>JAAALK010000283.1:16459234-16875478 GCA_019279435.1 Zizania palustris | reverse complement strand
CATGTAAAAGCAATTAATCATATGATAGAAGTCTATGCAATGACACACAACTCCCCCACACAAGATGCCATAAGGATGACAAACACCAAGATCTCCTCTCAAAAATGCAAATCGAGAAGCATCAAGAGGATTGATAAAAATGTTTGCAAGCTGGTTCTAGGTATCAACATATCTTAATTCAATATCACCCTCCTCATTGTGGTCTCTTAAAAAGTGATAACACACATCAATATGTTTGGTTCTAGAATGTTGAACTGGGTTGTTTGCTAAGGTAATGACACTAGTGCTATCACAGAAAAGTGGAACACCCTTAAAATTCAACCCAAAATCCCGCAAAGTAGAAACCATCCACAAAATCTATGAGCAACAGCTAACGATAGCTACATACTCAGCCTTGGCTGCAGACTGTACAACGCTAGACTGTTTGCGAGAAGACCAACAAACAAAAGAGGAACCCAGAAAATGACAAGTACCAGATGTACTTTTCCTATCAATTGTACAACTAGTAAAATCGGCATCAGAAAAACCTCAAAGGCATAAAGAAGATGATGCAGAATACCAAATGCCAAATTCAAGAGTGTGTTTTAGGTACCTTAGTATGCGTATTACTGCTTGACGATGTGAAGCTCTTGGAGAAGCCTGAAAACGAGCACATATACATACTGCGAAGTGTATGTCCGGCCTCGTAGCCGTCAAATAGAGGAGGGATCTTGTAGCGCCCCGATTTAACAAATCGAGACATTATTGAATTTCATAAGAAAAACAATAATACAAGAGGTTCATCATGCGACAATCGTACATACGACAGTATTCATGGTACGCAGACCATATTTATTACATCACAGTTTTAATAAAAAACAGTAAATAAAATAATTAGATGGCGGCATGACAAACATCTTCTTCAGGATTTTTCTTCTCGACTGGGTCGCTACTCCAGACCGTCTTCGTAGTAAGCATCCTCTGTGGGGTCCAACAGGTATGAGTACAAAAAGTACTCAACAAGCCACCGCAAATGCAAGTAATAATGCAGGATAATAAACAAGGAAGGGTAATGGCTAACATTGCGGAAAAGTACAGTTGCAGTTATTGCATTTAGTGAAATCATATTTTAATCATGCGGAAAGTAAACATGAACATCATCAACATCAACTAACTCGAGGGGTACAGTCAGCCCCACCTCGCTCAACGGTCCTTATATGTCAATCCATCATGCACATACATATTCAAAGTAAACTAACTGGGGATGTCACGCAACCCGCCCTTGACCGCGGGCTCGGCTTTTCGAAAAGATTTAAGACTCTGATCAGAGATGTACTACTGTACCCACAAGGCACGCACTCATCCCAAACGAGATGACCCATTTCACGGGAACTCGTGCCAAAACCTCAATATGAGATGTTCCAAGCGATAACCACCCGCTCTAGGTTTCGCCAGCGCGCCGGGCCGCATCCCGGCTAACGTCGCACCCCCTTTTGCGCCACATTGGTACAAGTCACCCGCAGGTGCAACTTGACCCATCTCCAAATGGTGGCCTCGGTTTGGAACAACCCATACCTTAGTTAGGACTTACCCACTAGACTTGTGGTTAGTACGTAAGTGTATTGCAACGGATCCCTCAGACCGGTCCTTATAGTGCCCCGGGTGCTACCGACCAATGCCCTAGCTTGCACCCGGAACCCACCATGCATACACTCACAACCATAACTCATCACCAACAGAATTTCCAAGGATAAGAAGTAACGGGGATCATATAATAGAACCATTTTGCTACGACTCATTTTTATCCTATAGCGATCGTGTCAATACATTGGACACTAGCTAATATCATTGATCATATGGTGACAAGGAGGTTAGGCGAGATAGCATGGCTTGGGTTGCACATCAAGGTCGGGGAATCCTAAATAAATATAATGTAAGGGTTCATTTGACTAATGCATATATAACCTATGTGTTTTAGCGATAGTTTAATCAACATGGGTTCAATATGCTCAAAAGATTGGTTTGGTGACTTGCCTTGTTCAGCGAAAGGCGAGGGAGGGGCTTCCGGGAAGTATTCCGGCTCCTCGGCGACGTCGTAGTCTTTTTGATATAGTAGAGTAAAATAAAATAAATACAACATTCAACCAAACAATATAACATCACATAATAATCTCATAGGTTTAAGTTGGTTTGATTAGAAATAAATCAAGTTGTTAGAGTTCTGAAATTCAGTTTATAAATAATTTTAAAATGAATTAGAATGAAGTGTTATCCTTTGAAAAAGGGTTTTAAAAGGGGTGATTCTCAATTTTAAGTTCTTTAATAGATTTAAAATGAAAGTTCCATAGAAAACTTAGTGATTTGTTCATATCAACAGGAAATAAATAAATATAAACTTTACTGGAATTTAAATAATTAAATTTACATTTCTAACCTAAGGGTATTTAAACATTCATTTAAATAATCATGAAATGTCCAATGTAAACCTACTGTTTTTATTGTATAAACATGTAGAGAATAATATTATGAATTTTCTGAAATTGGAATGGCAATTTTTAGAGTTCAAATGCGCCAGATATGAATTTTACAAGTTTTAAACCCTTTTCTGGAATTTATTTTCAAATTTTAAATCCCTCGGGTCCACGGTGAGCCAAGCTCACGGTGAACCCGCGCACTGAGCGCGTGCGCCGGGTCGATCTGGACCGTCGGATCCAGATCCGACGCGCGAGGGCGAGGCGGGGCGCGTAAGTTGACGCGGACCGTCAGGATTAAAACGTTCGAAGGGGTACCACGTGGACGCACGAGATCGCACGCCGGTTTTAAATGAAAACGAACGTGTGAGATCGCACCGTACCGCTTCACTCGGATCCGACGGCCCGGATTAAACCGAACAGATGATTTAATCCTAAGCGTTGGATCTGGATCGCACGGCCAGGATTGAATCCGGCACAGTGCGTGTCGGGGGGGTAAAGTACCCCTTCTTCCCCGACTCCGGCGATGCGACGGCGAGCGATTCCGGCGAGGTCGAGGGTTATCTAGTCTAGCTAGGACTAAAAACGGAAAGGGGGTACCGAGGGGAACAAAAGGGTACCCTTGCGGTGGTCCGGGGTCGACGGGGTGAGGCCGGCGACGAGTGGTGGCGGCGAAGGTTCTCGGTTCCTCGACGGGGACGGCGATCCGGCGAGGTTCGTCGTCGGCGAAGTGGTGACCGAGGTCGGTGAGGTCCGTGCGGTCGCAGTGGTGCGGTCGGCGAGGAGGGAGGGGGACTCCGGCGATGGCGAGCGACGGCTGGGGCGAGGGCGACGGTGGTGCGCAAAAATGGGAAATGCAAGGGCTCTGTTGGTTCTCGCAGCGATTGGGCGTAGGGGCATAAAGCGGATGGCCAGGGGGTTTATATAGGGTCGTCGGTGGGGGCAGAGGGGGCGTAATCGAGGGAGGCCGGGAGTAAAAGCTCTCTTCAACGCCGGCGAGCTCCTGCCGTGCATGCGAGCACCAATCCGGGGGCGATGACGCGGTGAAATAAAGGGGGAAACGGTCGGGGGAGCGCGGGGAAATCAATGTCGTCGAGTAATTAGGGTGAGGGGGCCGGCGAGAGCGAATCTGAGGAGGGCTAGGGTTTCGGCCGGCGAGGGGGGATTTGGGGCGGATCCCGCGGGGAAGACGGGTCCGACAGGTGGGCCAAGGTGGTCAGCGGGTGCGAGCGCGCGAGAGAGGGGACTGACAGGCGGGGTCGAGGCGTCGGGCGCGCGCGCGCGAAGAGAGGAGTGGTCGCTGACAGGTGGGGTCCGGTTGTCAGTCCGAGCGCGCGGGTGGAGTGGGCTGGGCCAGCCGGGAGAGGGAGAATGGAGGGAGGGGAGCCCATTACTGTTTTAATACATTTTTGAATAAAAATAATTCCAGGAATTAGATTAAAATATTAGGGCTACTTCCAAGGTTGATAAAAATTTATAAAAATCCTCAAAAATATTTCTTGGCTTTGGGAGTTTATACAAAAATTTTCAGCTCCTGGTTTGGCCATCTACTCTATGTTGTAGTTCAAAAGGGTATAAAAGAGTATTAAAAGTATTTTCAGAAATATATATTCCAGGAAATTGAATTTAATAATATTTTTATTGTATTGAAAATTTGTGGTGTTACAAACCTATCCCCCTTACAAGAATCTCGTCCTCGAGATTGGAACGTTACTCGAATAATTCGGGATATTGGGCTTTCAGTTCGTCTTCCTTTTCCCAAGTGGCTTCTTCGGCGGGATGGTTGTTCCATTGAACCTTGCAGAAGCGGACAACACGACTTCTGGTTACTCTCTCCTTGGTTTCCAAGATCTTGATGGGTCTTTCTATGTAGGTCAAGTCTTCTTGGACATTAAGCTGCTGAAGGTCGGCTTGCTCGGTGGGTACACGGAGGCACTTCTTCAGCTGAGAGACATGGAACACATCATGAACTCCTGCCAAGGATGGAGGCAGTTCAAGTTGATATGCCACTTCTCCTTGTCGTCGGAGGATCTGGAAAGGTCTGACGTAGCGGGGTGCTAGTTTGCCTTTCATGTTGAACCTTTGAGTGCCACAGAGGGGAGTGACTCGGAGATAGACATAATCGCCCTCCTCAAAGGCTAGGTCTCTTCGACGGTTGTCAGCATAGCTCTTTTGCCTGGATTGGGCTGCCTTCAATCGGTCTCTTATGATCTTAACCTTCTCTTCAGCTTCTCTTAATAACTCAGTCCCAAACAGTTGTGACTCTCCGGTTTGATCCCAGAGTAATGGCGTTCTGCACTTACGTCCATAGAGTGCTTCGAACGGGGACATTTGCAGGCTGGCTTGATAGCTGTTGTTGTAGGAGAACTCTGCATATGGTAAGTTCTTGTCCCACATTCCGCCAAAGTCTAGAGCGCAAGCTCTAAGCATATCCTCCAATATATGGTTGACCCTTTGGGTCTGACCGTCGGTCTGTGGATGATAGGCGGTGCTAAAGTTCAGCCGGGTGCCGAGTTCCTCTTGAAGGTTCTTCCAAAACTTGGAGGTAAACTGACTCCCACGGTCAGATACAGTCTTCTTAGGAACTCCATGAAGGCACACGATCCGGGTCATATACAACTCGGCCAACTTGGCGACGGTGTAAGTTGTCTTGACCGGAACGAAGTGAGCTACCTTGGTGAGTCGGTCGACGATCACCCAGATAGAATCATGACCAGCTTGGGTCCTGGGCAGTCCCGTGATGAAGTCCATTCCTATCTCTTCCCACTTCCATTCAGGGACCTTGAGAGGTTGAAGAAGTCCGGCAGGCCTCTGATGCTCTGCCTTGACTCGCCGGCATGTGTCGCACTTGGCCACATACTCAGCTATTTCTCTCTTCATGCTGACCCACCAATATTTTTCCTTCAGGTCTTGATACATCTTTGTACTCCCGGGATGGATGGAGTATAATGTATCATGGGCTTCTTGAAGGATGAGGGTCTTCAACTCAGGTAGGTTGGGTACGCATACTCGGTTTGCGAACCAGATGGTACCATGCTCGTCCTCGGAAAATCCGGGGGCTTTACCCTTCCTCATGTTCTGCTGGATCTCCAAGATGTCCGGGTCTTCCTTCTGCTTTTCTCGGATCTGGTCTATTAAGACTGGCCGAGATTCCAAGGCAGTGAGGTATGCTCGGGTGGTGATCCCTAGGTTTAGCCTTTCCATCTCCTTGTAGAGTAAAGGAGCTTGGTCCTGAATCATGATGGCATTGCAGTACCCTTTTCGACTAAGGGCGTCTGCCACCACATTCGCTTTGCCCGGATGATAATGGATGCCCAAGTCGTAATCCTTGATCAGTTCCAACCATCTCCTTTGCCTGAGATTCAGATCTGGTTGGGTGAATATGTACTTGAGGCTCTTGTGGTCGGTGAAGACCTCACACCGATTCCCCACAAGGTAATGTCTCCATATCTTCAAGGCATGAACCACGGCTGCTAATTCCAGGTCGTGGGTTGGGTAGTTCAGCTCATGCGGTCTCAGCTGTCGGGAGGCGTAGGATATCACTTTCCCTTCTTGCATTAAGACGCATCCCAATCCTTGACGAGAGGCATCACAGTAGACGTGGAAGTCTTTCCGGATGTCTGGCAGAGTCAGAATGGGAGCTGACACTAGCTTTTTCTTGAGGGTCTGGAAGCTTTCTTCGCAGTCGGGGGTCCATTCAAACTTCACTTCCTTCTACAGAAGTCTGGTCATAGGCTTGGCGATCTTGGAAAAATTCTCGATGAACCGGCGGTAGTATCCGGCCAATCCGAGAAAACTCCGGATCTCGGTCACGGTCGTGGGCTGCAGCCAGTTGGTTACCGCTTCCACGGTGGTTGGGTCCACTGCTATTCCTCAGGCAGATATAACATGGCCGAGGAACTTCACCTCAGACGACCAAAATTCGCATTTGCTGTATTTGGCGTACAATTGCTGCTCCCTTAGCTTTCCGAGGGTCAGACGGAGGTGAGTCTCGTGTTCTTCCTTGGTCTTGGAGTAAACGAGGATATCGTCGATGAATACCACGATGAACTTGTCCAAGAACTCCATGAATACATTGTTCATCATGTTCATGAAAAAGGCCGGGGCATTCGTGAGTCCGAACGACATCACGGTGTACTCGTAGAGTCCATAGCGGGAGGTGAAGGCAGTCTTGGGTATGTCTTCTTCTCTAATCCTCAATTGGTGATAACCTGACCTGAGGTCGATCTTAGAAAACACCGAGGATCCTTTCAGCTGATCGAACAGGTCGTCGATCCGAGGCAATGGGTACTTGTTTTTGATGGTTACGTCGTTCAAGGCTCTATAGTCCACGCACATCCTCTTGGTCTTGTCCTTCTTCATGGCAAATATTACCGGTGCACCCCAGGGTGAGGTACTCGGTCGGATGTAACCTTTCTGCTCTAGGTCTTCGATGTTGCTCTTGACTTCAGCTAGTTCATTAGCGGCCATTCGGTACGGGCGCTTGGATATTGGAGTGGTCCCGGGGACAAGTTCGATTCTGAATTCGATGTCCCGCTTGGGAGGCATTCCGGGTAGATCTTCAGGGAAGACATCCGCAAACTCCTTGACTATAGGCACCTCTTCAAGAGCTATCGAGCGAAGGGATGCTCCGAGTGGTTTGCGACTGGTCATCCGAAAGGTGACGGCTGCGCCTTCAGGGTTGGTCACCGTGACGGACTTGTTGGCACAGTCGATCACTCCCTTGTGCTTCATCAACCAATCCATCCCTAGTATAAGGTCGAGTCCGGTGCATTGGATGAGGACTGGCTCGGCCCGAAACAGTATTCCTTGGATGTAAATTTGAACCTTAGGGCTGTATAAGCGGGCTGAGGTCCTATTGCCGAGGGTGGCAATCACCATGGGAATGGGTAGAGGGAGCACGTCCAGTTCGTTTGTTTTCACAAAATCTTCCGAGATGAAGGAGTGGGTTGCTCCAGAGTCAAATAATATGACGGCCGGTACGGAATTCACAGTAAACGTACCGAGCACGACTTCAGGAGCCTCTTGAGCTTCCTCCGCGCTGATGTGGTTGACGCGGGCACGAACCGCCTGGTTGGGTGTCACGCCTTGAGCTTGCTTGGGGTGGGGACACTGGTGTGCATAGTGCCCTTCCTTGCGGCAGTTGAAGCAGACGACCGGCCTTCCTTGGCGATCCTTCAAGATCGGAGCCTTGGCGGCTGGTGTCGGCTGAGCGGCCGGAGCTGGTGGAGCGGGGCGAGGATGCCCGGCGTTGGATCCACCGGTGGCGTGAGGTGGCCTGTAGGCGGGCCGAGGATGGTAGGCAGGCGCTGGTGGCGGAGGGACGAAGCGGGGCCTCTGAGAGTTCGCCTGCTGATGCTTGAAGGCGATCATTTTCCTCTTCTTGAGGTCCAGCTTGTTCTGCTCAGTCTCTTGAATGAGCGCTTTGTTGACTAGCCGTTGGAAGTTGGCGTAGTCGGTGGCGACGAGCTGGATGGACAGCTCATCCTTAAGTCCCCTGAGGAACTTGGCTTGGCGGAGGGCGTCGGTGCGCACTTCCTCCGGTGCGTAGCGGGCGAGGCGGTTGAACTCATGGAGGTACTCCATGACGGTCCTGTTGCCTTGCTGCAGGTCGCGGAACTCCTGCTGTTTCACCGCGATAACACCGACGGGGACGTGGGCATCACGAAAGGCGATGGTGAACTCCGCCCAAGTCACCACGTGGCCCTCAGGCTGGGACTCACGATAGTTGTCCCACCATTCAGCGGCGGGACCCTAAAGCTGGTGAGTGGCGAAGGCCACCCTCTCCCGGTCGGTGCAAGGGAGGAGGTCGAGCTTCTTTCCGATGGTGCGAAGCCAATCTCCGGCCTCCATCGGGTTGGTGGTGCTCGAGAAGATGGGCGGGCGCACGCGCAGAAACTCGGAGAGTTGCGGAGCGGGCGCGGGTGCTGGTGCGCGAGGGGCGGGTTCCCCGTTCTGCAGATGGTCCAACTGAGCTTGTTGGTTCTGCATTTGGGTGAGGAGGGCGGTGATCAGGTGGTTCTGATTCACCATCATTTCTGCCAAGGTGGGGTGGTTGGCGGAAGGCGACCCAGACTGACGTGGGCCCGTTGCACCCCAGTTGGGTACAACACCCTCGGGCACATCACGGCTTCCTCCTGCTCCGTTGTTGGAACCGGTGTTCTGGTGATCGGCCATCTTCTGAATACACATAGTGATAAAACAAAGATGACGAAACAATAACACAACCAAAAATACCAAGCACATAAATATATAGAGTGGCATAAATTGTTCATTACATCCAAGATCTTATTCCATCTACAACACAACTCGTTGCAGACGGCACCACATACAAAATTATGATTTTTATTTAAATAGCGACTCCTAACGCCTACTCGCCACAGGAGGCGGTCTCCGTGCTCTCGGAACCACGAGTGCGCGGCTCCAAAGGGATGGTGGGCTCGAGAAAATTCTCGATGATGGAGTCGGAGACGAGGCCGAGGCGTGGTGTAGGGGCGCTGGTGGAGGGCCTGGCGGGGGAGGGTCGTGGCGGGATCCTCTTGGGGCGAGGGAGGGGCTCACGGATGGGCTTCTTCTTCCTTGGAAGAAGAGGAACCATCTCCGCAATGTCCTTCTGCAGCTTCATGATCTTGCGCTGTAGTTCGCCGTTCTGTTGGATCAAGTTCTTCGTTTCTTCACGAAGGAACTCGACCGCCTCATGGTGCTCGTCGGCGTCGAGCACCGCCTCGGTGTGGAGATCATCCATGGCCTGTAGAAGACGCGACTGCCGGGCCATGACCGGATCAGGCACGGAGTGAACTCCGAGGTAGATGCTACGGTGGGCTCCGGGAGTACGCTTCGGCACAAGCCGGAAGGACGAGTTCTGAAGACGATCGTCGTAGATCATCCTCAACTCCATGAGGGCCTGGAGGGCGACTCGTTGGCACGCGACGTCGAAAGTCGGGCCTCCAAGTGTGGTGGTGTAGGGCGGCAGGTGTTCTCCGGAGCCGTGGACGGTGAGGGAGACGTCGCAAGGCCCGGCGAATTCGTCGGGGTACACTCCTTGGAACCCGAGGAAGGTGAGCATCATACGGAGCTCCCGGACGAAGCCCTCGTAGTGGCGACAGTAGCTGTGGACTTGGTAGACAGGCATCTACAAAACAGCAAGTTGAATAAAAGTGAGGAGAGGAACAAAGTTTATGAAGTAGATTTTCGAGAAATAATTTCCTGTGGCTAATGGCTAGGCGGGTCTGTTTGGCTTCCTACAGTCGAGTCGGCTCTGATACCATCTTGTAGCGCCCCAATTTAACAAATCGAGACATTATTGAATTTCATAAGAAAAACAATAATACAAGAGGTTCATCATGCGACAATCGTACATACGACAGTATTCATGGTACGCAGACCATATTTATTACATCACAGTTTTAATAAAAAACAGTAAATAAAAATAATTAGATGGCGGCATGACGAACATCTTCTTCAGGATTTTTCTTCTCGACTGGGTCGCTACTCCAGACCGTCTTTGTAGTAAGCATCCTCTGTGGGGTCCAACGGGTATGAGTACAAAAAGTACTCAACAAGCCACCGCAAATGCAAGTAATAATGCAGGATAATAAACAAGGAAGGGTAATGGCTAACATTGCGGAAAAGTACAGTTGCAGTTATTGCATTTAGTGAAATCATATTTTAATCATGCGGAAAGTAAACATGAACATCATCAACATCAACTAACTCGAGGGGTACAGTCAGCCCCACCTCGCTCAACGGTCCTTATATGTCAATCCATCATGCACATACATATTCAAAGTAAACTAACTGGGGGTTGTCACGCAACCCGCCCTTGACCGCGGGCTCGGCTTTTCGAAAAGATTTAAGACTCTGATCAGAGATGTACTACTGTACCCACAAGGCACGCACTCATCCCAAACGAGATGACCCATTTCACGGGAACTCGTGCCAAAACCTCAATATGAGATGTTCCAAGCGATAACCACCCGCTCTAGGTTTCGCCGGCGCGCCGGGCCGCATCCCGGCTAACGTCGCACCCCCTTTTGCGCCACATTGGTACAAGTCACCCGCAGGTGCAACTTGACCCATCTCCAAATGGTGGCCTCGGTTTGGAACAACCCATACCTTAGTTAGGACTTACCCACTAGACTTGTGGTTAGTACGTAAGTGTATTGCAACGGATCCCTCAGACCGGTCCTTATAGTGCCCCGGGTGCTACCGACCAATGCCCTAGCTTGCACCCGGAACCCACCATGCATACACTCACAACCATAACTCATCACCAACAGAATTTCCAAGGATAAGAAGTAACGGGGATCATATAATAGAACCATTTTGCTACGACTCATTTTTATCCTATAGCGATCGTGTCAATACATTGGACACTAGCTAATATCATTGATCATATGGTGACAAGGAGGTTAGGCGAGATAGCATGGCTTGGGTTGCACATCAAGGTCGGGGAATCCTAAATAAATATAATGTAAGGGTTCATTTGACTAATGCATATATAACCTATGTGTTTTAGCGATAGTTTAATCAAACATGGGTTCAATATGCTCAAAAGATTGGTTTGGTGACTTGCCTTGTTCAGCGAAAGGCGAGGGAGGGGCTTCCGGGAAGTATTCCGGCTCCTCGGCGACGTCGTAGTCTTTTTGATATAGTAGAGTAAAATAAAATAAATACAACATTCAACCAAACAATATAACATCACATAATAATCTCATAGGTTTAAGTTGGTTTGATTAGAAATAAATCATGTTGTTAGAGTTCTGAAATTCAGTTTATAAATAATTTTAAAATGAATTAGAATGAAGTGTTATCCTTTGAAAAAGGGTTTTAAAAGGGGTGATTCTCAATTTTAAGTTCTTTAATAGATTTAAAATGAAAGTTCCATAGAAAACTTAGTGATTTGTTCATATCAACAGGAAATAAATAAATATAAACTTTACTGGAATTTAAATAATTAAATTTACATTTCTAACCTAAGGGTATTTAAACATTCATTTAAATAATCATGAAATGTCCAATGTAAACCTACTGTTTTTATTGTATAAACATGTAGAGAATAATATTATGAATTTTCTGAAATTGGAATGGCAATTTTTAGAGTTCAAATGCGCCAGATATGAATTTTACAAGTTTTAAACCCTTTTCTAGAATTTATTTTCAAATTTTAAATCCCTCGGGTCCACGGTGAGCCAGGCTCACGGTGAACCCGCGCACTGAGCGCGTGCGCCGGGGCGATCTGGACCGTCGGATCCAGATCCGACGCGCGAGGGCGAGGCGGGGCGCGTAAGTTGACGCGGACGGCCAGGATTAAAATGCTCGAAGGGGTACCACGTGGACGCACGAGATCGCACGCTGGTTTTAAATGAAAACGAACGCGTGAGATCGCACCGTACTGCTTCACTCGGATCCGACGGCCCGGATTAAACCGAACAGATGATTTAATCCCAAGCGTTGGATCTGGATCGCACGGCCAGGATTGAATCCGGCACAGTGCATGTCGGGGGGGTAAAGTACCCCTTCTTCCCCGACTCCGGCGATGCGACGGCGAGCGATTCCGGCGAGGTCGAGGGTTATCTAGTCTAGCTAGGACTAAAAACAAAAGGGGGTACCGAGGGGAACAAAAGGGTACCCTTGCGGTGGTCCGGGGTCAACGGGGTGAGGCCGGCGACGAGCGGTGGCGGCGAAGGTTCTCGGTTCCTCGGCGGGGACGGCGATCCGGTGAGGTTCATCGTCGGCGAAGTGGTGGCCAAGGTCGGTGAGGTCCGTGCGGTCGTAGTGGTGCGGTCGGCGAGGAGGGAGGGGGACTTCGGCGACGGCGAGCGACGGCTGGGGCGAGGGCGACGGTGGTGCGCAAAAATGGGAAATGCAAGGGCTCTGTTGGTTCTCGCAGCGATTGGGCGTAGGGGCATAACGCGAACGGCCAGGGGGTTTATATAGGGTCGTCGGCGGGGCAGAGGGGGCGTAATCGAGGGAGGCCGGGAGTAAAAGCTCTCTTCAACGCCGGCGAGCTCCTGCCGTGCATGCGAGCGCCAATCCGGGGGCGATGACGCGGTGAAATAAAGGGGGAAACGGTCGGGGGAGCGCGGGGAAATCAATGTCGTCGAGTAATTAGGGTGAGGGGGCCGGCGAGAGCGAATCCGAGGAGGGCTAGGGTTTCGGCCGGCGAGGGGGGGATTTGGGGCGGATCCCGCGGGGAAGACGGGTCCGACAGGTGGGCCAAGGTGGTCAGCGGGTGCGAGCGCGCGAGAGAGGGGACTGACAGGCGGGGTCGAGGCGTCGGGCGCGCGCGCGAAGAGAGGAGTGGTCGCTGATAGGTGGGGTCCGGTTGTCAGTCCGAGCGCGCGGGTGGAGTGGGCTGGGCCGGCCGGGAGAGGGAGAATGGAGGGAGGGGAGCCCATTACTGTTTTAATACATTTCTGAATAAAAATATTTCCAGGAATTAGATTAAAATATTAGGGCTACTTCCAAGGTTGATAAAAATTTATAAAAATCCTCAAAAATATTTCTTGGCTTTGGGAGTTTATACAAAAATTTTTAGCTCCTGGTTTGGCCATCTACTCTATGTTGTAGTTCAAAAGGGTATAAAAGAGTATTAAAAGTATTTTCAGAAATATATATTCCAGGAAATTGAATTTAATAATATTTTATTGTATTGAAAATTTGGGGTGTTACAGATCTGATCATGCTCCAGAACTCCTTCTGATCCACTTCTTCTCCATCTTCATTCAGGTCAAGCGCTACTGAGGTAGCCTATGGAGTGGCAAGTGGCTTCACATCACTCATGTCAAAGCGCTTCAGCAGATCCTTGGTGTACTTCGTATGGTGCACGAAAATACCTTGGTTGTTTTGCTTGATTTTCAAACCAAGGAAGAAGGTCAGCTCGCCCATCATCGACATCTCGAACTCCCTGCTCATAGAATCAGCAAACTCGGCCACAGTTGTATGAGAAGAGCCACAAAAAATAATGTCATCAACATAAATATGAACAAGGAGGAAATATTTACCTTGCTTCAGAGTAACACAAGGTTTTGTCAACAGATCCCATTTTGTACCCATGCTCAAGCAAAAAGTTCCTAAGTCGGTCATACTAGGACCTAGGAGCTTGCTTGATCCCATACAAAGCTTTGTAAAATTTAAAGACTCTATGAGGATACTTGGGATGTTCAAAGCCTTGGGGTTGTCTAACATAAACATCCTCTCCTATGAAACCATTAAGAAAAGCATTTTAACATCCATTTGATAAAGCTTGAAACCACGAGAAGATGCAAAAGCAAGCAAAATCCTAATGGCCTCAAGTCGATTTACTAGAGAAAATGTCTCTCAAAAATCAACCCCATCAACTTGAGAGTAACCCTGAGCAACAAGCCTAGCCTTGTTTCTCACAACAGACTCATCCTCCCCCTGTTTGTTTTTGAAAATCCATTTTGTGCCAATGATATGAATGTTATGGGGTGGATCTACGAGAACCCAGACTTGGTTTCTATCAATGTTTTCTAACTCCTCATGCATGGCATTAATCCAACTTGAATCAGATAAAGCATGACTAACATCTAAGGGCTCAAATGAGGCAACAAATGCAGAATCAACAAAATGAGCATGAGATCGAGTTACTCTTTCATCTAGCTCACCGATGATCTGCTCTGGAGGATGCATCTTCTGAATGTGTTGCAGAGCTTCTCGATGAGATGCAACCTCCCCTTCAACACTTGCTGGAGTGTGGTTGAAGATGACCGAAGTCAAAGCAGATGCTTCGGGACCTCTTGCTAAAGTAGTCGATGTCGGATCCGCTTTTGGGGTTGCTGTAGTAGGAGGTAGGGGATCATCCTCAAGGCCTTCACATTATTCAGGATCTTCTTCTTAGGGTGCGTTTGGTTCTACTTTTGAAATCTACTTCTACTGTGAAAAAGCTGAAGCTGAACCAAACGAGTTTACCAAAATTGCTTCTATTGTGAAAAATCAGCTTTTTTAGTACAAATTTGGAAGCAGCTTGGATCCCGCTTTTCTGCTTTTGCTTTTCTATTTTTCTGATTTTTAGTTCAGATTAAATAGTATGAATTCAAGGTGTCTTAATTGATTTAACATTATTATGGTTTGTATTGCATTGCACAATTTCATGAGATAATATGTGGTTGTCGGTTACTTTATAAGATGAACTATGCACTTTTTTTATTTATCTAATATATTTTGAGTTACTTAGTTACATCAATGTTGAGTGTTTCCTATTTGTATATATGTATATAATATTATAATGATGAAAATTACGTAAGTTATAAAAAACAGTCAGCTCACAAAAGTTTTTTCACAGCAGGTTCAACCATACAACTTTTAGCTTTTTCACAGCAGGCAGTTCACAACAGCTTTTTCACAACTGGCAACTCACAACAGTTTTTTCACAGCTCACAGCAGAACCAAACGCACCCTTAAAATATGGTCTCATTCATATCCTTTTCACTAGCAAGCTCAAAAGAAGAACTAACACATGAGGTTGATTCATCAAAAGTCACATCACATGACTCGATGACAATATCAGTCTCAAGATTAAACACACGATATGAATGACCATGAGTAGAATAACCCAAAAAGATCCCATCTGAAGATTGCAACTCAAATTTGTCCAAATTTCCTCGTTTTAGGATAAAGCACCGACAACCAAATACTCGAAGGTGAGTAACCTTGGGCTTTCTCCCAAAATGCAGTTCATAAGAGGTCAAATTAAAAATTAAGCACAAAAAGATACGGTTAGAGATGTAACATGTGGAGTTTAAGGCCTCAGCCCTAAATCTTCTAGGAGTCATGTGCTCATCGAGCATCATCCTAGCCATCTTAACCAAAGTGCGGTTCTTTCTCTCAACAACTCCATTCTATTGAGGAACCCACAGAGTAGAAAATTGATGTTCAATGCCATTCTTAAGGAAAAAGTCAACAAAAAACTATTCTTAAACTCGGTGCCATTATCACTTCTGATTTCTTTCAATGCACTAGGGAATTCAGTGAATAGTCTCAAAGCTAAGCTCCGAAAGCGTGAAAACACTTCATCCTTGCTTACAAGAAAGAATACCTAAGAATAGCGGGAATAGTCATCCACCACGACAAAGACATACCATTTGCCACCCAAGGAACTAACCCGAAAAGGACCTACAATGTCTATATGGATAAGTTACCTGGGTTGTTCAGTCATCACCACATTGATTGGTGAATGAGAGGCGACCACCATCATTCCATGTCGAGAAGGAGCACAAACAAGATTCTTCTCAAACTTGAGCTTGGGTAATCCTTGGATCAAATCTAGAGCACTCAGTCGAGCGAGCAAGTCAAAGCTCATATGTCCTAGTCTCCTATGCCACGTCTAGAGCTCAAAAGAAGGATTAGCAATAAGGCAATGAGAAGAACCAAAAGTCTCAGAAAAGTCAGCTCCAAATACCTTCCCTATTCTTGAAATCTTATAAACCAAAGCGCTAGAAGAATCGAGAACTTGTGAAGTATCGCGTCTAAAACACACTTCCAAGACCTTATCAAGCAACTGAGATACAGAAAGCAAATTGTGTCCCAAATTCTCAACCAAAACGACATCTTTGAGAATGAAATTTTCATTAATTCTAACCATACATGTGCCTATCACTCTGCTCCTCTGATTGTTGTCGAAGGTGATGTACTCACGTTGCTGGGTCGAGGTGAGGCTGGAGAACCATGATGTCTTCTCGATCATATGAAGTAAACAACCAAAATCCATGATCCACTTGTTCTCCAGGCCTCCGTCTGTCGCCTACACAAAATGAGAAAATCTTGAGTGCTCAGTGCTGGGGTGAGTGAAAAAATGACGTGGTATCCAGTACTAAGAAACTCCAACCACAGGCAAAGCAGTAGTAGACTGTCTATGCATAGGATATGAATCATGATAAGAAGTGTGAGGTCTACCTAAATGGTGAGAACCATAAGAACAACGAGGTATCCTAATTTGTCGAGGATCAAAACCACTAACACGTGGTCTAGAACCATATGGGTCATGGCATATCCCATAATGGGCAAATCCTCTCATGTGAGCAAGAGGAGCCTCAAGAAAGTGAGAACGAGAATGAGAGATAGGCTCATGTATACCAACAGGTGGCTGATACATGTCCCATGTCCCCATCTCCCAAGAATGTCGCTCATCCTTCATGCGACGAAAACAGAAACCAATCAAATGTCCCACCCTCTAGCAATATGAGCAATGAAAAATATTTTGGGGGTAGGTGCATGGGTCTTGGGAGCAATCCTCACAGACTCTCTTGGTTTCTGCTGAGGGGCTTTCTTTGGTGGAGGTGGTGTTTTCTTGGTAGGCTGGATGGGTTTCTTGGCTTTCTGTGGAGTGTCTAACTGGGCTCTCTCTTCCTTTAGGGTAGTGGGTGAAATGAATACTGTTTTGCTCTCAATATCTAGAGAGGTTCTCTTAAAACACAACCTAAAGCTAACCCTGCTTCAGCACACATCTTGGTCTTAACCAAGAGAAAATCCATCCTACTCTTTCCCTCAGTGCATTTGTTTACCACAGAAAGAAGATATTCATTTTCAGTCATAAGATTTTCAACTTGCCCTCTAGCAAAACTGAGTTGGTCCTTAAGAGTGATGTAGGTGGGACAAGCAGGTTGCACATCCTTAGAATACTCAGCACTCTCCAATCTAGCCTCTAGTTCATTAACATGTTTATCCCTCAAATTAATGCTTTGAATAAGTAAGAGACAATTCATGCATTCATTAGCAATAGCAGGTCTAGACTCCACCTCAACAAGCACATTATACATAAATTTGGTATTCCCCAAACTCTTACTACAGATCAGGGTGCTTCATTTGTTTCTAAAGAAGTATGTGATTTTGCCGAGTCTTATGATATAAAGTTGATAAATTCTTAATCATACTATGCTCAGGCCAATGACATGGCCGAGTCTAGTAATAAAACTGTGATTAAGCTTATTAAGAAAAAGATTGAAGAATTTCCTATAAGGTGACATGAAATGCTTTCTAAGGCATTATGGGCTTGTAGAGTTGCAAAGCATGGTGCCACCAAGGTAAGTCCATACGAGTTGGTGTATGGATAATAAGTTGTTTTATCTGTAGAGGTGAATCTTGGCTCTTTAAGGTTATTTAAGAAAGATGGATTATCGGTCGATGAGTATGAAACTCTTTTAAAAGATAATTTGAAGGAGGTGACCGATAAGAGGTTAAGAGCTCTAGAGACAATAGAAAGAGACAAAAGAATAGTGGCTAGAGCTTATAACAAGAAGGTGAGAGCAAAATCATTTTAAGTTGGTGACTTGGTTTGGAAGACGATTTTTCCTTTAGGCACTAAGAGCCCAAAGTTTGGTAAATGGTCGCCTAGTTGGGAAGGTCCTTTTAGAGTTGTTGAAATAGCTCTAGGTAATGCATATTTGCTTGAGTCTCTTCAAAGAGAGCGATTTCATAGAGTTTTGAATGTTAGGTATTTGAAAAAGTACTTCCCAAGTGTGTGGCAAAACGCTTATGTGCTGAAAGGCCAATATGGAGCATATCACCTTTAGCTCATTGTGCTTTTGGCTCACTAAAGTTTGCCTTTAGTAAAAAATGGCATTAATGGTCAAGATTGTTCAAAAGTCAAAATTGGTAATTTGGACCAAAAATATGCAATTCCTATCACAGGCCGAAGCCCCGAAGTGCTGAAGGCCCATCTAGATTGAGGCTTCGGCTGCCCTTCGGTGGCCTACTTCGCAGGTCGGCTTCGGCCCAAAGGGTCTCCTTAGGTGGTCTGCTTCACTGACAGGCTTCGGCCCGATAGGTCTACTTCGTCAGGCCTACTAAAGGCCCACTTCGGGTAGGCCTGGCAGTTAATCTGTTAGTAGGTTTTGGGTTGTTTTGATCCCTAATCAAATCTTATCTGTTTTTAGCCGAATCCTAATCAAGTTAAAGTTAGATATGTAGCCAGGAATGTCAAGTCTAGCCCCTATAAATAAAGGGGTGAGGCCGATTCAAAATAATTTCCACAGATCAACTAAAAACCCCTGTTTTGAATCGCATTACTTTCAATCTACTTTTCCTTCCCTAGGAGTAGCTCTACAATACATATTTGTGAGTTTGCACCGTAAACTCTCTGTGCATCACGTTGAAATCATGGTAATCCTTGTTGATTCACCTATGAATCATCCGTTAATTTACATAACAGATTGCTATTGCCTTGTTGGTTCGCTTGTGAATCATTTGTTAATCTACATAATAGATTGCTACCCTTTGTTTCATCGGTTTTTCTTTATCTACACTAGATAATTTGGTCTCTAGGCCGAATTGGTATTTGATTTCAGTGTTTTTGCAGAGTTTGCACCTAGATTTCCTTCGCAAAGGGTTTCTGTTTCAATCTGATCTCCGAAAGGTGTTTTCTGGAGCCAGGAGGCAGGTTTCGGCAACTGTCGGATCAATCTCTGGCACGTCCTCGCTCCACCCGTTCGTGCTGGAGCCGTCATGTTGTTGTCGATCCAGCCAATCTCGTGTGTTGGAGCCACATCGCGTCGGGGTTGCTTCGCACCGGGACTACACCAGGTTAGAACCCTGGCGTTGATCTTTGTTGCACCGAAATACTTTGCATCAGGCCTCGCCACACCGGAGTGCTTCAGGTCAGGTCTCTCCACACTAGAGAACTTCATGCCAGGTCTCACCACACTAGAGACTTCGCACCGAACCCCATCGTTCAGAGGCGATTTCGTGTCAGTTAGTTTGTCCGGGGCCTGTCTTCGGTCAGATCGGTCCAGACGCTGAAGGCTATCTTCGGCGCACCCTTCACACCAGACACCGAAGGCTCCCTTCGGTAAACCCCTCGCATAGTATACTTCGATCTAATCGGTTTCGCCTGGCCGATTAGGTTTAATTGCTTTCTATACAATTCGGTTAGTTGAATAATTTTTCTTTAAGATTATTTGATTGCCTGGCGACTCCGTTATTTCCTTATCACTATTTAAGGGTCGTTGGTGAAGGTTATTGCAATACCCCAAATTTTCAAAGAAATAAAAATATCATTTAATATATTTTTCCTGGAATCATTTATTTTAGAAATACCTTTAATACCCTCCTTAGTCCTCTTGAACTAGAACATACATGAGATGACCAAACCAAGGGCTAGCAAATTTTGTATATGATACCAAGGCCAAGATATATTTTTGAGAATTTTTACAAATTTTTATCAACCTAGGAAGTAGCCCTAATATTTTAATCCATTTTCTGTAATTATTTTTAATCAAAAATTCATTGAAACAGTAACAGGCTCTCTCCCCCTCTTTCTCTCTCTCCCGGCCGGCCCAACCCGTTACCCCGCGCGCCTCGGGCTGACACCCCGAACCCCACCCATCAGAGACCCCTCTCTCCGCGCGCGCGCACCCGACCCGTTGGCCCCATCTGTTGGTCGCGTCCCGTTGCCTCGCTCTCGCCCCTCGCCCACTGACCTGTGGCCCCCGCCTGTCAGTACCGTCGTCCACCTCGCGCCATCGCCCCCAAACTTCGCCGGCAGAATTTAAACCCCACGATTCGCTCGTTGCCAGCCCCTCCCCTCCATTTGTCGCCGACATTGAATCCCCCGCGTCGCGCCGACCATTTCCCCCTTGATTTCACGCGTCATCGTCCCGTTATCGCCCGCATGCAGTGAAACCGCCTCGCCGGCGTTTACTCACGGCCTTCCCCGATTGCGCCCACCCTGCCCCCACCGGTACCCCTATTTAAACCCCCGACGACCGCCGTGCTCAACCCCCACGTCAATTCGCTTCCAGAACGAATAGAGCGCTCACATTTCATTTTTTAGCGCAACACCGCCACCCGTACTTCAGCCACCGCTCGCCGTCACCGGAACCCCTCTCCGCCCTCACCGACCACATCTCCGTGACCACCAGAGCCTCCTTGACCTCGGCCACTCCTCCGCCGTCGACGAGCCTCGTCGGATCACCGTCGCCGACCAGGACCCGAACGACCTCGCCGCCTCCTCTCGTCGCTGGCCACACCCCGTCGACCTCGGACCACTACAAGGGTACCCTCGTGTTCCCCTCAGTTCCCTCTTTACGTTTTTAGCCCTAGCTAGGCAGGATAGCCCTCGCCGTCACTAGAATCGCTCGCCGTCGCGTCGCCGGAGTCGGGGAAGACGGGTACTTTACCCCTCACACGCGTCGTGCCGGATTCGATCCTGGCCGCACGATCTCGATCCGACGGCATAGATTAGGACTTTTACGCCGTTTAATCTCGCGCGTCCATCTGGTCAAAGTGGTACCGAGCGCTGTGGGACGTTGATCGCAACCTAACACCCCGCCTCGCCCCCGCGCGTTGGATCTGGATCCAACGGTCCAGATTGGGCCGGACCACGCACACAGTGCGCGGGTTCACCATGGGCCTGGCTCACCGTGGACCCGAGGTGATTTGAAATTTAAATTAAATTCCAAAAACTGTTTTAAACTTGTAAAATTCATATCTAGCGCATTTGAACTCCAAAATTATCATTTCAATTCCAGAAATTTTGTAATTTTATTCTCTACACGTTAGTACAATAAAACGGTATGTTTACTTTGAATATTTCATCCTTATTTATTAAAGTATTCAAATGCCTTTATGTTAGAGTACAAACTTTATTATTTAAATTTCAGTAAATTTTATATTTATTCATTCCCTGTTAATATAATGAAACCACTAAGTTTTTCTCTGAACCTTTCATTTTAAATTAATTAGAAAGCTTAAAAAGAGATTATTTCACAATTTAAAAATCCCCTTTAGAAAGGGCCATATCTTTTTATAGTTTCTTTTAAATTATTTATAAAATAAATTTCAGAAACTTAACAACTTGATTTTCTTTGAATTAAACCAATTTAAACCTATGTGCTTGTGGTGTGGTTTTATATTGTTTAATTGATTGTCGTATTTATTTTATTTACTTTATTTATATTGGGAAGACTACGCCACCGCCGAGGAACCAGAATACTTCCTGGAAGTTCCTCCCTCCCCATTCGCTGAACAAGGCAAGTCACCAAACCAATCTTTTGAGCATATTGAACCCATGCTTTATTAAACTATCGCTACAACACATAGGATATACATGCATTAGTCAAATGGAACCCTTACAATATATTTATTTAGGATCCCCCCGACCTTGATGTGCAACCCAAGCCATGCTATCTCGCCTAACCTCCTTGTCACCATATGATTAACATTATTAGCTACTCTCCAATGTATTGACATGATTGCTATAGGATAAAAATGAGTCGTGGCAACATGGTTCTACTATATGATCCCCGTTATTCTTATCTTTGGAATTCTGTCAGTGATGAGTTGTGGTTATGAGTGAATGCATGGTGGGTTCCGGGTGCAAGTTAGGGCATTGTTCGGTAGCACCCGGGGCACTATAAGGACCGGTCTGTGGGATCCGTTGCAATACACTTCCGTACTAACCACAAGTCTAATGGGTAAGTCCTAACTAAGGTATGGAGTGTTCCAAACCGAGGCCACCATTTGGAGATGGGTCAAGCAGCATCTGCGGGTGGCTTGTACCGACGTGGCACAAAAGGGGGTGCGACGTTAGCCGGGATGCGGCCCGGCGCGCCGGCGAAACCTAGAGCGGGTGGTTATCGCTTGGAGCATTTCATGCTGAGGTTTCGGCACGAGTTCCCGTGGTATGGGTCATCTCGTTACACTTTTGTGTTTGGGATGAGTGCGTGCTTTGTGGGTACAGTAGTACATCTCTGATCAGAGTCATAAATCTTTTCGAAAAGCCGAGCCCACGGTCAAGGGCGGGTTGCGTGACATCCCACAGTTAGTTTACTTTTGATATGTATGTGCATGATGGTTTGACATGTAAGGACCGTTGTGCGAGGAGGTAAAACGTACTCCTCAAGTTAGATGATATTATGATGTTCATGTTTATTATTCCACATGAGTAAATTTGACAACACTAAATGCAATAAGTGAAAATGTACTTTTCCGCATTTCTAGCCATTATCCGTCCTTTATTATTATCTTCCATTATTACTTGCATTTGCAGTGGCTTGTTGAGTACTTTTTGTACTCATACCCGTTGGATACACAATTCAGAGGACGCCTACTACGAAGAGGATGGTCTGGAGTAGCGACCTAGTCAAGAGAAGATCCTGAAGAGGGCGTTCATCATGCTTTTATTTACTTATTTAATTTTTACTCTGATTTAATAAATATGGTCTGCGCACCATGAATACTTGTCGTATGTACGATTGTCACATGATGAACCTCTTGTATTATTGTTTTTCTTATGAAATTCAATAATATTCCGATTTCGTTAAATCAGGGCGCTACAGTTATGCCCAAGAAAATTCCATGTATCGAAAGTTCCGATAGATAGTATCAGAAGTTCCAATTATTTTCTAGTCTCGATACAGAGATCAAATATTGTGTTGACACGAAAAAACGCCCACACACTGGCGTCGGTTCGGCGATCCAAAAGCGCATGACCGTTTTAAAGAAAAGCCCTAAAATGCCGCGAGACGCCGACGCCGCATTCCGACGACCCTTAAATAGTGGTAAGGGGGTAACGGAGTCACCAGGTAACCAAACAAGTATTTAGAAATAATGTTCTATTAGCCTAAGTATTGGAAAAATAATACCAATTCGGCCTAGAGACCGAATTCTCAAGTGCGATCAAGAAAACCGATAAGAAATGATAGAAATCCATTACATGGATTAAACGGGAGATTCACGGGTTAATCAACAAGGTTTACCATGGTTATGACGTGATGCACGGAGGGCTTTTGGCGCAAACCCACGAAGATGGACGTTACGTCTAATCCTAAGGCAAGGAAGGTAGATTGAAATAAAAGTGTGATTCAAAACTAGGGTTTTGAAGTATTGATCTGTGGAGAGATGATACCCTTTGAATCGGTCTCAACCCTATATTTATAGGGGTTGGTCTCAAGTTTCCTGACACCTAATCTGAGTAGGATTCGCTGACACCTAATCTGAGTAGGATTTGGCCAAAAAGTGGTTAAGATTTAATTAGAGATCAAAACAACCTGAAAACCAACTCTATCTCTAGTTTTCAAACTTGGGCCGGTCTGACCGGGCCTACATGGTCGGTTGGACCGACCTACTATGGCCGGTTGGACCGGCCTATGCCAGGAAAGGCATATTTTTGGCCCAAATTACCAAAAATTGATATTTTGACAATTTCAACCATCAATGCCATTTTTTGCTATCAACACATGTCCCCTTGTCTTTTAGCAAACTTAGTTAGATAAAAGCACAACAGGCTAAGGGTGATACAATCCATATTGGCCTTATGATCTCTCAAGTGTTTTTGTCGAGTTCTTTAAAAATACTCACTATTTATTTGCCTACCAAACCGTCCATTTCAAAACTCAGGAAATCTAAATTTTGAAGACAATTTTTATGAATTACTAATATGTCTAAGGGACTTTAAGCATCGAATTTTTTCACCAACTCGGCCTTCAGTGCTTTTACTAGTTTCCCCCTGAGTCCCTTGTAGGGACGTATCCTTCCTCAATGAGGCTAGACGCTGGCTTATCAACCAACTTCGGTTTCCACACCCGTCGTGTCTTTGCTAGGGCTTTAGACTCATCGAGCGGGTTATCCGTGAACTCCTAAGCCTTCTTCGCTTTGAGATAATTGGCACGAAGACGTTGTAAGCGTCTCTTTTGAGACTTAGTCATTCTGGGTGGTGCCCAAGAAGGTTGTGGCTTAGTTCTAGGCGTCACAAACTTACTCCCGGAATCTTTAGCAAAACGGTCAATGCCCGGATCAGCTTTGGCAATTTTGCGCTTAGTAGGGGCATTTCCTTGACTTCTATCGGTCGGACCAGCCTTGTTGGGCCGGTCTAACTGGATCATGTCAACCGCCTGAGATGGGTCGGTCAGACCGGCCACAGTAGGACGGTCAGATTGGGGTGATGTCGACGGTTTAGTCCATTGCGGGACGAACTCACGCCTTTGGGGAAGGTTCAGCCTCCTTGGTGGTCATGGCCAAGAGTGCGTTTCCTTGGCCCTCCTCTTATGCCTCTAGAGCAGCATCCTAAAAGTTATCTTTGGCTTCTTGTGGGACCTAGCTGAAGATGACGCGTCAAGATGAGCACGGCCCAGGGGCTCTCAGCCCTATATAAGGAGAGGATAAGGACGTCTTGAAGCAAGCAATAAGCCTAGATTAAACCTAGCCACCAAAGAGTTCTCTCCATCCCTTCTTGATCTCAAACGTTGAGGTCAAGGATCCCCATCTCTCACATGCAGTGCTAGCACGCTGCCGTGGGAGGTACTCCATCCCTATACGTGCAGACTCCGTGGAGGCATTGCTCCAATAGCGACGCTTGTGGACATCTACATGCGAACGACTACGTTGTCTTCATCGATCGGATCGACGAAGGACGGCAATGAAGAAACGAGGAGAGGCTTGATGCGCTGCTCCAACATCTTCTTCCGCTGCACCTAGCATGTCTCATTCTAGAAGGTACCGATCTATGATCTCACACGCACATGAGCCTAGGGCCATAGGGCTAAAATTTTGAATTTGTCGGCTAGCGTAGCTCCCTTATTCCCCAACGGTCATATCAGAGCCTACGTACGTAGTGTTAGATCTAGATCCCTCTTTTATGGAGATACATGATGGAAAAACAGATTAGATATGTTTCTGTTCGTGGCAGATCAGAAGTTCCGATGTGATCGGAAGTTCCGATGACGAATCGGAAGTTACTATAGTGATCAGATGTTCTGATAGTCATCAGATGTTCCGATGGAGAATAATGATTCGATACAGAAGGCAATTGTTGCGATGAAGGATTCCGATATTGATCAGAAGTTCTGAGGGATCAGAAGTTCTGATGCTAGATCGGAAGATCCGACCCACGTGATTTTGAAAACCGAGCTTGCTGACCTGGGTTTTTCAGATCTAGAATCTAGTCACTTTTAGATTGTTCGCCTAACTTTGTTTTGCATAGAATGACGTGACTGGCATGGACTTGGATAAATGTGATGTATGAGATGCATGCAATAAATATAAATTAAATATGGCTTGCGTGTCATGGTTATTTACAGCCCAAGGCTGATGTAAATTTATTACGGCTTGCATGTCGTTTCCGCGGTGTGCTTCGACCCATGTAATTAGTAATGCCTATGCGAGATGGATTGGTACTCTTCATGGAGGCCGGGAGAACGCACTCGATGACGGGAGCCATGGAGATGGAGATCGCCATGTGAAGAAGGTCATGCTATGTCACAATTAATATGATTGCTCATGATGCTTTCTTATGTTCCTGTTATTCTATTCTTGCATTTTTGTGTGCGCTAGGGAAGTTACGATGCTAGAGTAGTTTTCCCTCAGAAAATGAAGTGTTCATGCTCTTTCCAATAGCTGCACCCACCAAGGTTCGTGCTCATCGATAGTGGGTCTGCCAAAGCAGGGTGGTATATTTTATCTCGACCAGTTGGGGCGGAAGTCGGACTTCTGTACGCATAGTGTTGGTTCACTTTACAAGGCTATCAAACGGTTTTATGCCTTGGAGCATAGGGGTTGAGGTCGAGCATTGGATGCTTCTCCAATGACAAGTGTCACATACGATGTGATTAGCAAAGAGTTGCTTACCTATGTCAACTAGCTTCTAGCAGTGATGCAAAATCTCACTAGGAGATAGCGTGACCATGGATCTTGCGCCACTATTAGTCATGAGTGGGAAAGTGACTGGTTTAGATAGTGGAACATCATTTATTGGATAGAAGATAAACATTGTATAGTGTTAAACCTCGCATTTAATCTTTTGTAGATCATGTCACCTACTATGTCTACTGTTAAGAGCACTCTAGTTTTTAATTTACGATCTATTCTTGAACGAGATAAATTATCTGGAATGAACTTTATAGATTGGTATCGAAACTTGAGAATTGTTCTCAAGCAAGAGAAAAATGATAATGTTCTAGAGGAACCCCACCCTGATGAACCAGGAGAGGATGCTTCTACAGCAGATAAGCGTGCTTATGAGAAACATGCTAGTGATTTCGTGGATGTCAGCTGCCTGATGTTTGCCTGCATGTCCTCTAAATTTTAGAAACAGTATGAGGATGTGATGCTTACGATATGATCGTAGGTCTTAAGGACATTTTTTAGGACCAAGCAAGGGCAGAAAGATAATATGTGTCTAAATGCTTGTTTGGTAGCAGGCTGGCTGAAGAGAGCTCAGTGAGTTCTTACGTGATCAAGATTAGGGATGGCAATTCGACCCGATTATCCATTTACCCGTTGGTAAAAACTCTATTAGGGTCGGGTATGTTCCTAAAATCATACCCGACGGGTAAACATGTATGGATATGGGTAGTGACTACCCATACCCGTTTACCTGATTACTCTAAGTATAAAAATACTGGTAATATAAATCCTAAGGTTAGGTCTGTTTGACTTCCTATAGTCAAGTCGGCTCTGATACCATCTTGTAACACCCAGATTTAATAAAATCGAGACTTTATTGAAATTCCATAGAAAATCAATAAATAAGATGTTCATCACACGACTGCATACAATACGCCAATCAATCATGGTTCATAGACCATATTATTACAAAAGAGTTAAATAAAGAGAAACTAATAAAATAAATCTGCTAGGTGAACGCCTCCTTCTAGTCTCGTGCCTTGACTGGATCGCTACTCCAGACCGTCATCCTCCTCATAGTAGACTGCCTCTGGTGGTGTAAGTCAACGGGGGTGAGTACAATCGTACTCAGCAAGCCACCGAATGCAATTATAATGCAAGGTGAAGGTAGTGGCTCATGTTTGCGGAAAAGTACAATTGTAAAGCCTTTAATGAAGTCAGGTTATTAGTATCGAATGTAAACATGTGTAATGCATCATCTTCTAACTCGAGGGGTACCGTCAGCCCGCCCTCGCTCAACAGTCCTTACATGCCATTCATCATGAAATCATTCATGTAAAATTAAAGTAACTGCGGTGAACATTGCCCAACCCGCCCTACCGTGGGCACGACTTTTAGAAAAGATTATACTCTGATCAGAGACGTAGTACTGTACCCACAAGGCACTCATTCCCGCACACCACAATGTGTCGAGATGACACCACAATGTGGAATCCGATGGCCCACAACGCTTCGTACCGGTTCAACACAGATCAAGGGCCCAGATTAAGATTTAATCTATGCCGTTCGATCTCAATCATGCGGCCAGGACTTAGTCCAGCACGGCATGCGGCTCCGAGGGTATTTTACCCTTCGTCCCCGACTCCGGCGGCGCAACGGTGAAGAATTTCGGTGACGGCGATGACTAATTGGCCAAGCTAATGGCTAAAATGGATAGAGGGGATCATGGGGAACACGGGGGTACCGGTGGTGGTGATGATGGGGTAGTGGCGGCGGTCGGCGATGAGAGAAGGCGGCGAAGACCTTCGGGTCGACGGTGGTGACGGTGATCCGGTGGCGGTCCGGCCCAACGGAGGTGCGGCCGGGGACGGGCGGTCGACGACAGTTCGAGAGGTGTCGTAGGCAAGGGTGGTGGTGTCCTGAGGGGTCGGCGATTGGCGGCCGGAGTTGGAAATAGGGGGAAACAGGTTTTGGTGTCGCAATGCGTCGGGTGAGTGCGGCTAGGGCTGAAATAGGGAGGGCGATCGTGTGGTGAGGGCGAGGGTTAAATAGGGGTCGCCAGCGGCGTATTTTGGTAGGGAAAACAGAGGAAACCCGAGGGGCTTTCCAAATTGCTCTAGTGAGGTTTCCAAGCGCATCGACTAGCTTCCATAAGAGACGAAACCGTGTGGCTAAGGGGGAAAAGTGATCGCCGGAGATCGGGGAGTTCGAATCCAGGATCAAATCGGCGTTACGCAGCGCCCGGTGGTGAAAAACGGAAAGCGGGTCGCCGAGAATGGAAGGGGGATCCCCTTCCATCAGAGACGAAGGATCTGATAGGTGGGGGCCACCTGTCAGTGGCTGTTGGCAAAACTGAGCGCGCCGACCAGCGGGCCAAGGCTGCCAGAGACCGAGGGTGCGTGCGAGCGACTGATAAGCAGGACCAGGCGGGCGCGGGAGGGAGAGAGAGGAGGGGGACGGTGCCAACACGGGGGTCCCACCTGGCAGCGACACGAGGCTGGGCTGGGCTGGGCCGAGGGTGGTTTGAGGGTTGTGGCCCAAGATTAATTAAAATGTCTTTTTCATTTAAAATAATTCCAGAAAATCATATATTTGTTTAGAGCTTGAATCACTGTTGCTAAAATTTTGTAAAAATTCCAAAAAATTTATCTTGGCTCATAGATTCCACCATAAATTTATTAGCTTTAAATTTGATTTATTCCTCTAGGTTTTGCTTTATTTAGGTTCTTTTATCCTTTTCTATAATAGAATAATCCTTTTTATTTCTGAAATTTTATTTCCCTCATTTTATTTCATTTTTAAATTTGGGATGTTACAGTTTTGGAGCTAAATAATTGTTATTTCATTCCCACCTTAGGCAGAAATATTATATCTTGTTCATGTTTAGAGGAAGATGGTTTTAAATTCGTAATAAAGAACAAGAGTTGTTCAATATTTTCGAATGGCATGCTCTATGGTGTTTGTCTATTAGTGAATGGATTGTATATTCTGAGTCTTGATGATGCACACGTTTATAACATTAGTACTAAGAGATAACGACTCAATGATTTGAATCCCACCTATGTCTGGCATTGTCGTTTGGGTCTAGGGATGTCAATCGGGTCTGACGGGTACGGGTAGTGCATACCCATACCCGTACCTTTTACCCGACGGGTAAAAATCTTTGCCCATCCCCATTACCCGCGGGTGCCGTATACTCGCGGGTATACCCGTTTACCCGTGAGAAAGGTGAGTAGCACTGGAAAGTGGCTGGTGGGAAGAGGCGGACAACCACCGAATCTGTGTGTACGTACATCTCTGAAACCAACGAAGCAAATTGTTGGAGATAGATAGCTTCAAGCAAATATTCCGTGGATTTTTTCTCTAAAAGCAACAATTCGGTGTTGACTAATATTCATGCTAGCTGCGAGTCACAACGTGGACCGCGAGTCCGTAACAGCATTCCGAGCCACGACGAGGCCGGAGGCCGCAGGGCGCCGTGGGCTCACAACGGAACAAACCACGACGAGACCATAGGCCACAGGCTGCAGGAGTAGGACGTCGTGGCAGGGCACCAGGACATGCCACGACGAGGCCGCAGGAAAGAAGCTGGAGGGCATCGGCGCCGGTAGAGAATGGGAGAGGGGGCGCCACCAGGGAAGAAATTGATCTAGGAGGGACTCCAGAGTGTGGCGGCTGGTGAGTTTGAGGAAGAGAGAGTGAGGGCTAGGTTAAAATTTTGGGATGGTTTTATATACTCACGGGTAAACGGGTAAACGGGTATGGGTAGTCAATACCCATACCCGTACCCGTTTACCTGTCGGGTATAATATTGAGAACAAACCCGACCCTAATAGGGTTTTTACCCACGGGTAAACAGGTAAACGGGTACAACTGCCATCCCTATTTGGGTCATATAAATGAGAAGCGTGTACAGAAGCTCCATAGTGACAGACTTTTGGAGTCATTTGATTTTGAATCATATGACACATGCGAGTCTTGTTTACTTGGCAAAATGATAAAGATGCCTTTCACTGGACAGAGTGAGAGGGCGAGTGAGCTATTGGCCATAGTACATACTGATGTGTGTGGTCCAATGAGTCACACAGCTAGGAAACGATTTAAGTAATTAAGGGGATGGATTAAAACATGCAAAGAATTGGTTCTTGTGCAAGTGGGAGATTGAAGGTTATACCCAAGAAAATTCCATGTATTGGAAGTTCCGATAGAGAGTATCGAAAGTTCTGGTTATTTTATGCTCTCGATATAGAGAGCAAATGTTGCTTCGGAAGTTCCGATATGGTATCAAAAGTTCTGATGAGGCAGAAGTTAAAATTCGGAATCGGGGAATTTTGTACAGATCGGAAGTTCCGATATGGTATCTGAAGTGTGTCATACTGTATCAAGAGATCTAAAATACCCTATCGGAAGTTCTGATCTACGATTGGAAGTTCCGATGTGGGCAAACAGATTGGATTTGTTATGGTTTTTAGGGTTTCAGGATGAGCATGACCCAGGGGCTCTCGGCCCTATATAAGGAGAGGAGGAGGACGTCTTGAAGCAAGCAATAAGCCTATATTAGACCTAGCCACCCAAGAGTTCTCTCCTTCCCTCCTTAATCTCAAACGTTGAGGTCAAGGATCCCCGTCTCTCACGTGTGGTGCTAGCACGCTGCCGTGGGAGGTACTCCATCCCTGTACGTGCGGACTCCGTGGAGGCATTGCTCCAATAGCGACGCTTGTGGACATCTACATGCGAATGACTACGTTGTCTTCATCGATCGAATTGGCGAAGGACAGCAAGGACGGAGTGAGGAGAGACTTGACACACAGCTCCAACATATTTTTCCGCTACACCTAGCACGTCTCGTGCTAGAAGGTATCGATCTATGATCTCATACGCACATGAGCCTATGGGCATAGGGCGGAAATTTTGAATTTGCCGGGTAGTGTAGCTCCCCTATTCCCCAATAGTTAAAATGTGACATCGACGTTGTGTTACGCTTAGGGTTGTCCCTAAGTATCCGCACAGTTTTGGATCATTGAACTGACGTCAGTGCGCCGACACGTTTTTGTGTCACCACACTTTTTGGCGACTCTGTTGGGGAAAGGCATGCCAAGCACTTCTACATCGGCGATGAGTACACCTACTACTTCTACATCATCAAGACCCTCTACACCGATGGATCCGGTGGGGAGCGCAGAAATTGATGACTGCAACATCATCATCCCTACCCTCGATGACCTCTCCGAGGAGGATAGCACGCAACTCGAGACCAAGATGAGAGAGCTACACGCTCTTTTTCATGGACACTTTACCAAGACCCACGGGAGCTTCATCAAGCGCAACATCGACATTCCTGACCTCCCTGGGATCAAGGTAACACCATCGTCTCCTTGGCTGTCCTCCCAGGTCATCGAGCAATAGATAGCTACATCAGTTGACCAGCCATTAGCGCTACCGTTGCAAATCATGTAGAGGCTGTGATCGACTCTAGGATGGAGGCAATTTTTAGGAGATTCAATTTTTCTGAGGCCGCTTCCCAAAAACTCCAATAGCTAGTGTACCTCATGTCCATCAAATACACAGTAGGACCGATGTGAGTACTGGAAAGACCATAGCGTCTACGGCCACACCATCCATGGTCGAGGCAGCGTATGTCCCTGTTGGTCAGGGTCGGTCTGACCGGCTATCACACCCTCATTCAGACTGGCCCTATGGTCGATCATACCGCCCTTGCCATGCACTATGTGCCGCCTCCTGCGCCTACGCTACCTTATCCCGTGTTGCCCATACCTCCCTCTCCCACAGACCCACATAGGCCCGAGTACGTCCAGTATCATGAGCCGCCATGATAGGAGCCGCATGGCCGACACCCTGACATACCACCATGTGTCTTGCCCTCACACGAGAGATGCGCGCAGGCAGGAGGCGTAGATGACTTTGAGGAGTGGATTCACACATTGTTTAGAGAGTGTGTGGGTTGGACACCTAGAGGTCGGGTTAGGGTTTATCACAAGTCATACCCTGATCACTTTGACACCATCCCATACCTACGCGACTTTAGGGTGCCTGAATTTACAAAATTTGATGGTGAAGGTAGTAAGACCACAAATGCTTTGAAGCTTAGATTATTCTCTCTATCGCTTTCTGGCACCGCTTTCACTTGGTTTTCGGCGTTGTTGCCGAACTCCATCCAAACTTGGGCCCAATTGGAGCAGAAGTTCCATGATTATTTTTATACTAGGGAAACTGATCTTAGACTTTCACACTTGACATTGGTTAGACAGAAGACTAGTGAGATTTATTGTGAGTACCTTAAGTGTTTTAGGGACACTAGAAACCGATGTTTTACTTTGAACATTTTTGATAGAGACTTGGCCAACCTAGCCTTTAACGGTATGCACTCCGAGCTTAAGGAGAAACTAGATGGCTAGGATTTATTTGATGTCAGTCAGGTGGTGCAGAAGGATCTGGTTCAGGAAAGTCGAGCCAAGAGCAAAAAAATCACTAAGACGTTTAACAAACATAAAGCCGGAGTACACGTCACGGAGCACTCCGATGAGGAATCATCGGAGAGCGAGGATGACTCTGCCGACATGTATACTGCAGAGTGGACTTGGTCTAGTAAGGCCAAGCCCATCACTTGCACTGAGTTACGGTCGTCTCCTACCAAGAGTTGGCCCAGCGAGGTGAAATATTCTTTTGATATGACTAAGTGTGATAAAATATTTGATTTTTTATTGAAGAACAAGCTTATCAGGCTGCCAAAGGGTCACGTCATCCCAATTGGCGATGACTTGAGGAAACGGGCTTATTGTAAGTGGCATGATTCACATTCCCATTCTACTAACGATTGCAATGTTTTTCGTCGGTAGGTTCAATCGGCCATAGAAGGACGGTTGAAGTTGGATATAAATCCTAAAATGAAGCTCGACCAGGATCCTTTCCCCGTGAACACATTAGACCTTGATGGGAAGAAGGTGCTGATTCGGCCTGAGTAGGCCGGGTCTGCTAAAGGGAAGGAGGTTGTGATCGGAGAGCCTCACACACACACACTCGTAGCAAAGAACCATGATGTGGCGGTGTGGAAAATAAACGCAGCATCATCTTCGTCCAAGACTCGCAGGAAGTTGAAGGTGACTTACGAGATGCTCTTCCAGAAGCATAAAAATAGGGTCGAACAGGCTAAAGTTCAGTTGAACCCCTCGGGAAGGACGAACCCTCTAAGGAGGTCAAACCCTCCTCCAAAGTGGTTGAGCCCCCTCTGAGACGGTCAAACCCCCTCCGACCTGCTCGGAGACTCTTTTGATATGGGCAGACCCTTCGCAAGTCTGGACCAGCACCCCTCTGGCATGGCCGAACCCCCCTCCGAGCGATGGGTTCAGTCCACAATGGGCGAAGCCATTGGAGCCCCCGCTCCCTCCACTATACCATTGGACAATGGCATCGTGGCCTCCGAGCTATGTTCAACCACCGGGGTACCCTACTCCGTACTTCACCGCTCCCTTCGTGCCTTCGGAGTTTTATGATTGGCAGGGGCAAATGTGCACGACGGATAATATTTTCAGTCGTCTATCCGTGGTGCCACAAGGATGAACCTTGCAGAACGAAGCAAGGGAAGGCAGTCACGAAGGTATAATAGAGAGAGGCTCTGAAGCCATTACCGTCAAGGTGGGGTCCCAAAAAGTCCCAATACCGGAAGGATCCCCTCTAGAGTGCGACCGAGGTGAGTTCCTGAAGCCTACCGAAGGGAGCTCCATCGGTCTAACCGCTGCCTCCAGGCTTGTTCGACCGCCCCTCCCACCAAAGGCTGATCAGCCTACCTCAGTCGGTCCGACCACTTTGTTCTAGGACTCCAATACACTTCGCCCAGGCCAGCCCGTTGAGGTAGGTCCGACCGACAGAACACAGAAAGAAGGCTTCGTCGGGCATAAACACGTCGAGGCCGACCTGGGTAACCCATGTTCAGCTAAATTCTACAGGAGCAAGTCTATGGCGCCTGGCACCAAGCCATAGTCTTTGTGGGCACCCCCGGGCATGTCCAAATCATAGAAGAGGCGGCTACAACGTTTTCGAGCCCAGGAGATGCGTGAGAAGAAGGTCGAGGATGAGCGAGACACCGTTTTCGAGGAGATCCATCCCCGACTAGTAGCAAAGCAGGTTTGGAAGCTGAAGCTGGTTGCCGTAAACAACTCGTATCCTACTCCAAGCGACGACGAGGAAGACATGATGAACGACGACTACACACCGGTCTCTGAGGGGCCTTGTCCGTAGGCGATGGACATAAACATCGCCATGTTATCCACTGAGTTTGCTCTTCCACATGACGATGCCGAGGTCGATAAGTTGAGCCTCGGCCCACGAGATGCCATTTTAGAGAAGCCCGAGGATATGACTCGACACTTGAAGCCTCTCTACGTCAAGGGGCACATCGACGGGAAGCTGATCTCAAGGATGCTGGTAGATGGAGGTGACACCGTCAACTTGATGCCATACTCTCTACTGAAGAAGCTCTTCAAGAATGAAGATGACTTGATGAGGACCAACTTGATGCTCAATGGCTTCAACGGCGAGAGCTCTAAGGCCAAGGGCGTTCTTTCTTTGGAGCTTACGGTGGGAAACAAGGTGTTGCCACGATGTTCTTCATCATTGATGTACAAGGTAACTATAGTGTATTGCTTGGGCGTGATTGGATTCACACAAATTGTTATATTCCGGCCACTTTGCACCAGTGCTTGATTCAGTGGGACGACAATGATGTAGAGGTTGTACTAGCTGATACTTTGACCCAGGTTGCTTTGGCCGATGTGTCTATTGACGTTGTCCATGATAAGGTAGAATGTTTCTTAGATAGAGATCTCTTAGACTGTAACACCCCAAATTTTCAAAGAAATAAAAATATCATTTAATCTATTTTCATGGAATTATTTATTTTGGAAATACCTTTAATGCCCCCCTTAACCTTTTTGAACTAGAACCTAGATGTAATGACCAAACCAGGGGCTAGACAATTTTGTACATGATCCCAATGCCAAGATTAATTTTTGAGAATTTTTACAAATTTTTATCACCCTTGGAAGTAGCCCAAATATTTTAAATCAATTTCTGTAATTATTTTTATTCAGAAAAGTAATTAAACAGTAACGGGCCCTCCCTCCCGCTTTCTATCTCTCCCGGGCGGCCCAGCCCGCTCCATTCCCATGCCTTGGACTGACACCCGAGCCCCACTTGTCAGCGAGCCCCTCTCTCTTCGCGCACGCGCCCGACACCTCGGCCCCACCTGTCGGTGCCAACCGACTCCCTCTCTTGGCCGAGCCCGACCCCACCCGTCAGCCACCACACCCGTGCGCTCGCGCCCACTGACCGCCTTGGCCCACCTGTCATACCCGTCATCCACCTCGCGCCACCGCCCCCAAATCACGCCGGCCGATGACCCCGCCTCGGATCCGCCTCGCTGGCCCTTCCCCCATTCAATTGGCGCCAGTTTAATGCACCCCGAGGCCCGCCGGCCGTTTAATCGCGTTAAGTGACACGTTTTAGCCCCGGAAATGTAGCACCGTGCATGGCCGAGACCTCGCCGACGAGTTAAAGCCCTCCCCTCGGCTTTCCTTGCATGCGAGCCCCTTTGACACCTCTATTTAACCCCCTGGCCTCCACCGCGTTCGACCCCCACGACAATTCGCTGTGAGATCGAACAGAGTGCCCGTAGCACTCTTTCTAACGCCACACCGCCGCCCTACTCCAGTCACCGCTCACCGTCACCGGAGTCCCCCTCCGTCCTCACCGACCACACAGCTATGACCGCAAGGACCGCACCGACCTCGGCCACCCCTCCACCGTCGATGTACCCCACTGGAATGCCATCGCCGACGAGGACCCGAACGCCTTCGCCGCCGTCTCTCATCGCCGGCCACGCTCTGTCGACCCCAAGTCCCTCCGACTGTACCCTCTTAACCCCCGCGATGTATTGATTCCGTTTTAGCCCTTAGAACCGACTGCCATCGCTCGCCGTGGCCTCTGGCCCGCTTGCCGTCGCCGGAGAAGACGACCGGCACGGGTTGAGTACCCGTGCCGTGTCGGATTCAATCGCGACCGTGCGATCTGGATCCGACGGTGATGATTAAATCCCTCGTGCGGTTTAATCGGATCCGTTAGATCTCGGCGAAGCGTTACGTTTTAATCTGGGCCGTTCGCTAGTTTTTAAATCCCGCGTCGCATCTGGACCACACGATGCGTACCGGTTCAACGTTTTAATCTCAGCCGTCCACGTCATTTTAACTCCCCTGCCTCGCCCGTGACCGCCCGACCACGATCCAACGGTGGATCTCGATCCAGCACACGCGCACAGTGCGTGGGTTCACCATGAGCTCGGCTCATCGTGGACCCGAGGTTGTGTTGGATTTAATTTAAATTCCAGAAATGGTTTTAAACTTCTAAAATTCATATCTGGCGCATTTTAACTCCAAAAATTATAATTTCAATTCCAGAAAATTTGTAACTTTATTCTCTACATGTTAATGCAATAAAAACATTATGTTTACTTTGAATATTTCATTCTTGTTTCATAAAGTATTCAAATGCCCTTAGGGTAAATTACAAATTTAATTATTTAAATTTCAGCAAAATTTATATTTATAAGATTATTCCCAATTAAAACCCCTTTTATAAAGGACCATATTTCATTATAGTTTATTTTAAATATCCATAAAATGAATTTTAGAAACTTAACACCTTTATTTTCCTTAAGTTAACCTAAGCAAAACCTTTATGCTTGTTGTGTGATTTTGTATTGTTTATTGAATGTTATGTTTATTATTCATGTTAAAAGACTACGACGCTGCCGAGGAGCCGGAATACTTCCCGGAAGTTCCTCCCTCCCCTTTCGCTGATCAAGGCAAGTCACCAAACCACTCTTTTGAGCATGTTGAACCCATGTTTTACTAAACTATCGCTAAAACACATAGGATATACATGCATTAGTCAAATGAAACCCTTACAATATATATATTAGGATCCCGCGACCTTGATGTGCAACCCAAGCCATGCTATCTAGCCTAAACTCCTTGTCACCATATGATTAGTATTATTAGCTAGTGTCCAATATATCGACACGATTGCTATAGGATTAAAAATGAGTCGTAGCAATTGAAATCTATTATATGATCCCTGTTATTCTTATCACTGGAATGCTGTTTGTGATAGAGTTATGGTTGTGAGTGTATGCATGGTGGGTTCCGGGTGCAAGCTAGGGCATTGGTCGGTAACACCCGAGGCACTATAAGGACCGGTCTACGGGATCCATTGCAATACACTTTCGTACTAACCACAAGTCTAATGGGTAAGTCCTAACTAAGGTATGGAGTGTTCCAAACCGAGGCCACCACTTGGAGATGGGTCAAGTAGCACCTGCGGGTGGCTTGTACCGATGTGGCGCAAAAGGGGGTGCGACGTTAGACGGGATGCGGCCCGACGCGCTGGTGAAACCTAGAGCAGGTGGTTATCGCTTGGAGCATTTCATGCTGAAGTTTTGGCACGAGTTACCATGGTATGGGTCATCCCGTTATGCTTTGGTGTATGGGATGAGTGCATGCCTTGTGGGTACAGTAGTACATCTCTGATCAGAGTCATAAATCTTTTCGAAAAGCTGAGCCCACGGTCAAGGGCGGGTTGCGTGACATCCCACAATTAGTTTACTTTCAATATGTTTGTGCATGATGGTTTGACATGTAAGGACTGTTGTGCGAGGAGGGAAAACGTACTCCTCGAGTTAGATGGTATTATTGATGTTCATGTTTACTATTCTGCATGATTAAATTTGACTACACTAAATGCAATAGCTGAAAAATGTACTTTTCCGAACTTTTAGCCATTATCCTTCCTTTGTTATTATCTTGCATTACTACTTGCATTTGCAGTGACTTGTTGAGTAATCTTTGTACTCATACCCGTTGGACACACAATTCAGAGGATGCTTACTACGAGGATGGTCTGGAGTAGCGACCCGGTCAAGCAGAAAGATCCTGAAGAAGGCGTTCGTCATGCAGTTTATTTTTATTGTTTTAATTTCACTCTTATGTAATAATATGGTCTGCGTACCATGAATGCTTGTCGTATGTACGTTGTCGCATGATGAACCTCTTGTATTATTGTTTTTCTTTGGAAATTCAATAATGTTCCGATTCGATAAATCGGGGCGCCACAAGATGGTATCAGAGCCGACTTGACTGTAGGAAGCCAAACAGACCAGCCTAGCCAATAGCTGTAGAAAATTATTTCCTGAAAACCTACTTTATAAACTTTGTTCCTCCCCTCACTTTTCTTCAACTTGTTGTTTTTTTAGATGCCGGTCTACCAAGTACACAACTACTGCTGCCACTACGAGGGCTTCATCAGGGAGCTCCGCATGATGCTCACCTTCTTTGGGTTCCTCTTTGAGCCCGAGTTCCATGGGGTGTACATGGAAGAATTTTCCGGACCCTGCGACGTCTCCCTCACCATCCACAGATCTGGAGAACGCATGTCGCCCTTCACAACAACACTTGGGGGCCCAAGTTTCGACGTCGCATGCCAACGCGTCGCCCTCCAAGCCCTTATGGAGTTGAGGATGATCTATGACGATCGTCTTCAGAACTCGTCCTTTCAGCTTGTGCCGAAGCGCACACCTGACGCCCACCGTAGCATCTACATTGGAGTTCACTCCGTTCGTGATCCGGTCATGACCCGGCAGTCGCGTCTTCTTCAGGCCATGGACGATCTCCATACCGAGGTCGTGCTCGATGCCGATGAGCACCATGAGGCGATTGAGTTCCTTCATCAGGAGATGAAGAACTTGATCCAACAGAACGGTGAGTTGCAGCGCAAGATTATGCAGTTGTAGAACGACATTGCGGAGATGGTTCCCCTCATACCGAGGAAGAGGAAGCCCATCCGCGAGCCTGCCCCTCACCCCAAGAGGATCCCGCCACACCCCTCGACCACCGGACCATCCACCGCCAGTGCCCCTGCACCGCGCCCCGGCCTCGTCTCCGACCCCATCATCGAGAATTTTCTCGAGCCCACCTTCCCTCTGGTTCCGAGAGCACGGACACCGCCTCCGGTGGCGAGTAGACGATAGTCATCATTGTTTGATCGTAATAATGTTGTGTATGTGGTACTACCTACAACAACTTGTGTTGTAAGTAGAATAAAATAAGAGCATGAATGTAATGAACTTTCTATATCACCATGAGATATATATATATATGTGAGCCCCGATGGGCCGCTTTGATTAAAATACTTGTTTCATTATCTTTTTACCTTATGGACTAAGATTTTATATGTTCAGAAGATGGTCGACAACTAGAACACCGGCTCCAACAATGGAGAAGGGGGAAGCCACGGTTTGCCCGAAAGTGTTGTGCCCAACTGGGGCGCAACGGGCCAACGACAGACTGGATCGCCATCCGCCAACCACCCCACCTTGGCGGAGATGATGGCGAACCAAAACCAGCTGATCACCGCCCTCCTCACCCAAATACAGCACCAACAGGCACAGCTGGACTGCCTGCAAAATGTGGAGCCCGCCCCTCGTGCACCCGTACCCACTCCCGCACCCCAACTCTCGGAGTTCCTGCGCGTGCGTCCACCGATCTTCTCCAGCACCACCAACCCCATGGAGGTCGGAGATTGGCTCCGCACCATAGGTAAGAAGTTGGACCTCCTCCCCTGCACCGACCAGGAGAGTGGCGTTCGCCACTCATCAGCTCCAGGGTCCTGCCGCGGAGTGGTGGGACAACTACCGTGACTCCCAGCCAGAGGACCACGTGGTGACTTGGGCGGAGTTCACCATCACCTTTCGCGCCGCCCACGTCCCCGCTGGAGTCATCGCGATGAAATAACAGGAGTTCCGCGACCTACAACAGGGCAGTCGGACCGTCATGGAGTACCTCCATGAGTTCAACCGTCTGGAACACTACGCGCCAGAAGAGGTGCGGACCGACGCCCTCCACCAGGCCAAGTTCCTTCGGGGACTCAAGGATGAGCTGTCCATCCAGCTCGTCACCACCGACTACGCCTACTTCCAACGGCTAGTAAACAAGGCGCTCATCCAAGAGACTGAGCAGAACAAGTTGGACCTCAAGAAGAGGAAGATGATCGCCTTCAAGCATCAGCAGGCGAATTCCTAGAGGCCCCGCTTCGTCCCTCCGCCACCAGAGCCCGCCTACCATCCTCGGCCCGCCTACAGGCCACCTCACGCCGCCGGTGGATCGTACGCCGGGCATCCTCGCCCCGCTCCACCAGCTCCGGCCGCTCAGCCGACGCCCGTCACCAAGGCCTCGATCTTGAGGGATCGCCAAGGGAAGCCGGTCGTCTACTTCAACTACCGGAAGGAAGGGCACTACTCGCACCAGTGTCCAACCCCAAGCAGCCCCAAGGCGTGGCACCCAACCAGGCGGTTCGTGCCCGCGTCAACCACATCAGCGCGGAGGAAACTCAAGAGGCTCCCGAAGACGTGCTCGGTATGTTTACCACAAATTCTTTACCGGCTAAAATATTATTTGACTCTGGGGCAACGCACTCTTTCATCTCGGAAGATTTTGTGAAAAACCAACAACTTGGAGGTGCTCCCCCTACCAGTCCCCATGATGATTGCCACTCCAGGCAATAAAACCTTAGCCCACTTATACAGTCCTAAGGTTAGGGTAGAGATCCAAGGAGTATTATTCCGGGCCGATCCAGTTCTCATTAAGTGTACCGGAATCGACCTCATCCTAGGGATGGATTGGTTGATGAAGCACAAGGGAGTGATCGACTGTGCCAACAAGTCCGTAACTGTGACCAACCCCGAAGGCAAAGTCATCACTTTTCGGAAGACCAGCCGCAAACCTCGTGAGATGTCTCTCCACTCACTAGCCCTTGAAGAAGTGCCTATAGTCAAGGAGTTCATGGACGTCTTCCTAGAGGACCTGCCTGGAATGCCTCCCAAGCGGGACATCGAATTTAGAATCGAGCTTGTCCCCGGGACCACTCCAATCTCCAAGCGCCCATATCGAATGGCCGCCAATGAACTGGTTGCAGCTCATGATCGTGACCGAGATCCGGAGTTTTCTCGGATTGGCCGGATACTATCGCCGGTTCATCGAGAATTTTTCGAAGATCGCCAAGCCTATGACCAGACTATTGCAGAAGGAAGTAAAATTTGAATGGACCCCAGATTGTGAAGAAAGCTTCCAAACCCTCAAGAAGAATCTCATGTCAGCCCCTATTCTGACCCTGCCAGACATCAGGAAGGACTTCCACGTCTACTGTGATGCCTCTCGTCAAGGATTGGGATGTGTCTTAATGCAAGATGGGAAGGTGATATCTTACGCCTCCTGACAGCTGAGACCACAAGAGCTGAACTACCCGACCCACGACCTAGAGTTAGCAGTCGTGGTTCATGCCTTGAAGATATGGAGACATTACCTTGTGGGAAATCAGTGTGAGGTCTTCACCGACCACAAGAGCCTCAAGTATATATTCACCCAACTGGACCTGAACCTCAGACAAAGGAGATGGTCGGAACTAATCAAAGATTACGACTTGGGCATCCATTATCATCCAGGCAAGGAAAATGTGGTGGCAGACGCCCTTAGTCGAAAAGGGTACTGTAATGCCATCATGATACAAGACCAGGCTCCTTTGCTATATAAGGAGATGGAAAGGTTGAATTTAGGGATCACCACCCGAGTGTACATCGCTGCTTTGGAGTCTAGACCTGTCTTGATAGACCAGATCCGAGAAAAGCAGAAGGAAGACCCGGACATCTTGGAGATCTAGCAGAACATGCGGAAGGGTAAAGCCCCCAGATTCTCCGAGGACGAGCAAGGTACCATCTGGTTTGGAAACCAGATATGCGTACTCAACAAGCCTGAGTTGAAGACTCTCATCCTTCAAGAAACCCAAAACTCTATACTCCATACATACCGGGAGTACAAATATGTATCAAGACCTAAAGGAGAAATATTGGTGGGTCAACCTGAAGAGGGAAATAGCTGAGTATGTGGCCAAGTGCGACACTTGCCGGCGAGTCAAGGCAGAGCACCAACGACCTGCTGGACTGTTGAAACCCCTCAAAGTCCCCGAATGGAAGTGGGAAGAGATAGGAATGGAATTCATCACGGGACTACCCAGGACCCAAGCCGGTCATGATTCTATCTGGGTGATCGTCGATCGACTCACCAAGGTGGCTCACTTCATCCCTGTCAAGACGACTTACACCGTCGCCAAGTTGGTCGAGTTGTATATGACCTGGATTGTGTGCCTTCACGGAGTTCCAAAGAAGATCATATCTGACCGTGGGAGTCAGTTTACCTCGAAGTTTTGGAAGAACCTTCAAGAGGAACTCGGCACCCGGCTGAACTTTAGCACCACCTATCATCCACAGACCGATGGTCAAACCGAAAGGGTCAACAAGATATTGGAAGATATGCTTAGAGCTTGCGCTCTAGACTTTGGCGGAATGTGGGACAAGAACTTGCCCTATGCAGAGTTCTCCTACAACAACAACTATCAAGTTAGCCTGCAGATGTCCCCGTTCGAAGCACTCTACGGGCGTAAGTGGAGAACGTCGTTGCTCTGGGATCAGACCGGAGAGTCGCAACTGTTTGGGACAGATATTCTAAGAGAAGTCAAAGAAAAGGTCAAGATCATCAGGGACAGATTAAAGATAGCCCAGTCCCGACAGAAGAGCTACACCGATAACCAACGAAGAGACCTAACCTTTGAGGAGGGTGATTATGTCTATCTCCGTGTCACTCCCCTCCGTGGCACCCAAATGTTCAACATGAAAGGCAAGCTAGCACCCCGCTATGTCGGACCTTTTCAAATCCTCCGACGGCAAGGAGAAGTGGCATATCAGTTAGAACTGCCTCCATCTCTGGCAGGAGTCCATGATGTGTTCCACGTCTCTCAGCTGAAGAAGTGTCTTCGTGTGCCCGCCGAGCAAGCCGACCTCCAACAACTCAACATCCAAGAGGACTTGACCTACGTCGAGAAGCCCGTCAAGATCCTAGAGACTAAGGAAAGAGTAACCAGGAGTCGTGTGGTTCGCTTCTGCAAGGTTCAGTGGGACAACCACCCCGTTGAAAAGCCACATGGGAAAAACAAGACGGGTTGAAAACCCAATACCCCGAGTTATTCAAGTAGCATTTCAATCTCGAGGACGAGATTCTTTGTAAGGGAGATAGGTTTGTAACACCCCAAATTTTCAAAGAAATAAAAATAGCATTTAATCTATTTTCCTGGAATTATTTATTTGGAAATACCTTTAATGCCCTCCTTAACCTTTTTGAACTAGAACCTAGATGTAATGACCAAACCAGGGGCTAGAAAATTTTGTAAATTATCTCAAGGCCAAGATTTATTTTTGAGAATTTTTACAAATTTTTATCACCCTTGGAAGTAGCCCAAATATTTTAAATCAATTTCTGTAATTATTTTTTCAGAAAAGTAATTAAACAGTAACGGGCCCTCCCTCCCCCTTTCTCTCTCTCCCGGCCGGCCCAACCCGCTTCCTTCCCGCACCTCGGACTGACACCCGGGCCCCGCTTGTTAGCGAGCCCCTCTCTCTTCACGCGTGCACCCGACACCTCAGCCCCACCTGTCGGTGCCAACCGGCTCCCTCTCTCGGCCGAGCCCGACCCCACCCGTCAGCCACCACACCAGTGCGCTCGCGCCCGCTGATCGACTTGGCCCACCTATCAGACCCGTCGTCCACCTCGCGCCACCGCCCCCAAATCACGCCGGCCGATGACCCCGCCTCGGATCCGCCTCGCTGGCCCCTCCCCCATTCAATTGGCGTCGGTTTAATGCACCCCGAGGCCCGCCGGCCATTTAATCGCGTTAAGTGACACGTTTAAGCCCCGGAAACGTAGCACTGTGCATGGCCGAGACCTCGCCGGTGAGTTAAATCCCTCCCCTCGGCTTTCCTTGCATGCGAGCACCTCCGATGCCTCTATTTAACCCCCTGGCCTCCACCGCGTTCGACCCCCACGACAATTTGCTGTGAGATCGAACAGAGCGCCCGTAGCACTATTTCTAATGCCACACCGCCGCCCCTACTCCAGTCACCGCTCGCCGTCACCGGAGTCCCCCTCCTCCCTCACCGACCGCACCGCTGTGATCGCAAGGACCTAACCGACCTCGGCCACCCCTCCGCCGTCGACGAACCCCACTGGAACGCCATCGCCGACGAGGACCCGAATGCCTTTGCCGCCCTCTCTCGTCGCCGACCATGCTCCGTCGACCCCAAGTCCCTCCGACGGTACCCTCTTGACCCCCGCGATGCACTGATTCTATTTTAGCCCTTAGAACCGACCGCCATCGCTCGTCGTGGCCTCTAGCCCACTCACCGTCGCCGGAGAAGACGACCGGCACGGGTCGAGTACCCGTGCCGTGTCGGATTCAATCACGACCATGCGATCTGTATCCGACGGTGATGATTAAATCCCTCGTGCGGTTTAATCGGATCCGTTAGATCTTGGCGAAGCGTTACATTTTAATCTGGTCCATTCGCTAGTATTTAAATCCCGTGTCGCATCTGGACCGCATGATGCGTACCGGTTCAACGTTTTAATCTCAGCCGTCCATGTCATTTTAACTCCCCCGCCTCGCCCGTGACCGCCCGATCGCGATCCAACGGTGCATCTCGATCCGGCGCACGCGCACAGTGCACGGGTTCACCGTGAGCCCGACTCACCGTGGACTCGAGGCTGTGTTGGATTTAATTTAAATTCCAGAAATGGTTTTAAACTTCTAAAATTCATATCTGGCGCATTTTAACTCCAAAAATTATCATTTTAATTCCAGAAAATTTGTAACTTTATTCTCTACTTGTTAATGCAATAAAAACAGTATGTTTACTTTGAATATTTCATTCTTATTTCATAAAGTATTCAAATGCCCTTAGGGTAAATTACAAATTTAATTATTTAAATTTCAGCAAAATTTATATTTGTTCATTTCCTGTTAATATAATGAAACCACTAAGTTTTCTCTGAACCTCTTATTTTAAGTTAGTTAGAAAACTTAAAATAAGATTATTCCCAATTAAAACCCCTTTTATAAAGGACCATATTTCATTATAGTTTATTTTAAATATCCATAAAATGAATTTTAGAAACTTAACACCTTTATTTTCCTTAAGTTAACCTAAGCAAAACCTTTATGCTTGTTGTGTGATTTTGTATTGTGTAGTGAATGGTATGTTTATTATTCATGTTAAAAAGACTACGACGCCGCCGAGGAGCCTGAATACTTCCCGGAAGTTCCTCCCTCCCCTTTCGCTGATCAAGGAAAGTCACCAAACCACTCTTTTGAGCATGTTGAACCCATGTTTTACTAAACTATCGCTAAAACACATAGGATATACATGCATTAGTCAAATGAAACTCTTACAATATATTTATTAGGACCCCCCGACCTTGATGTGCAACCCAAGCCATGCTATCTAGCCTAAACTCCTTGTCACCATATGATTAGTATTATTAGCTAGTGTCCAATGTATCGACACGATTGCTATAGGATTAAAAATGACTCGTAGCAATTGGAATCTATTATATAATCCTCGTTATTCTTATCTCTGGAATGCTGTTGGTGATAGAGTTATGGTTGTGAGTGTGTGCATGGTGGGTTCCGGGTGCAAGCTAGGGCATTGGTCGGTAGCACCCGGGGCACTATAAGGACCGATCTGCGAGATCTGTTGCAATACACTTTCGTACTAACCACAAGTCTAATGGGTAAGTCCTAACTAAGGTATGGAGTGTTCCAAACCGAGGCCACCACTTGGAGATGGGTCAAGCAGCACATGCGGGTGGCTTGTACCGACGTGGCACAAAAGGGGTGCGACGTTAGCTGGGATGCGGCCCGGCGTGCCGGCAAAACCTAGAGTGGGTGGTTATCACTTGGAGCATTTCATGCTGAAGTTTTGGCACGAGTTCCCATGGTATGGGTCATCACGTTACGCTTTGGTGTATGGGATGAGTGCGTGCCTTGTGGGTACAGTAGTACATCTCTGATCAGAGTCATAAATCTTTTCGAAAAGCCGAGCCCACGGTCAAGGGCGGGTTGCGTGACATCCCACGGTTAGTTTACTTTTAATATGTATGTGCATGATGGTTTGACATGTAAGGACTGTTGTGTGAGGAGGGAAAACATACTCCTCGAGTTAGATGGTATTATTTATGTTCATGTTTACTATTCCGCATGATTAAATTTGACTACACTAAATGCAATAGCTGAAAAATGTACTTTTCCGCACTTTTAGCCATTATCCTTCCTTTGTTATTATCTTGCATTACTACTTGCATTTGCGGTGACTTGTTGAGTACTCTTTGTACTCATACCCGTTGGACACACAATTCAGAGGATGCTTACTACGAGGATGGTCTGGAGTAGCGACCCAGTCAAGCAGAAAGATCCTGAAGAAGGCGTTCGTCATGCAGTTTATTTTTATTGTTTTAATTTCACTCTTATGTAATAATATGGTCTGCATACCATGAATGCTTGTCGTATGTACGTTGTCACATGATGAACCTCTTGTATTATTGTTTTTCTTTGGAAATTCAATAATGTTCCGATTCGATAAATAGGGGCATTTTGTTCCAGTGTTTGTAAAGTCGGCTAGTGTAGCATGGCTATCTCTAAACTAGTAGTCATTTCTAGCAAAAGTAATCTTGATTGGCTAATGTCTCGTGTAGAGCAATATTGGTCTTCTAAAGACGGTATTGCTGAAGCCATTCAAGATTTTAGCAAGGTAGAAAAGTTAGGTCAAGTTTTTGCGTCACCCAACCCTCTAGAAGAGGTCGATATAGGCGATGGTAATGTTCCAAGGCTGACTTTTGTAAATCAAAATTTGCAGGCTGATGAAAAGGTTGAAGTAATAAAGTTGCTTCAGTCGTATGTCGATTGTTTTGAATGGGAGTATAGTGAAATGCCCGAAGTAATCCATGAGCTCGTGGAGAATCGGCTGCCTATCAAACCCAGGTTTAGGCCTTATAAACAGCCCCCTCATCGCTTTAATTCGGTCGTATATGACCGAGTTAAAGAAGAGATGGAACGATTACTCAAGGCTAAGTTTATTAGGCCATGCAGATACATTGAATGGGTTGCTAACATTGTTCCTGTAGAGAAGAAAAGGAGTGGCAAGATTCACATGTGTATTGATTTCAGGGATTTGCAGTGGCGGCTCCAGGATTTTTTTCATGGGTGTTCCTGTTTTATATCCCAAAATTTTATACCATTATAAACTCAAAGTGTAATATATTTTTTCAAAATATGATAAATATAACATTAATATCTCTTAGGGTCTGTTTGGATCCAATGGGCTAAAGCAAAATGACTAAAAAAGGGCTAAAATTTTAGTCAACCCCTGTTTGGATCCAAGGGCTAAAAAGGGCTAAAACATTTCATACTGTGTATAATGACTGAAATATTCCTCATTTATTGCTATTACTTTTCATGCATGCATGCATAATGGGGGTATGGGTGGAAAAGGAGCATTTTAGCCTCTCTTTAGCTCCTCCTTGGGGGCTAATGGGCTAAAAAATTTTAGCCCCATTTTAGCCTTGATGTTTGGATTTTTAGCCCCTAAAGGAGTTAAATTTTAGCCCCTTTTGCTTTAGCCCTTATATCCAAACACCCCCTTAATATCATAAATCCACTAGAATCAACCCTTAAATAAAAAATATAAACATAATCAATATTTAAATAAAAGATCTAAACATGTATTGAGCCAAATTTTGGGGTAGTCTAGGGCCCACCTGGACTGCCCCTTGGAGCCGCCACTGGGGATTTGAACAAAGCCACTCCAAAGGACGAGTATCCCATGTCGATAGCCGACATGCTTATCAACGATGCTTCAAGACACAAGGTACTAAGTTTTCTTGATGGCAACGCTGGTTATAATCAAATCTTTATGGTTAGTGATAGAAAGGGGCATAGAAGTAGAAATATCTTCAATTGAAAACAACACTTCTTTGCATATTAGAGCATAGCAAAGAGAATCAAGCTCATCAATACCAACAATATCAGATTTTGTCGCATGCATAACTCTCCCTTCAATTTAATTTCCTCGAATTTATAATTATTCTCTTTCTTCTCTTTCTTAGGTGGAAAAATGGTGTGATCTACTTGTTGATTTTCAAATTGTGGCGCATTTTCCTTCTTGCTATTCTCAGCACTCTCCTTCTCACATTGCGCAATCTCAGTGGGTTTCATAGGGAGTAAAGTAATTTTCTTTCCCATGGGCGTTACAATAAAAGTTAACATTCTTGCATGGGTACAACATCAAAACCAGCAAAGTCATGGTATGTACCAATGAAAAATTTCACTCTCACAGATTGTGTTACCTTGACCTTACCACTTTTGTTGAAGCACTGAATATAGTAGGGATGGGGATGTGGACATGTGGTTAACCGCAGCTTGTCCACCAGATCTAAGCTCACCAAGTTGTTGCAGCTTCCTCCATCAATAATGACTCGAACACGGTGATTCTTGACAATGAGATATATCTGGAATAAGTTATGTAGCCATAGTGCATCCTGTTGTTCCACTTGAGTGCTCAATACACGTTGTACAATCAAATTCTAGTATTTCTCTGTGGAAGTGGTGCCTAGAATCTCCTCACCATCATTGTTGGTCTCTTCATTACCTGCATTGTTAGTTCCTGTAGCAAATTCATCCTCAATTTTGCTAGCACTAACATACCCACCTTCGGTAGCAATGAATGTTCGTCGCTGGATTGGACAACCTCTCATGATATGGCCTTTCCCTTTGTAGTTGTGGCAAATAATTTTGCTCGATCGGCCTATGGAAGCCACTGATGAAGAACCTTTTGCTGGTACTAGAGGTGCTGATATTTTTCTCTTCTCCTCTAGTGTTGAGGTTGTTGGTGACGGTGTCGCGGAATGCGCCCTAGACATGAAGGGGGCAGCAGACCGTGTAGGACGAGGTCGGGTTGATTTTCCTGTTGTAGCCATCGATCTTGTGTCGGTGAAGTTGCTTTTTGACTTCGGCTGTCGTCCCTATATTTCTGTTTTTAGCCCACCAAATAATCTAGCCATTTTAGCCTCCTCATCCTCAACTACCTGACAACACAACATTCTTATTTGCAGTTCTTGGTAATACTCTTCTATAGATTTGTTTTCCTGATTTAAATATTGTAATTTTTGAAGTAGGTCTCGTTTATCAATGTTTTGAGCATGTATCAGACGCAACTGAGCAAGTTCATCCATAACGATAAGACAAGACTCACATTCAACAATTTCAGACTCAGACTTCAACAAAGCAAGTTTAGTAGAAAGTGATTCAATTTTAAGCTTTAGTTCCTTTCGTTCTTTAACAGCAAGTTTAAGCAGTCTATCTTGTGAAATAATTGAATCATGTAATTCATCGTTTTGAAAAAGTAATTGGTCATGTGATAGACTAACCTCAGATGAGTCAGGCTCATCACTGCTGTACTTGTCATTGGTCACGAAGCAAATCCCGTTGAAGTCCTTCGTCTTTTCCTTCTTTTCTTCATTCTTGTAAAATTCTTCTTCATCAGAACTTAGCTCTTCACTTGAGGCGTTGTCGATGTCGCTGAGTGCAGCCACAAAAGCTCTAGTCATCCTTTTTGCCACTTTTCCTCTTTTGCCTGTGAAGAAGGATTTTTTTGTCTTTTTTCTGGTGTTTTAGTTCATGTTCATTCTTTGAGTTCAGTTTTGGGCAATTTGCTTTAATATGATCAAGATCACCGCACTCAAAACACCCTCGAAAACCTCCTCTTCTTTGATCTCTTCTATCATTGTAGAACCTAGTGAACTTTTTGACTATAAGAGCAAGCTCTTCATTGTCAAATGTGTCCACTTGTTATTTTGTGATGGAGACCAATGAAGACAAGGCAAAGCCCCCAGAAAAAATGTAAACTCTAGATACACTACCTCCAGATGAGGTGCCACTGCCAGGGCTGGAACACAAAGCAATCGAAGGCAACAAAGCTTTTCCAGCTCCTGGTCGAGACGCCTTGGCTATCTCGGTGGACTTAAGCTTACTAAAGAGTTCGTTGCAAATCAGAGTGTCAAAGCTTGCTGACTCTTCAATACTGGAGATCTTCACCTCCCATATGATACGATCAAGAGCATAGAGAAGTTTGATCACCCTATCGTGGTCAAAGTAAACCAAAGTCCCAGTGGTGCGCAAATTACTGACAATCCCATCAAAACGCGCATACATGGCATCTATCGATTCGCTAGGGCCTTGCACGAACATTTGGTATTCTTGATTTTACGTGCTCTGCCTCCTAGCCTTAATATGGGTAGTGCACTCATGAAAAGTACTCAAGGTTGACCAAATTTCTCGTGCAGTGCGAAGGTGCTGGACCCTGTCGAACTCGTTGCGACCCAGACTGATAAAAAGAATGTTTCTAGCCTTGCTATTACATTCATGTTGAGCCTTATCAGTCTCTGAGGTATGAGTGTCAGGAATCACATACTGGGATGCAACAATGTCTCATATTGCACTTCCTTGGCTAAGCAAATAAGCCTCCATGCGCACCTTCCAATAAGCATAATCTCGACCATCAAACATTGGAATCATTGTGTTCCTTTCCATGTCGCCAAAACAAGGATCACAACTGGTTAAGGTCAACTTGTGATCAAACTGGCTCTGATACCAATTGTGGGATCGAAATGGCGACTAGAGGGGGGTGAATAGGCACCTCGACACTTTCTTTCGAATGTGATAGCCTAGTCAAATCACCCAACACACCTCTAAACACTCAATTTCAAGTTTTAAACCAATCAGTACAAGTTTGAGTTCCACAAGATTCAAAAACCCAAATTAGCTTTGTTTCAATAGAGTGTCGAATGAAAACTCAATACCTCTGAAACATTCTTGACAGTGAATAGTGACAGCAGGTTTCAATAAATTTCAGCATTCAGGTTTTGAACCAAATTGAATCCTTCAATTTCAGAGCAAGTATATTTCAGCAAGCAGAAAACATAATATGTACTAGATAGATTGACTTGAATCACAAAAGTTGAAAATCAGGAGACAAATACCAAAGAGAGTGAAGATGACACTATTCTGAATCAAAACTAAACCAAATCAGTATTTACTATTCCTTGTCAAGAGTACACAAGTTAATACTTCAATTATTACTATCTCATGCACAATTCAAACTTTCAAAGCTTTAGCATTAGATTAATATATGCTGAAAACAGTATACAATTGACATGAATAGTTCAGTCATCAAAACCGTATATCAGATCCAACAATTCTCATTGAGTACTATTCATTGTCACAATTACAACAGCAGTAGTAATTTCTGTTTTAGAATAAACTGAATGCTGATCAAATATTGCTTTCTCCACAAATGACACAAATCTGAAACAAATTTGAAACAAAACAGTAAATACTATTCAACGTCAAGCACTTAGAGTGAATCTTCACCAATTTCCAATTCAGCACATCATAGCAACATTCACAACTTTCTTCAAAATAGAATCAATAGGGAAAACAGCAACTAGACAAAATATTCTGATTCGAAACAGTACTCATACACTGATTATAGCTAATTCATGACAAAACTGAAAAACAGATTGAAGTTTAGCTGAAATATTGAAAATAGTACTGAAACTTCTGTTTCTATTCCAGAGACTCAAAACAGCACTAATTCAGTTTCAAATATAACATCAATTCTGATAATATTCAGGACAATGAATAGTGCAAATCAATATATTTTCGATTGATATTCATGAGCAGGATTTCAACACTTTTTCTGCAAAAACAATAATTAACACCTAGACAATGAAGTTCATGTACTTAATCTGAAAACAGATGTTCAGTGATACTCAAATTCAGAATAGTCTCTAAATCAGATTGCTGAACTCTCCATTCTATCAAACTAAAACCAGTATACACCAAACACAGAAAATACACAGCAGAACAGCACAGATCTGTAACCTTTTCAGCAAAACTCAGAGTTCAAGTTAAATGATTGAATCACTGAAAAACAGGACTGAATTTCTGAACCAACTGAAAACTAGAATCAGTATTACTGTACCAAATCTGAAACTGCAGCAGTTGAATCATCTATTTACTAGCAACAGTGAATATCTAACCATAGATCAGGATGAACACTGTGAATTGATCAAACATTCAAGGTTAAACAACATTTGCACAGAACCAAAACAGTTTGACTATTCAGAACACTTAAACTGATTGAAACTGAAAATTTCCTCATTGAAAACAGTGTTGAATTGGTTCAGATATGATTTGGATAAAATTAAATCAGAGTTACATCCATCCAAAGAGATAAATCACTAACTCAGAAATAACTAGAATAGAAACTACACACAAAACAGTTTTAGATCAGATCAAAAAGTGTTCAAACACAAATCTGAATCTAGTTCTGAAACAGATCAAACAAACAGCCTCAACTCTGATGAAAACAGCACATAATTTTCACACTGATTCATATTTGAATTTGTCAACCCTACTCCACTTCAAATAACCTCAAAACTATCTCAGATTTGAAGCCACAATCAACTAAGCACATTACACTTTGATTGAATCAGATTAAACCTAATCTGCATTGGAATTTCCATAGAAGAACTTACTCTTCAAACTGAAATAGTTTTCAGTAACAAACCAGAGATTTCAGAGGAAAAATCTTGAAATATATCTAAATAAGAGTTTCAACTAATAACCTTGAAGAAGAAACATGATCATCTATAGGAATCTAACCTGAAAAACTAACATGTATGAACAAGACATTTGTTCAAATACCTTAGGGATGAAGTTCAGTTCTAAGAGAGAAAAACAGTTCAGCACCAAAACAGATCTAGATACATCACTTGGGATCAGCAAAAGAATTACTCAGACTCACAGAAACTTGATGCAAATTTCGAAAATGGAACATTCACAACTTGCACAACAAAATGTGTATAGGCATCCACATCCAGTTCTGTAGAAAAAACACAAGAAATCTGGCTCTCAAAAGTGCATCCTACATGTAATTACCTCAGACGACTGGACGTGTCGCTGTAGCCAATCTTGTCGACAGCACTGTTGCTCTTTCGAAAAATTGGATCAACACTGTACCGGATCATACGCAAGTGTTTTTCACAGAATTTTTCAGTGTTTGATCGAAAGGCAAAGCCCCCAAGTGGTTTCTACAAAGTTCTGCTCGATCAACTATGGCTGCAAGACATGGGGATAATATCCTACCAACCCCATGTTCTAGAAGCCAAAATTTACATCAGGCCCCTTGCACAATTCTGAAATTATAAAACTGAAAATACCCTATTTGACTCTAGAAGAAAAAATACAAAAAGACTCTCCTTTTAATATAATTTCAGAGTAGAACCACTCTAAAAATTATACTAAAAGTTACACTATAAAACTAAAAATTTAAACTATTACTAGACACATATTTATTGAATTAACAAAAACATTTAACGATTCGACGATTTTCAGCAAAAACCGATAAAGACTCTCAACCCTTCGACTCGTGACACCGCTTCGTGACTCCGAGCGCCAGCAAGCCACTTCCGCTCTCGATCCCCTCGAGCCGCCGGAATGCTTGTCCTAGCCTCCCTCTCGCAAACCCGGTCGACACGCTGTCGCAGTCATCCGTTCGTCCAAGTCTTGCTCTGTCTCTTCGTGCACTCTTGAGATCTTCTCCAACTTCGCCCGGCCTCCCTGATCCTCCAGCATCAAGCTCCCCGCTCGACCCTCAATCACCCGCCATCGACAGTAGGTCAGCATCTCCTCCCTGCACAAACAAGACAAGCCAAAACAAAAACGCAACGCACCGCCAAAACCCTTGGCAACCAAACCTCCATTCCACATCGAAACCCTCGATGCACTTAAACCACTCTCAACCTATCAACTGCTCAGACGCTCATCCTTGTCAATCACTCATCATTCAGACCGAAATCACCCTTGGTTTCTCAATCTCCCCCTTGATGAGTTCATTGACAACCCCAAAGCAAAGACATGATGAGGATTGCAAGTTACGCACACAAGTGGCCATAAAAAACTCATAAAAGAGCAAAACATGCCACTTGGTAAAAGATCTCGCCGCTTGGGCAAAAACCAAGGCATGGCAAAAGCATGAAAGCCAGGCAAGGAAAAAGCATGAAAGCCATGAAATCCATTACTCCCCCATAACCAAGCAATCCAAAAACCAAAGCATCATGTAGATCATTTCTCCCCTTTGACAATGCAGGCATCAAGGAGATAAAAAAATGCAAAGAGGGGAAAAAGGGTAAAGCAGAGATGTGAGCTTATGAGATATGAGTAGCTGAAATTACAGTACAAACAAGTATTCGCAAGTTGTAGAAAATACTGGGAAATTTTGCAAGTTGTAGAAGTCCATTTATGGGCTGAAGCAAGCTTCTCGGAGTTGGAATCTTCATTTTGATGAGGTAGTTAAAGGGTTCAGCTTCATCAAGAACGAAGAAGAGCCTTGTGCTTACAAAAAGGCTATTGAGAGCTCACTTGTTTTTCTGGTCTTGTATGTGGATGACATATTGCTGATTGGAAACGACATTCCTTTGTTGGATGCTATCAAGACTTCATTGAGAAATAGTTTCTCTATGAAAGATATTTGAGAGGCAATATAGATTTTGGGCATTAAGATCTATAGAGATAGATGAAGGTGTTTAATTAGATTAAGTCGGAGTATGTACATTGACAAGGTTTTGAAGCAGTTCAAAATGTAGAATTCCATGAAAGACTTTCTGCCAATGTCACATGGTATTTCTCTAAGTAAGACTCAGTGTGCTTTGACACCTGATGAGATAAAGAAAATGAGTGTGATCATGTATGCCTCCGCGATCGGGTCCATCATGTATAACATGCTATGTATGCACCCAAATGTTTCCTATGCTCTAAGTGTTACGAGTAGATATCAGTCAAACACATGTGAAAGTCACTAGGCAGTAGTAAAGAGTATCCTCAAGTATTTAAGAAGAATTGAGGATATGTTCCTAGTTTATGGTGGTGAGGAGGATTCGTTGTCAGTAGTTACACCAATGCTTGTTTCCAAACCGAAAAGGATGATTCACGATCGCAATTAGGATTTGTGTTGTCTCAATGGAGGCACGATTATATGATTCTACGACAGATGTCGGGTACATTGCGGCTTCAGAAGCTGCAAAGGAGGTTGTTTGGATCAGAAAATTTGTTCCTGAGTTGGGTGTTGTTTCTAGTGTGTACAACCCAATGGACCTCTATTGTGATAATAGTTGTGTCATTTCGCAAGCCAATGAGCCTAGATCACACCAGAAGTCCAAACATATACTTCGGTGATATCACCTAATCCATGAGATCATATAGAGAGATGGTGTGAAGATTTGTAGGGTGCACACGGATTTTAATATAGTAGATCCGTTGACTAAACCTCCATCACAGCCCAAGCATGAGGCGTACTTGAGCTCCATGGGTATTAGATACTTGCGTGAGTGAGTCATGTGTATGTAAAAGATGTTATTGATGTTTATGCTTATGTGTGAGGATAATTATTATCTTGTTCCTTGAATAAATATCATTTACATTGATTAATGAGTTGATGACTTGTTATGTGAGACTCTTTGTTTTATAATGATGTTGTTGAAAAGGGATCCCTGATATTATCATCATGTGGGACAGTGATGATACATAGATTAGCACATCCTATATATTGATAATCATGTTTTACAGATCATAGACATAGAGATGTCAAATCAGTGATGTGAACACATGTTGGTGAACATGGTGTTGGGTAGACCCACTTGAGATACTACTCGGATTGTGTCACGCCCAGATTTAATAAATCCTGACCTTTATTGAAATTCCATAGAAAATTAATAAATCAAGATGTTCATCACACGACCACGTATAATACGATCAATCATTCACGATTCGTAGACCGTATTAGTACAAAAGTGAATAAAGTGAAGAGAAACTAATAAAACAAGGGTCCTAGATGAACGCCTCCTTCCAGTCTCGCCTTGACTGGGTCGTTACTCCAGACCTTCATCCTCCTCGTAGTAGACGGGCTCTGGTGGTGTAAGTCAACGGGGGTGAGTACAATCGTACTCAGCAAGCCACTAAATGCAAATATAATGCAGGGTAATAACAAGGAAGGCAGTGGCTAATTTTGCGGAAAAGCATATTTGTAAAGCAATTAAATGTGATCAAGTTATTAATACAGAAATGTAAACATGTGTATGCATCATCTTCTAACTCGAGGGGTACAGTCAGCCCACCCTCCTCGCTCAACAGTCCTTACATGCCATGAATAACTCAACCATTCAAGCAATTGTAAACTAACTGCGAGAAGTCACACAACCCGCCCTTGACCGTGGGCTCGGCTTTTTAAAAAGATTAAATACTCTGATCAGAGGTGTACCACTGTACCCACAAGGCACGCACTCATCACTTACACCAAAGTGTAACGAGATGACCCATACCACGGGAACTCGTGTCAAAACCTTCCATATGGACCGCCTCGACGCGTCGAGCCAACACCATACCCCCCTTGAGCCACGTCAGTACAAGTCACCCGCAGGTTGCATCTTGCCCCCTCCACTATGGTGCATCGAGTCGGTTTGTTCCATACTTCCAGTTAGGACTTACCCATTAGACTTGTGGTTAGTACGGAAGTACTTTGCAACAGATCCCGCAGACCGGTCCTTATAGTGCCCCGGGTGCGACCAACCAATGCCATAGCTTGCACCCAGAACCCACAATACTTATAACATAGCCAACTCCAACAGAGTCCAGAGATGAGAATAACACGGAAATTCATATAGTAGAATCCATCTATCTACGACTCATTCTTTTTATCCTATAGCAGTTGTCTCGGTACATTGGACACTAGCTAATATAATATTTGTAGAGTGACAAGGAGTGTAGGCTCAATAAGCATGGCTTGGGTTTGCACACAAGGACGGGGATCTAATTAATATAGTGTAGGGCTTGATATTTGACTAATGCAATATTATCCTATGAGTTATAGCGATAATTTATTAAAACATGGGCTCAATGATGATCAAAATGGGGGTTGTGACTTGCCTTGCTCAGCAAATGGTGAAGGTGGAACCTCGGGGTAAAACTCCAGCTCCTCGACGAACTCGTAGTCTTCTCGATATGGAAAAAGTAAACAATACATTTAATAAACAATCAAAACATCACAAGTTATAAGCATACAAGTAATATGAGTTTTAATATGGGTAATAAAGCTTTATTATTCTGAAGTTATGTTGAAAAACATTAAAGATTAGATTTTAAGGTTTTTCCCCATTTATTTTATGAATTAACAATTTATTCCTAAGGGGTTTTTACTTATTTAATTATTAAGAATAATTTGGGCTAAAGTGACATACTGTTTTTATGGCATTAAAATGTAGATAATAAAATGCTGAGTTTAACAAAATTTGAATGGTGAAATTTGGAGTTAAAATGAGCAAGTTATGAATTTTTAAAGTTTAAACAATTTTCTGGATTTTTATTTAAACAGAAAACAGTCCCTGGTCCACGGTGAACCAGGCTCACTATGAACCCGTGACTGTGCGCATGGACCCGATCGATCTGGACCATTGGATCTGGATCCAACGACCAGATACGAGGCGGGAGGGTTAAATGAATCTGGACGGCTGAGATTAAAACGTGTGAAAGGGTATTACGTGGACGCACGGGATTCATCCGGGGGTTTAAGTTTTCATCAACGGCTCAGATTTAAAGATACCGGTTTGAAGGGATCCGAAGGCCCAGATTAGATCCCCTCAGGATCTAATCTGTGCAGCAGAGATGCGATCGCATGGCTCAGATGTCGTCCGGCACGGCACGTGCGCTAAGGGTAAACTACCCTTCGTCTCCGGCGATGGCGGGGCTCGGGCGCGGCGGCGACGGCGACGGCGAGGGCCTAGGAGCCTAGGTCTCGGCAGAAATAGAAAGAGGAGAGGACGGCGGTCACGACCGTACCTTCGACGGCGGAGAAGGACGTCCGAAGGCGACCGGCGGCGAGGGTAGACGGCGAGATCTTCTCGGGTGCTCGACGGCGACGACGATCCGGTGGCTCCCACGGCCAACGGAGTAGATGCCGAGGACGGGCGGGCTCCGGTGGTCACGATGGTGGCGGCGGCGTGGACAGAGGAGGCCCGAGGTGGAGGCGAGCGGCGGCCGGAGGCGAAGCAGGGGCGAAAGCCAAGAAAAGGGGTGGCGGCGCTTTGGAGTGCTTTGGCTAGGGCTTTAGGAGTGTGGGCGGAGGGCGGCAAGCCGAGGGGTTTAAATAGGGGGCTTGCCGGCGTCGTTTTGGCAAGGGAATCGGAGGAAACCCGAAGGTTCCTTTCCAACTCCGACGAGGTTTCCTAACTCACGGTCAAGCTTCCATTTACGGGAAAACGCGTTGGGTTTCGAAGGAAGGAGGTCGTCGGCGGTCGGGGAAGGCGATCTGAGGTGAATCCGGGCGAACACGGGCGGCCGGCGGCGGGAAACGGAAAGGGGTCGCTGGAAAGGAAAGGGGAGAGATCCCCTTCCATCGGGGACGAAGGGTCTGACAGGTGGGCTCCACCTGTCAGCGGGCGAGCGGGAAAGGAAAGGGCCGACAGGCGGGACCAGGCGGCCATGGACTAAGGCGCGGGCCAGAGAGGCTGACAGGCGGGGCCAAGCTGACGTGGGGTGCGGGAGAGGAGAGAGGGGGAGAGCGCCGACAGGCGGGCCCTACCTAGCGGTGACTCGGCTGTGGACTGGGCTGGGCCTACGGGACTTTGAGGGTTGAGGCCCATTAAGATTTAAAATGATTTTTTGAATTAAAATAATTCTAGTAATTCATTTATTTGTTTAAGAGTTGAACCACTGTTGATAAAAATTTGGAAAAATTCCTAAAATTATATCTTGGCCTCTAGATTCTATCATAAATTTTCCAAGTTGAAATTTTAAGTTTTCTCCCTTGTTTGGCTTTAATAGGACTCTTTTAGGGTTTTCTTTAATTAACTAATTCCTTTAATTCCCTGAAAATATATTTCTTTTATTTTATTTATTTTTAAAATCTTGGGATGTTACAGATTGTTATTGTTATGTGCTATTAGTTGTCATCTCAAATGGTGTATATGTAGAGTCCTTAGACCTAAGATCGTCATTTGATTCTAGAATGTGTAGTGGCGCACTTTGATGATTCCTAACGCTATTATGTAACTGGGTAGTCACAAGGGTCGTTTCCAGGTGTGTTATGAAACATGTCATGGAATGTGAGTGGTCAAGATGGAATTTACCCCCTCCTAATAACGAGAGAGACGTCTCAGGGCTCTCGAGGTAGTCGGATTGAAAAAGTGTATAGCCATGCCACTATGACTAAAGAGTTAGTAATGATTTGAATCTGATACTTGATCGAGTGAAATGTCAGGCTAACAAACAAGGGTGGCATGAATATCGCCTCGAGCTTGACTGATGTCGTGAGGTAAAGTGACTAGTGCATAAGTATATCAAGGTTCAACGAAAATTTGAGTTTGTATGCTAGCGGGGGTCAATATGTGCTTCTAGGTAACACTATTGATCAGTGAACTAGAAAAGGTTTCCGGGGAATAGTTGTTTGTGTATGAAACTATTAGGTCACACGCTTAAGGGAATAGATTAAGAAACATACAAAGAATTGGTTCTTGTGCAAGTGGGAGATTGAAGGAATTGTGCCCAAGAAAATTCTAGATGGATCGGAAGTTCCAATTTAGAATTGGAAGTTCTGACCAGCTCAAGCGCTCTCTGTAAGTCAATTCTAGAAGCATGGGAAGTTCCAATATGGATCAGAAGTCATGACATCTAGAGCTGATCGGAAGTTCCGATTTGGAATCGGAAGTTTCGAGATCTGGAGCAGGTTTTCGGTTTTCTACAGCTGATCAAAAGTTCCGATTTGGAATTGGATGTTCTGATAATTTGGGATGATTGGAAGTTCCGATCATTTCTTATTTAGAAACTGAGAGTCCAGATCGGAAGTTCCAATCAGGGCGAAACAGATTGGATTTGTTGGGTTTTAATTATTATTAAAGACCCACACCCTAGGCCCATATAAAAGGAGGAAGAAGGAAGTCATGGATAGAAGTTCTCATTTCTAAAACCCTAGCCACCATACCTCTTCTTCTCCCATCTAGATCTCAAGGAGATGAGATCATATTTTCTCCCAATTCTCACGATCAGTGCTAGTACGCCGGCGTGAGATAAATCTCATCCCCATACGTGTGGACTCCATGGAGGCACTACTCGAATAGCGGTGCTCATCATCTTCCTCACATGGAGATCGCTGGTCTTTATCAATTGGATCGTTAATGAACGGGCGGAGCGAGGCAAGGCTAAGCAAGGACACACTTCCTCAACATCTTCTTCCGCTGCACCTAGCATATCTCGCATTATAAGGTAATGATTCATGATCCCTTGCACGCATGGTTCCTAGGCTAAAAGGTTAAAATTTTAAAATTGTCGGCTACCGTAACCTCCCCATATCCCAACACACCCAGCTATCCTCCTAGTGTTTATCCCATCATGAGCTCAACCCATGACAATTTGGTATAGAGAAATCTCTTGTACCTATGGGCATGTTGACCAGTGGCAACCTAGATTGGATCATTGCTTAGTTGGCACTTATCTCACAAAAACTTGACGAGATCGTTCTACAACAAGACACCTACAAAAATGCCCTCAACTGCCTAGCTTGCGGCTTGGACAAGATGCCACAACCCCCACTATTGCCAACCCCACTAGCCGCTAGTGATCTCCACAACACTACACGAAAGGACGATAAGGAGGAGCATGCGATGAAAGAGGCAGAGCGGCATACAAAGAAAAAGGCGGAGGATAGGCATTCTGAACATGTATCGATGGACATGATGACGACAATGCCGATCGCTACTCCAGCACACTGGTCGCCTCTAGTAGCGGATGTCACACCATGTTGTCACCCATCTTCTTGGCGACCTAAGTGACATGTTGGCTCCAAGCGGCACTAGCGTGATAGCTTTCCATGAAGAAGAGAGAGTTGTTGTTCCCATCCAACAACTACAACGACCTCTATGACGATGCAAAGGATGGATGGGGACCACCTGCGGGCGAGTCTCCACCTCGTACATGATTTTTGTTTTGGCTAAGCCTCATCCTTTCTACGAGAGAATTATGATGGGGACCACCTAAGCCTACAAGTTTCAAGATATGGTGCTTTTCTTTCTAAATATTATAACAAGTCGAGATGTAAAAGGCTCGAGTCTTTTTTTATTAGATGTTGAGTCATGTTTAAGGTCATACAATAGTTTGAGGACAAACTACTCAAAAGGAGGGATGTAGTGTCATAGGTTGTAAGCTAGGACTCACCCAGGCCTAGTCATGTGAACAGTACCGCACGAGTATTATAGCAATTCAACAAATTAGAATCCAAGTTTATTAATAGATTGTAGTCCTAAAATCGTAATAGTTAGTCGGTTAGATCTTGGCTCTATAAATAAGATTATATTAATCAAGTAATAAAATATTTAATCTGTCATCTTAATATTTGTCTCCCTCACCGAAATCTACTTATCATCCAGTGTAACCGACACTGGCCAACTATCCTCATAACACTACATCCTCGTAACACTACGCCGTGTGCAGCACATTGGCAGTGCATGTGTTTTGTTGTAGTTTGTAGACCACGGTGGATCAGTATAAAGGTGAAAATAGCTGAGCTAAATGTACATCGAATCAGGCAAATGGGGGGCTTGCATTTTGATGTGCACTGATTTTGTGCGAGACAGATGCATGATAGCAATCCGGCACAGTTCCATCTTGAGCTAGGTTTAATAGCTACAAGTTACAACTATGACAATCTAGACCGACATAATTCTACTGATCCACAAGTAGTATATTGTTTTGCGCTAAACCTTCGCCAGCTATCGGGTACTCTGGCGATAGCTTCCACTCCCCATCCACCAAGAACTTGATCTCATACCTTCAGTATGCAGACAGACAGATAGGTGAGAACGGTTAGTTAATAAATCAGCGCAAACCTAATCAGCGTTGCAGAATTTACAAAACACACCTCCCAGGTCTCAGCTTCAGAGTTGCAGAGAATCTTGCATAGGCACCCAAATACTCCATGGACATTGTCTCTCCCTGGGACCAGCCATCGAAGGAGCCCATAATTTGTACATTCTGATGTGCAGACAAAGAAAATGGAGGACATTGGAAGGCACATATCAATGTTAGATATATATTTTTTAGAAACAGAGGGGGAAAAACCCAGGTTCAGATATATATCTAAAAAATAGCTTAAGACATGTAGTCTTTTAGTTTCCGTATAATGAGTTCAGTCAAAAAAACTTGTTTTACCTCAGCCATGCCAACCCAGTATACATAAATTTCTTGAGGCTTTAAAGAGTCAACATCCTTAATTTGTTCCATAACCTTATCATGAACAGCTGTAGGAAAATAAACATTGTGTCAACAATTTTGCTGCTAATTCAACTTGGAGAATTGTGATAGAATCATAGAAACCTTCTAATCTGGAGAGAAGATGAGACTGAATATATTTTCCATTTATCTTCCTAGACCCTGATGGAACATCAAAATTAGCAATCTCTTCAGCTAGGCCAATCAGAGCCTGCAGACATAAAAAAACAGTGAATAAACACAAAATATAAATATATTTAAAGTAAAAACATCAATAATATTGATCACTGATACCATATTTGATAAGGCGTCGCCTAATCATCGCCTAAGTACGGTTATTAAGATGTAAAGAAAAAAGCTCAAACTACCCCCAACTAGTACTCCAAACAATTAGTACTACATGTAACTAGTACTCCAGATAACGATAAAATAGTAAGATTTAGAAGAAAAGTTGTAGAAGTTGTAATATTTGTGACAATTTGAATGGTAGAACTGGTTGTATTTTGGAATGGAGGGAGTAGCTTACAATATCATCCAATCCTTTAGTGGTAGCAAGACATATTTCATTCAAGTATTTGACATCTAATACCATGGTTGTCATGGCGCCCCGGCGAGTCCAGTCGCCAGGGGGCCGACTGGACGCCTAGGCGCCTAGGCGTCGCCTAGGCGACCAATTAAATTCAGCACACAACCACACATAGTTCATACTTCATAGCACAATTAAATTCGCCTAGGCATATTCCATAGTTCATACTTCATAGTTCATAGCACTACTGCAGTACTAGGGGAGCACAGGGGAGGCGGGGAGCACAGGGGAGGGAGCACAGTGGAGCCGGGGAGCACAGGGGACTAGGGGAGGGAGCACAGGGGAGCCGGGGAGCACAGAGCAACTGAGCACAGGGGAGGCGGGGAGCACAGGGGAGGGAGCACAGGGGAGCCGGGGAGCACAGGGGAGCCGGGGAGCACAGGGGACTAGGGGAGAGAGCACAGGGGAGCCGGGGAGCACAGGGGAGGGAGCACAGGGGAGGCGGCCGGTGGCCGGTGGCCGGGCGGCGCAACTGCGCAAGGGGAAGCAGCGCAGCTGCGAAGATCTGGCGGCCGGCGGCGCAAACGAACCGGAGATCCGGCGGCCGGCGGAGCAGATCCGGCAGCCGGTGGGCGGCGGCGCAAGGGACTGAGGCGTGAGGCGGCGGCGCAAGGGAAGCGGCGGCGGCGGCGCAAGGGAAGAAGAACCTAAAGCCGAAAGGGCTTGGGCGCGGGCTTAGAAAATGACTCACGGACCCTAGGCGCCCGCCCAGAGTCTCCTGGCGACCGCCTAGGCGCCATGGGCGACGCCTAGACTGTCCAGGCGGGCGCCTAACTCACCCAGGCGAGGCATTTCAGCTAGGCGTCCGGCGGCCACCGCCTGGACGCCTAGTCGGCGCCTAGGCGTCGCCTAGGCGACGCCGTGACAACAATGTCTAATACATTACGGCAAATGAAATATGCATGAATTCTAAAGAAACTAGAGTTGAAAGACTGGTCGTCAATAAAGCAATTAGTAAGCACTGTTGCCCTAATACCCTAAGTCCCTAAGGATTGTGCAATTTTCTTTTGGATGAGCATAGAAAGGGTCATGTCGATAACATCTTCACGGTCCCCAAGAAGGTAATGATTAAACTATCAAACAAGAAAAAGCCATGAGAACTAACATGTAGTTCAAGCTCCAAAACAGCAAGTTCACTCTTGAACTTTACAACTGCATCATCCTTTATCAGCAACTGCAAGAAACAATATTAACATCTGTCTAGTTAGTAATGACTGGGTAGGTAATAGGAGAAATGGAATTGTTCATATTTGACATAATCACAACTTTATATTCTAGATATCTATTTATACAAAAAGGTACCTTTCTCACAAAATAGTTCATCTTATGCATAAGAAGCTTCATTTTGACAAATCAGTTAATAACTGTTTTTTAAAAAAAGAAAATTGTCCAAGATATTTTTACTTATTTCAACATCCTGTATTGATTAGGAACATTTACACATATGTGCATGCAACTGCATTTTATATTTTCTAGATTTAAAAAGGGAAATTTACAAAATGAATCAATGCAGTGATCATAGCAAATCCAGTGCCTGGACCGAGTAGTTCGTTTTTATTTTATGATATGTCTAGGTCCTATCTTCAACAGAAAGCAAAATTATGTATTATACTATTTGATGATTGCTATGAACAAGTACATGTGATGCAATTTCATGAATTGTTTAGAAAAGGTACAATACTATAACCTGTCTCTTGAGGAACCGGTTGTACTGGTTTGCTTCACTGAGCTTTCTCAAAAGCTTAGATCGTTCTGAGTCGGCTAAAAGAGATTTCAACTGCATGTGAAAATTACAAGGAGACACGCAGCATTACTCATATATAAAATAATGCTAGGTTGCTAATTTTAAATAATACCAAATTCCAACTTTGTTATTTGTACTTGGGAATAATCATTTTTTTCAAAGCAAAATGCAAACAAAAATATCAACTAGAAAAACTCAATGTACAAGAAACTTTCACATTTCTCTGTTGAGTTCATTTTGGAAGGTCACCAATGTTGGAACCAAGGAGCGCTTGGACACTCGTCCTCACGTACGGACGGAGGAAGAAGATAAAACAGTAGACACAAGGATTTGGCGACGAATGCCATGGCCGCCGAACGGCCTGTATCTTGGCTTTGTTTATTCTATATTGTGCTTGGCTCTCCTTACAATCACGGAGTACATCACGCATTATAGAGGCTGGGCAATGACCAACAGCCTCATGTGGCCTTCACGGACACTCCCACACACGATCACCTCAAGACTCGGACTCTTCTCATCGGGAGCAAGCCGGTACCATGAGAACCCCTTCCACTACCTATTCTCACACGTGCAGCTAACTAACCAAGATACTAATCTCATCTATGTGCATGCACGCATGATCGAACAGACTCACACAACTAACTGTCATGGGTCGGGATCCATGGTCGGAGAGGATAGCAAAACATTGTGACTGAATTGATATTTGATAACTGAAGAATTGATCGAGGCCCTGACCCTCGTCGGGGCGATGGAGCCACGCTCCACGTCGCACCGCCGAGGCAGGGATACAATAGAGGCTAAGCCTTTACTAAACACTCGATGATTTCTTCTAGTGCACAAGCCATGTTTATATAGGCACATGGCTGATCTAATCTAACAACCTTAATCTACTAGAACTCATTTAATCTAACTCAATCCTAACTAAATTGGAATCTTAACCTAATTGGACTCTTAAACTAATCTAACCTCTAATTACTAATCTGCTACAGTACCACGCGATACTGTTCATATGAACAGTAACTGCGGTACTGTTCACGGGCCTGGTTGGGCTGTGGGTTGACCCGCAGACCCCTTCTTGCGTGGCATGTGACACTAACTCACACGCCTCACACAAACACAGACCATAACCAAACCAAAGGCAAGATTATTCCTAACAACCAACAGCTAAGATTATAAGGATTAAGGAGAATATCTCCTTAAGAAAGATGCTCTACCTTAAAATGCATTGGGTTATATCTAGGTCAGTCGGTCCAATGGATTAGAAGCTCAAATTTGTCTTAACTATTAGGAAACAGACCACGTAGGCATCATAGAAATACATGTTCCTCTTATGGAAAACGCTACATTAAAATCCCCCTGTTGATCAAACTAAGACCTAAACAATGGCCCAAAGGATTATGTAATATATAATAATATGGGGTTTGTACACATGCAGAACATAATAGCAAAATAAAAGGTGTGTTTCGAAAGTAGAGAACATCATGTACAGGTGCACAGAGTGATCAGCAGCACAGGCGAAACAGTACATAATAGAGTTCAGCAGATACCTCGTCAGATTTAAGCTTCCGGGAGAGTATATTTTCAGAAGAATCACCATGAACAACTTCACTACCATCACTAGCTTGTTCTGAAGAGGACGATGTTGAGTCCAGGGGTGAAGAACCTTCTTCTAAATTGAGACTTGCCGCAAACAATCTCCAATTTGATCGTCTACCAACAATTGGGCTAACAGGATATGCCATAGAAGTGAACTTGCGACATTGACTTGAGTTTCTGGAAGCTGGAAAATAGCATAGAACCCTTCTTCGAAAACACTGTTTTTCACACAGGGCTTCACTTGGACGGATGAGACTATGCTCCCTTCACCAGAAAATCACCAAACCATGTTAAATTAATGATAAAAAGAAAATCACTAATTTACCAAAACAAAACCAGGTAATATACAGTTTAAAATGCACGCTGCCCATGTTGCGATGTCAGATAATCAGAACAAAAGATGAGTGCACAATCAACGAAGCAGCCTACCTTGCAAAACTAGTAGTCAAGCACTCCATAGCTATTATCCTGAATAAAAACAAGAGATGATCAAACTTATAATTTCATATAGTTCAGAAAAATATATATTCCCATAGCTTCCAACCAAGAATGTTAACCAAAATATAACTATACAAATACTATCTCATAACTGTATACACGGCAAGTAATTATCCCAGCAAAATCAGTTTATGCACGGCGGCGAACCTCACCCTGTTCGTAGCACGGATAATACTAGAGGCTAACTCCAAAAATACGATTTGAAACAGAATCTAAGCCTAAGCTAGTCGCACCGACAAGCCGCATCAATCACTCGATGAGATCAGTTAGGGGAAACCAAGAGAAGGGAAATAGAGACAGAACTGAAGCCCGCAACCTCCCAGCGAATGCGGGATGGACGAGGACCACTGGAAGCTGGAACCCTAAGAGGCTTGGGGAAGGGGGAGGGGAGAAGGGGCAGTCGGGAGAGAAGCGGAGCTCCGAGGAGGAGCAACAGCTCGGTCTTGTATTATAGTGCCGCCTGTCACAGATTTCTCCTCTTTCCGCTCTTTTTTACTTGTCATTTGCTTTTTTAATTAGCTGTCCAAACATGTTTTTATTGTTTATAACGTATGATTCTTACACTCAATATTTTTACGCTCAATTATTACATATATATTATACAAGTTATAATAAAAGAGTAGACGAATACGTGACTTAACAGATGAACAAATGAACAAAATTTTACTTTTTTTCCTTCGATGTAAAGTGTATTATAAAGGAAACAAATCTCTATACTTTAAAGCTTCTCCCGTTTGCTCTTCTCCCAGTGAGCCACGTCATCATTTTGCAGAAAAGTCCTTCTGGTTTTCGTAATTTTTCATGACACCAGCTCATTTTGTCTGTCGTGGATGGCTCTGCGCGCTGCCACGTCGCGTCGGGCGGGGCCGACATTTTTTTCGAAAAAACCCTCATTTGTTCGCTAATTGCATCAAGTTTCGGCACCCTACTTTCCGCTGACTTACGATTTTTGCGTCTACACCCTCGTTTCCTGAGATTTTATATGCGAAGGAGAGAAAATTCTAAAATTATGAGCGCGCTCTGAAAACGGAAAAACCAGGGGTGTTTTCGCGAAATAGCCAGCGGGGGTCCAGAACCCCTCGCTCTCCCATTCCCCTTTGTGTCCTCTCCTCCTCCCCGATGACGCAGAAGAGGGCGGCGGCGATGACGCGGAGGGCGGTGATGTTCGGCGTCGCTCCCTACCTTAGATCTGCCACAACCCCCTACCCCATATCTGCCACAACCCCCTACCCCAGATCCGGCGTCGCCCGGTCCCCTCCCCCTTCTAGCGGGGTCATAGACTGTTGGTTCAATATCTGGGGGGTTCGGTTCTGGTGAGGCTGGGATAGAGTTTCGGCGAGGGTTGATCGGTCTATGTACGGGTAGGGAGCATCCGCCGTCCGGTGAATCTTGGCCCGGTGGGTGTCGTTAATCTGCATGATGTCGTGGAGGAGTGGTGTGGTTTTATCGGGGAAATGGCAGCCGAACAATTTTGAACAATTTTTTTCTTGGGCGTTGGGTCATTGTTGTAGAATGTTAGGTTTTGTTGCTAGGATACTCAGCGTGTTGCATCATTTTCACCCCTTGCGGGTTATTTGGCCTTGGGAAGAAGTTGATATATTAATTTCATTTCATCAATAACCAGGGTTGTTCATGGTTGAAAAATATGAGATAGACATTCTATTGTGTTTTAATTGTATACCATCTAAATAGCTAAAGATATTCTTAAATGTTTTGGCAACATAGATCATTACATGATATATCATTCTATAGACATGCACATTTAAATTCGGTCAGTATAATTTATCATGTTTGTCATCTGCTCGTCTTGCTAATCCTGTGTTGTAGGGATTGGATTGGTGGACTGGTGGTGCAGGGTTCGTCTGTTGCTGTGGCATCTCTACTGCACTGTTTGGCTGACCAATTAACTGATTTTGTTGTAAATTTGGCTGCTGACCCATTAATTTTTGTTGCAAATGAATGTTAGGCTACTGGGATAGCTGAGCCTGGTGCAGAGAAGGCTGCTGATGCATGGAGGGTTGTGAGTGTTGCTGCCGCCTCATAGTAGATTGTGTAGGTTGCTGGAGTAATGATTGCACAGATTGTTGTACTGAGTTCAATGGATTCCGTTGAATACCACCCTGAGCTGTTGACTGTACAATTGGTTGTGTCTGTGGAATGGTTCACTGCCCAGGTTGGAGGCCAGGTGATATTTGTATCATGGGCTGTTGTGAGGATTGCATCTGTGTTGACTGCAACAAAGATTGTTGTTGCTGAATATGTGGTTGCATAAGTGAATTCTGTTGCAGTTTCTGCCTCATCAGCATTTTTCTACTGGTGGTAAATTAATTGGTTCTGAGATTGTTGTTGCTGCTACCTTCTTGCCATTTGCCTTTGTGCATATATATCTTGTGAACCACCTTGTGCCAAGCCATTATTCAGTGTTTTGTGCTATGCCAGACATGTTATGCAGTGTGGATGTCGGATTGACACCATGCAAGCTTTGACTGAGATTAGTAAGAGAAGCTTGTACAGACGTAGCATTTGGTTGCCGGGCTTGTTGCTAATACATCAAGATGATTGCTGACGACTGTGTTGGATTACTGCCTTGTGGAGGGAGTCCAGTACTATTTCAGAAAAAAATCCCAAATGTACATTAAATAACTTGTGAACAATACTTCTTGCAAAATTGTGACAAGCATTAAAAACACTCAAATCAGTGTGGTACAGACATATCTGAGACGTGATACAACAATTTACAAGAAGAAAAAACACATGTACCAAAGCAAAGCAAGTAAGGGCGGGCAATTTTGTGGCGCCCCGATTTAACAAATCGGAACATTATTGAATTTCATAAGAAAAACAATAATACAAGAGGTTCATCATGCGACAACGTACATACGACAATATCCATGGTACGCAGACCATATTTATTACATCAAAGTCTTAGTAAAAACGGTAATAAAATAATTAAAAAGCAGCATGACGAATATCTTCTTCAGGATCTTTCTTCTCGACTGGGTCGCTACTCCAGACCGTCTTCAAAGTAGGCATCCTCTGTGGGGTCCAACGGGTATGAATACAAAAGTACTCAACAAGCCACCGCAAATGCAAGTAATAATGCAGGATAGTAAACAAGGAAGGGTAATGGCTCAAAGTGCAGAAAAGTACATTTACAATTATTGCATTTAATGTAGTCAAATTTAATTGTACGGAAAGGTAAACATGAGTATCAACATCACCATCTAACTCGAGGAGTACGTTTTACCTCCTCGCACAACAGTCCTTACATGTCAACCAACATGCACATACATATTCAAAGTAAACTAACTGTGGGATGTCACGCAACCCGCCCTTGACTGTGGGCTCGACTTTTCAAAAAGATTTAAGACTCTGATCAGAGATGTACTATTGTACCCACAAGGCACGCACTCATCCCAAACGAGATGACCCATACCACGGGAACTCGTGCCAAAACCTCAGCATGAAATGTTCCAAGCGATAACCACCCGCTCTAGGTTTCGCCGGCGCGCCGGGCCGCATCCCGGCTAACGTCGCACCCCCTTTTGCGCCACATTGGTACAAGTCACCCGCAGGTGAAACTTGACCCATCTCCAAATGGTGGCCTCGGTTTGGAACAATCCATACCTTAGTTAGGACTTACCCACTAGACTTGTGGTTAGTACGTAAGTGTATTGCAACGGATCCCTCAAACCGGTCCTTATAGTGCCCCGGGTGCTACCGACCAATGCCCTAGCTTGCACCCGGAACCCACCATGCATACACTCACAACCATAACTCATCACCACAGCATTCCAAGGATAAGAAGTATCGGGGATCATATAGTAGAACTATTTTTACTACGACTCATTTTTATCCTATAGCAATTGTGTAAATACTTTGGACACTAGCTAATAACATTAACCATAGGGTGACAAGAAGATTAGGCGAGATAGCATGGCTTGGGTTGCACATCAAGGTCGGGGGATCCTAATTAAATATAATGTAAGGGTTTACATTGGACTAATGCACATATATAACCTATGTGTTTTAGCGATAGTTTAATCAAAAATGGGTTCAATATGCTCAAAAGATTGGTTTGTGTAACACCCCAAAAATTAAAAGGAATAAAATAAAAAGAAAACATTATTTCTGGATTTATTAATAAAGGAAAATCACAAAAGAACCTAAACAAAGCCAAACAGGGAGAAATACTCAAAATCTGAACCTGAAATTTTTATGAGATGAACTAGAGCCCAAGATATAATTTTAGGAATTTTTACAAATTTTTATCAACAGTGACTCAACCCTTAATCAAATATTTGATTTTCTGGAATTATTTTAAATCGAAAATCAAATTTAAATCCTTAACGGGCCTCAACCCAGAAACTTCCCCCAGCGGCCTTTTTGGCCCAGCCCATCGCCACCCTCTCGCTGACAAGAGGGGCCCGCCTGTCGGCGCACGCCCCCCCTCTCTCCTCCCGCCCGCGCCCCGCCTGGTCCCACCAGTCAGCGCCCGCCACGCCACTGACCGCTCAGACCCGCTTGTCAGGCCCTTCCTTTCCTGTTTCGCCCGCTGACAGGTGGGGGCCACCTGTCAGCTTCGTCTTCCTCGTTGGAAGGGGATCCCCCTTCCTTATCCGGCGAGATCCCCTCCCAAATCCGCCGCCGGCCGCCCGATTTCGCCCAACCGAGCACTGGATCGTGATCCCCTCACTCCGGCGATCCCTTTCCATCCAAACCCGACGCGTTTTCGTGAATATAGAAGCCTCCCCGTACGCATGGAAGCTCGCCGGCGCAAAAACGGAACCCCTCGGATTTCCACCGGCACCCTTCCCTCTTTACGCCGGCAAACCCCCCTATTTATACCCCTCCGGTCACCGCACTCACCTCACACCGCCGTAGCCCAAAGCCTTAGCCCTCCAGAGCGCTCCCTTGGCATTTTCGGGTTTCCCCTCTGCTCCACCTCCGGCGAGCGATCGCCGTCACCTCGGACCCCCGCCGCCCTAGCCACCACCACCGTCGAGTCCGTCGTCGACCGCCACGTCTCGGCATCCACCCCGTTGGTCGAGGACGCCGCCGGATCGCCGTCGCCGACGAGCACCCGAGAACCCTTCTTCGTCTACCCTCGCCGCCGGCCACCGTCCGTCGCCCTCCGTCACCACCCGAGGTACCATCGTGATCTCCATCCTCTCCTCTTTCCATTTTCGCCAAGAGCTAGGCCCCTAGGCCCTCGCCGTCGCCGCCCTGGCCGCACCCGAGGTCGCCGTCGCCGGAGACGAAGGGTAAACTACCCTCGTCACCACGTGCCGTGCCGGAACTCATCCGAGCCGCACGATCCCGCACGGACGATCCAGATTAGATCCTACAGGATCTAATCTGAGCCCTCAGATCCGGTCAAACCGGTATCTTTTAATCTGGACCGTCGATCTCTATTTAAGAGTTTGACTCAATCCCGTGCGTCCACGTATACCCCTTCGTCACGTTTTAATCTGAGCCGTCCGATTTCATTTAAAACCCCCGCCTCGCATCTAGCCGCCAGATCCAGATCCAACGGCCCAGATCGCTCGGGTCCACGCGAATAGTCACGGGTTCACGGTGAACCTGGTTCACCGTGGACCAGAGACTGATTTTAGTTTAAATAAAATTCCAGAAAAATTGTTTAAACTTCAAAAATTCATATCTTGCTCATTTTAACTCCAAATTTCACCATTCAAATTTTGTTAGAACCAGAATATTATTCTCTACACATTAATACAATAAAAACAGTATGTTTCTGTTACTTAAAATATTATTAATAAATAAATGAATAAAAATCCCTTAGGGTTGAAATTAAAAATACAGAAAATAAATAGGGAAAATTCTAAAACATTAAACTTTACTGTTTTGAACAAAACCTTGAAATATTAAAAACATTACTTCACATAATAAAACCTACAAATGTGTATGTTTAATGTTGGGTGAATTTCCATCTGTTTATTGAATGTATTATTTATTTTTCCGTAACGAGAAGACTACGAGTTCGTCGAGGAGCAGGAGTTCTACCCCGAGGTTCCTCCATCCCCATTTGCTGAGCAAGGCAAGTCATCGACCACCTCTGTGGAAACAGTTGATCATAATTGAGCCCATGTTTTAATAAGTTATCGCTATAACCCATAGATTAATATTGCATTAGTCTAACAATCAAGCCTTACACTTATATTTATGAGATCCCCGTCCTTGTGTGCAAACCCAAGCCATGCTTCTTGAGCCTTAACTCCTTGTCACTCTACTATAAATATATTAGCTAGTGCCCAATGTACCGGCACAACTGCTATAGGATAAAAAGAATGAGTCGTAGATAGCTGGATTCTGTATATAAATTTCCCTGTTATTCTCGTCTCTGGACTCTGTTGGAGTTGGCTAGGTTATAAGTATGGTGGGTTCCGGGTGCAAGCTCGGGCACTGGTTTGTCGCACCCGGGGCACTATAAGGACCGGTCTGCGGGATCTGTTGCAAAGCACTTCCGTACCAACCACAAGTCTAATGGGTAAGTCCTAACTGGAAGTATGGAATACTCCGGCTTGATGCACCATAGAGGAGGGGGCAAGGGGCTAGCCTGCGGGCGACTTGTACCGACGAGGCTCAAGGGGGGGTATGGTGGGGCTCCGATGCGTCGGGACACCATATGAAACCCATAAGAGGGTGCTATTGAGTCGGGGAGGACTATATGGAAGGTTTTGGCACGAGTTCCCGTGTGATGGGTCATCTCGTTACACTTCGGTGTAAGTGATGAGTGCGTGCCTTGTGGGTACAGTGGTACATCTCTGATCAGAGTAATTAAATCTTTTCGAAAAGCCGAGCCCACGGTCAAGGGCGGGTTGTGTAACTACTCGCAGTTAGTTTACAATTGTTTGAATGTTCAAGTTATTCATGGCACGTAAGGACTGTTGAGCGAGGTGGGGCTGACTGTACCCCTCGAGTTAGAAGATGATGATACACATGCACATGTTTATTTTTCCATACTAATAAATTGCTCACATTTAAAGCTTTACAATTATGCTGCTTCCGCAAAATTAGCCACTACCCCCCTTGTTATTATCTTGCATTATATTTGCATTCGGTGGCTTGCTGAGTACATCTGTACTCACCCCGTTGACTTACAACATCAGAGCCAGTCTACTACGAGGAGGATGAAGGTCTGGAGTAGCGACCCAGTCAAGGCGAGACTGGAAGGAGGCGTTCATCTAGGACCCTTGTTTTATTAGTTTCTCTTCATCTTTATTCACTTTTGTATTAATGCGGTCTACGAACCGTGAATGATTGCCCGTATTGTACGTGGTCGCATGATGAACGTCTTGTGTTATTGATTTTCTATGGAATTTCAATAAAGTCCTGATTTATTAAATCGGGGCGCGACAAGATGGTATCAGAGCCGACTTGACTGTAGGAAGCCAAACAGACCTGACCTTAGGACTTATATATATTCACTATATTTTACAAAAGATTACTTATCCTCTCATCTTCTAAGATTTTCACAAAATTTTCTCTCTTTTGTAGATGCCGGTTCACACCATGAGCGGGACTCTTCGTGACGAGGCCGGATTCATCCGCGAGCTTCGCGTGCTCGTCGACTTTTTGGGGTTTCCCCATGAGCCTGCGTTCCACGGGATTTTTCCCGATGCGAACGAGAGCTACTGCGAGGTCACGGTTGTGATCCGCCCCTCTTCCACGCAGCCCCCCTTCTACACCCATGGAGTTGGAGGACCTTCATTCGTGGTAGCCAGCCAGCGAGCCGCTCTCCAGTCTCTCGCCGAGCTTCGACTGGTCTACGACTGCCACCTCCGCGACACCGTCTACCGCTTCATGCCCATGCGCACACCCGGGAGTCACCGCAGCATCTACATCAGCCCCCTCACCCAGAGCAGCTCCGCCATCACCCGCACGATGAGACTTTTGGAGGCCATGGATAACCTCCACACAGAGGCCGTCCTCGACGCAGACAGCCAGCACGACACCATCGACTTCTACCGCCACACTTCGGAGAACCTGACCAGGGAGAACGCCGAGCTCCGTCGACAGCTAGAGCAGAACCCGCTGTTGACCCTTGAGGTAGAGGAGTTGAGACGTCAGAACGAGCTTCTGCGCCAGGGCGCCATGGTCCATACCCAGCTTCGTCAGCAGCTCAGAGAATTGAAGAAGGACATAGAGGAGATCGCACCTCTTCCGCCTCGCCGGAAGAAACCCATCCAGACTCCCACAGTGAGGCCCAAGAGGATCTCCCGCAGTGCACCACCCGCCGGACCATCCAGTTCCTCGACCCCACCCGTCTCCCACGAGCCCGAGATCGAGCCGTCCCCCGAGCTGCCCTAGACGTAGTATTTACGGTTGATTGTTATTTTCATTTTTGCTTGTATTAGCATTCATGTCACAATATAAGGCATGAATGAGGAAATTAATAAATGTAACCGCAAGAACGGTACCCTTTTGAAATAAATAAGTTCACCCAGAATAAATATGTGTACATTGGAAATTCCAGGATGACCAACACCCAGGGATCAGACGCTCCTCAGAACGGAGGGGAGAATGGCAACCTGCCACAATGGGGAGCCACCGGGCAGAGGCAGGCCCCGGTCGCCAACCACCCCACCGTGGCTGAAATGATGGCCACCCAAAACCAGCTGGTCTCAGCCCTCCTACACCAGATGCAGCAGCAGCAGCAGCAAATGCAAGAGCAGCAGGCTCACTTCTTCCGCCTCTACCAACAGCCCGAGCTGCCCCGACCCGCCACACCAGCTCCCGCTCCCGCAACTCAGCTCTCGGAGTTCCTCCGAGTCCGCCCACCGACCTTCTCGAGCACCACCAACCCCATGGAGGCTGGGGATTGGTTGCGGGCGATCGAGAAGAAACTCGATCTCCTGACCTGCACTGAGCAGGAGAGGGTGGCCTTCGCCACCCACCAGCTACATGGTCCCGCCGCTGAGTGGTGGGACAACCACCGCGAGACTCTACCCGAGGGCCACGCCCACACTTGGGCAGAGTTCTCAGCTGCCTTCCGTGCCGCCCACATCCCCGACGGCATTGTAGCTCAGAAGCAACAGGAGTTTAGGGACCTGCAGCAGGGGAGCAGGTCCGTAACTGAATATCTGCACGAGTTCAACAGATTGGCCAGGTACGCACCTGAAGAGGTTCGTACGGATGCGGCCAGGCAGGCTAAGTTTCTCCGGAGACTTCGCCAACTTCCAGAAGTTGGTGAATAAGGCTATCATGCAGGAGACCCAGCAAAATAAGGTCGACCTGAAGAAGAAGCGCATGATTGCCTTCAGGCAGAATCAAGGAATGGCCCAAAGACCCCGCTTTGCTCCACCTCCACCAGCACCACAGTACCACCCCCGACCAGTGTATCGCCCGGCGCCACCAGCTGCCAACGCCGGAGCCAGTCAACCTCGCACCGCTCCAGTCGCACCTACCGCCCCAGTCGCCCCGGCCAAGAAGCCGGAGGTCTTGAGAGACAGGCATGGCAAGCCTGTAGTATGCTTCAACTGCCGCCAAGAGGGACACTACTCCCACCAGTGCCCCCACCCCAAGAGAGCTCAAGGAGTCACCTCCAACCCCGCAGTCCGCGCCAAAGTGAACCACGTCTCCGCCGAAGAAGCCCAGGCTGCACCAGAGATTGTCATGGGTAAGTTTATGGTTCATTCATCGCATGCAGTGGTATTATTTGACACCGGAGCTACCCACTCCTTTATATCAACTGCTTTTGTGGAAAATAATGCACTGGACATAAGTGAACTACCCAGGCCAGTACTAATAGCTACCCCGGGAAAGCAAACCCTCGCTTGTTCCTTTAGTCCAAGGATATGGGTAGATATCCAAGGCACGATATTTTGGGCCGACCCCATTCTAATAGAATGTCAAGGTTTGGACCTCATTCTAGGGATGGATTGGCTAAATAAACACCAGGGTGTGATAGAATGTGCCCAGAGAAAAGTAACGGTGACTAATGAGGAAGGGATTATGGTCACATTCCAGATGCCCAGCATGAAGGCCGGAAGAACAAGACTACATCAGATTACCTTGGAGGAGATACCAGTAGTCAGCGAATACCCGGATGTATTCCCTGAGGATCTACCAGGGATGCCACCTAAGAGGGATATCGAATTCAGGATTGACTTGGTGCCCGGAACCACTCCTATTTATAAGCGACCATACCGGATGGCCGCCAATGAGTTAGCTGAAATGAAGCAGCAGTTGGAGGATCTTGAAAGGAAAGGTTATATCAGACCAAGCACATCACCGTGGGGTGCTCCCGTCATCTTTGTCGAGAAGAAAGAAGACAAGGCAAAGCGTATGTGTGTGGATTATCGCGCCTTGAATGAGGTAACAATCAAGAATAAGTACCCATTGCCTCGGATCGATGATCTCTTCGATCAGCTCAAAGGAGCTACGGTATTCTCGAAGATCGACCTGCGGTCTGGTTACCACCAGCTAAGAATCCGAGAGGAGGACATACCCAAGACTGCTTTCACGACCCGCTATGGATTATATGAGTGTACGGTTATGTCCTTTGGATTGACCAACGCCCCTGCATTCTTCATGAATATGATGAATAAGGTATTCATGGAATATTTGGACAAGTTTATCGTAGTCTTCATAGACGACATCCTTATTTATTCCAAGGACCAGAAGGAGCACGAGACTCACCTCCGGTTAACCCTAGGAAAGTTAAGGGAACACCAATTGTATGCCAAGTACAGCAAATGCAAGTTTTGGACGGCAGAAGTAAAGTTCCTTGGACACATCATCTCTGCGCAAGGAATCGCAGTAGACCCTGCCACCGTAGAAGCAGTCACGGATTGGTTGCCACCCACGAACGTATCTGAGATACGAAGTTTTCTGGGATTGGCCGGATATTATCGAAGGTTCATTGAGAATTTTTCTAAGATAGCCAAGCCAATGACCAGATTGTTGCAGAAAGGAGAAAAGTTCGAATGGACTCCTGAATGCGAGGAAAGTTTCCGCACCCTCAAGACTCGTTTGGTGTCTGCACCTATACTGACCCTACCGGATATCCGCAAAGACTTCCATGTCTATTGCGACGCATCTCGCCAGGGATTGGGATGTGTTCTTATGCAAGATGGAAAAGTCATCTCTTATGCCTCCAGACAATTGAGACCCCATGAGTTGAATTATCCGACCCATGATTTGGAATTAGCCGCCGTAGTGCACGCCCTTAAGATTTGGAGGCACTATCTAGTTGGAAATCGCTGTGAGATCTTTACGGATCACAAGAGCTTGAAGTATATCTTCACACAGCCAGATCTGAACCTGAGACAAAGACGATGGCTGGAATTGATCAAGGACTATGACTTGGGTATTCACTACCACCCAGGAAAAGCCAATGTGGTAGCTGATGCCTTAAGTCGCAAAGGATATTGCACAGCCATGATGATTCAAGAACACGCACCCTTGTTATGTAAGGAGATGGAAAACTTAAATCTTGGATTGACCACCAGAGCATATCTAGCCACCTTGGAGACCCAACCGGTATTGTTTGAGCAGATTCGTGAAGCTCAGTCAGAGGACCCGGATATAGCTGCCATTAAGAAGAATATGAGACAAGGAAAGGCCCCCGGATTCTCAGAAGACGAGAATGGCACCATATGGTTTGGAACTCGGATATGTGTGCCGGATAAACCTGAAATAAAGACTCTTATCCTAAGAGAAGCCCACGAGACGTTGTACTCCATTCATCCCGGCAGTACCAAGATGTACCAAGACCTGAAGGAACGATATTGGTGGGTTAGCATGAAAAGAGAGATTGCCCAGTTCGTCGCCGAATGTGACACCTGCAGAAGAGTAAAAGCCGAACATCAGAGGCCTGCAGGATTGTTACAACCACTGAAAGTGCCGGAATGGAAGTGGGAAGAGATCGGTATGGATTTCATCACCGGACTCCCAAAGACCCAACTCGGGTATGATTCTATATGGGTGATCATTGATCGGCTTACAAAAGTAGCTCATTTCATAGCCGTCAAGACGACCTTTAGTGGCCCTAAGCTAGCAGAGTTATATATGGCCCGGATAGTATGTCTTCATGGAGTGCCCAAGAAGATAGTATCCGACCGAGGAAGTCAGTTTACCTCTCGGTTTTGGAAGAACCTCCAAGAGGAGATGGGCACGAGATTAAATTTCAGTACCGCCTACCATCCTCAGACAGATGGACAAACAGAAAGGGTAAATCAGATACTAGAGGATATGCTTCGAGCCTGTGTTTTAGATTTTGGAGCCACTTGGGACAAGAGCTTGCCATATGCAGAATTTTCATACAACAATAGCTACCAAGCCAGTCTTCAGATGTCTCCTTTTGAAGCCCTATATGGACGTAAGTGCAGAACGCCTCTCCTTTGGGACCAAACAGGTGAATCCCAAGTATTTGGGACCGACATTCTACGTGAAGCTGAAGAGAAAGTACGGATTATCAGAGACCGACTCAAGACAGCCCAATCTCGACAGAAGAGCTACGCAGACAATCGCCGTCGAGACTTAGCCTTTGAAGAAGGAGATCATGTCTACCTTCGGGTTACACCTCTTCGTGGAACTCAACGGTTTAACATGAGAGGAAAGTTGGCCCCTCGATATGTTGGACCATTTCTCGTTATTCGACGCCAAGGCGAAGTCGCATATCAGTTGGAATTACCGCCCTCATTAGCTGGAGTGCATGACGTGTTTCATGTTTCTCAACTCAAGAAGTGTCTCCGCGTCCCCACGGAGCAAGTGGATCTTCAGCAGTTGGATGTCCAAGAGGATCTGACTTATGTGGAGAAACCGGTCAAGATATTGGAAGTCAAAGAAAGAACCACCAGGAGTCGAGTCATCCGCTTCTGCAAGGTGCAGTGGAGCAATCATCCAGTAGAGGAAGCCACCTGGGAAAAAGAAGATGAACTCAAGGCACAGCATCCTGAGCTATTCGAGGATTGATCCGAATCTCGAGGACGAGATTCTCTGTAAGGGGGATAGGATTGTAACACCCCAAAAATTAAAAGGAATAAAATAAAAAGAAAACATTATTTCTGGATTTATTAATAAAGGAAAATCACAAAAGAACCTAAACAAAGCCAAACAGGGAGAAATACTCAAAATCTGAACCTGAAATTTTTATGAGATGAACTAGAGCCCAAGATATAATTTTAGGAATTTTTACAAATTTTTATCAACAGTGACTCAACCCTTAATCAAATATTTGATTTTCTGGAATTATTTTAAATCGAAAATCAAATTTAAATCCTTAACGGGCCTCAACCCAGAAACTTCCCCCAGCGGCCTTTTTGGCCCAGCCCATCGCCACCCTCTCGCTGACAAGAGGGGCCCGCCTGTCGGCGCACGCCCCCCCTCTCTCCTCCCGCCCGCGCCCCGCCTGGTCCCACCAGTCAGCGCCCGCCACGCCACTGACCGCTCAGACCCGCTTGTCAGGCCCTTCCTTTCCTGTTTCGCCCGCTGACAGGTGGGGGCCACCTGTCAGCTTCGTCTTCCTCGTTGGAAGGGGATCCCCCTTCCTTATCCGGCGAGATCCCCTCCCAAATCCGCCGCCGGCCGCCCGATTTCGCCCAACCGAGCACTGGATCGTGATCCCCTCACTCCGGCGATCCCTTTCCATCCAAACCCGACGCGTTTTCGTGAATATAGAAGCCTCCCCGTACGCATGGAAGCTCGCCGGCGCAAAAAACGGAACCCCTCGGATTTCCACCGGCACCCTTCCCTCTTTACGCCGGCAAACCCCCCTATTTATACCCCTCCGGTCACCGCACTCACCTCACACCGCCGTAGCCCAAAGCCTTAGCCCTCCAGAGCGCTCCCTTGGCATTTTCGGGTTTCCCCTCTGCTCCACCTCCGGCGAGCGATCGCCGTCACCTCGGACCCCCGCCGCCCTAGCCACCACCACCGTCGAGTCCGTCGTCGACCGCCACGTCTCGGCATCCACCCCGTTGGTCGAGGACGCCGCCGGATCGCCGTCGCCGACGAGCACCCGAGAACCCTTCTTCGTCTACCCTCGCCGCCGGCCACCGTCCGTCGCCCTCCGTCACCACCCGAGGTACCATCGTGATCTCCATCCTCTCCTCTTTCCATTTTCGCCAAGAGCTAGGCCCCTAGGCCCTCGCCGTCGCCGCCCTGGCCGCACCCGAGGTCGCCGTCGCCGGAGACGAAGGGTAAACTACCCTCGTCACCACGTGCCGTGCCGGAACTCATCCGAGCCGCACGATCCCGCACGGACGATCCAGATTAGATCCTACAGGATCTAATCTGAGCCCTCAGATCCGGTCAAACCGGTATCTTTTAATCTGGACCGTCGATCTCTATTTAAGAGTTTGACTCAATCCCGTGCGTCCACGTATACCCCTTCGTCACGTTTTAATCTGAGCCGTCCGATTTCATTTAAAACCCCCGCCTCGCATCTAGCCGCCAGATCCAGATCCAACGGCCCAGATCGCTCGGGTCCACGCGAATAGTCACGGGTTCACGGTGAACCTGGTTCACCGTGGACCAGAGACTGATTTTAGTTTAAATAAAATTCCAGAAAAATTGTTTAAACTTCAAAAATTCATATCTTGCTCATTTTAACTCCAAATTTCACCATTCAAATTTTGTTAGAACCAGAATATTATTCTCTACACATTAATACAATAAAAACAGTATGTTTCTGTTACTTAAAATATTATTAATAAATAAATGAATAAAAATCCCTTAGGGTTGAAATTAAAAATACAGAAAATAAATAGGGAAAATTCTAAAACATTAAACTTTACTGTTTTGAACAAAACCTTGAAATATTAAAAACATTACTTCACATAATAAAACCTACAAATGTGTATGTTTAATGTTGGGTGAATTTCCATCTGTTTATTGAATGTATTATTTATTTTTCCGTAACGAGAAGACTACGAGTTCGTCGAGGAGCAGGAGTTCTACCCCGAGGTTCCTCCATCCCCATTTGCTGAGCAAGGCAAGTCATCGACCACCTCTGTGGAAACAGTTGATCATAATTGAGCCCATGTTTTAATAAGTTATCGCTATAACCCATAGATTAATATTGCATTAGTCTAACAATCAAGCCTTACACTTATATTTATGAGATCCCCGTCCTTGTGTGCAAACCCAAGCCATGCTTATTGAGCCTTAACTCCTTGTCACTCTACTATAAATATATTAGCTAGTGCCCAATGTACCGGCACAACTGCTATAGGATAAAAAGAATGAGTCGTAGATAGCTGGATTCTGTATATAAATTTCCCTGTTATTCTCGTCTCTGGACTCTGTTGGAGTTGGCTAGGTTATAAGTATGGTGGGTTCCGGGTGCAAGCTCGGGCACTGGTTTGTCGCACCCGGGGCACTATAAGGACCGGTCTGCGGGATCTGTTGCAAAGCACTTCCGTACCAACCACAAGTCTAATGGGTAAGTCCTAACTGGAAGTATGGAATACTCCGGCTTGATGCACCATAGAGGAGGGGGCAAGGGGCTAGCCTGCGGGCGACTTGTACCGACGAGGCTCAAGGGGGGGTATGGTGGGGCTCCGATGCGTCGGGACACCATATGAAACCCATAAGAGGGTGCTATTGAGTCGGGGAGGACTATATGGAAGGTTTTGGCACGAGTTCCCGTGTGATGGGTCATCTCGTTACACTTCGGTGTAAGTGATGAGTGCGTGCCTTGTGGGTACAGTGGTACATCTCTGATCAGAGTAATTAAATCTTTTCGAAAAGCCGAGCCCACGGTCAAGGGCGGGTTGTGTAACTACTCGCAGTTAGTTTACAATTGTTTGAATGTTCAAGTTATTCATGGCACGTAAGGACTGTTGAGCGAGGTGGGGCTGACTGTACCCCTCGAGTTAGAAGATGATGATACACATGCACATGTTTATTTTTCCATACTAATAAATTGCTCACATTTAAAGCTTTACAATTATGCTGCTTCCGCAAAATTAGCCACTACCCCCCTTGTTATTATCTTGCATTATATTTGCATTCGGTGGCTTGCTGAGTACATCTGTACTCACCCCGTTGACTTACAACATCAGAGCCAGTCTACTACGAGGAGGATGAAGGTCTGGAGTAGCGACCCAGTCAAGGCGAGACTGGAAGGAGGCGTTCATCTAGGACCCTTGTTTTATTAGTTTCTCTTCATCTTTATTCACTTTTGTATTAATGCGGTCTACGAACCGTGAATGATTGCCCGTATTGTACGTGGTCGCATGATGAACGTCTTGTGTTATTGATTTTCTATGGAATTTCAATAAAGTCCTGATTTATTAAATCGGGGCGCGACAGTTTGGTGACTTGTCTTGTTCAGCAAATGGAGAGGGAGGGACTTCAGGGAAGTACTCCGGCTCTTCGACGGCGTCGTAGTCTTTTCAATATTATAAAGTAAAATAGAATAAATACAACATTCAACCAAACAATATAACATCACATATTAATCACATAGGGTTAAGTTGGTTTGATTAAAAATAAATCAAGTTGTTAGGGTTCTGAAATTCATTTTATAGATAATTTTAAAAGAAATTAAAATGAAGTGTTGTCCTTTGAAAAAAGGTTTTAAAAATGGTTATTCTCATTTTTAAGTTCTCTAATAAATTTAAAATGAAAGTTCCATAGAAAACTTAGTGGTTTGTTCATATCAACAGGAAATAAATAAATACAAACTTTATTGGATTTTAAATAATTTAAATTTACATTTTTAACCTAAGGGTATTTGAATGTTCATTTAAATAAACATGAAATGTACAAAGTAAACCTACTGTTTTTATTGCATAAACATGTAGAGAATAATATTATGAATTTTCTGAAATTGGAATGGCAATTTTTAGAGTTTAAATGCGCCAGATATGAATTTTACAAGTTTTAAAAGTATTTCTGAAATTCATTTTCAATTTTTAAACCCCTCGGGTCCACGGTGAGCCAGGCCCACGGTGAACCCGCGCACTGTGCGCGTGCACCAGGTCGATCTGGACCGTTGGATCCAGATCCAACGTGCGAAGGCGAGGCGGGGCGCTTAAGTGACAACGGACGGCCAGGATTAAAACGTGCGAAAGGGTACCACGTGGACGCACGAGATCGCGCGCCGGTTTTAAATAGAAATGAACGCGTGAGATTAAAACGTAACGCTTTGACTAGATCCGACGGTACAGATTAGATCGCGTACGTGGGCTCACACGCGTCGTCCGATCACGATCGCACGGTCGGGATCAGATCCGACACGGCACGGGTACTCGACCCGTGCCGGTCGTCTTCTCCGACGACGGCGTGCGGGCCAGCGGCCACGGCGAGCGACGGCGGCCCTAGCTAAGCCTAGAAATGGAAAGAGGGCACTACGGCGGTCACGACGGTACCTTAGGCGAGGCGAGGGGTCGACGGGAAGCGGTCGGCGGCGAGGGTAGACGACGAAGCTGTTCGGGCTCCTCGTCGGTGATGGTGTTCCGGCGGGGTTCGACGTCGGCAGAGGGGTGGCCGAGGTCGAGGTCGTTCTTGCGGTCACGACGGTGGCGAGGGCGCGGACAGAGGCGGTCCGAGGCGACGGCGAGGGGTGGCCGGAGGCGAAACAGGGGGAGTGCACTAAAAGGCGAAGTGTGGGCGCTCGGTTTGATCTGAGAGCAATTGGACGCGTGAACCAAACGCGGTGGAGGACAGCGGTTTAAATAGGGTCGTCGGCGAGGGATAACGGACGACGAATACAAGGAAAGCCGAGGGGGGGATTAACTCATCGTCGAGGGCTCGGCCATGCACGCGTAGCGGTGATCCCGTGGCTTAAAGGCGTGGTTTAACGGGGGGAAACGGTCGGCCGAGCGCGGGGAGCTGGTTAATGACGCCAATTTAATGCGGGAGGGGCCAGCGAGGCGGATCCGAGGCGGGGGTCGTCGGCCGGCGCGATTTGGGGGCGACGGCGCGAGGTAGACGACGAGTCTGACAGGCGGGGGCCACTGGTCGGCGGGCGCGGGTGAGCGAGGGTGGCGACTGATGGGTGGGGCCGGGCTCGGGCGCGAGGGGGAACGGTTGGTGCCGACAGGTGGGGTCGGGGTGTCGGGTACGCGCGTGAGAGGAGAGGGGCTCAATGACGGGTGGGCTCCACTGGTCAGAAGGCGCGCGCGAGTGGGAGTGGGCTGGGCCGGCCGGGAGAGAGAGAAGGGAGGGGGAGGGCCCACTACTGTTTGAAAACATTTCTGAATAAAAATAATTCCAGGAATTGATTTAAAATAATAGGGCTACTTCCAAGGTTGATAAAAATCTATAAAAATCCTCAAAAATATTTCTTTGCCTTGGGAGTTTATACAAAAATTTTCAGGTTCTGGTTTGGTCATCTACTCTATGTTGTAGTTCAAAAGGGTATAAAAGAGTATTAAAAGTATTTTCAGAAATATATATTCCAGGAAATGAAATTTAATAATATTTTTATTGTATTGAAAATTTGGGGTGTTACAAATTTACTTAGGTGGTGTTTGGTTTTCTAGACTAAATTTTAGTCCATGTCACATCGGATGTTTGGACATCAATTTGAAGTATTAAACTTAAACTGATTATAAAAATAATTATAGAATTGAAGGATTATTCACGAGACATTTTTTAAGCTTAATTAATCCATGATTAGCAAATGTTTACTGTAGCATCATATTGTCAAATCATGGCGTAATTAGGCTTATTAGTTCGTTTAGCAAATAATCCACCGATTATGAATGGGTTTTATAAATAGTCTAAATTTTATACTCTAAAATAACATCCAAATATCTGATATGATGGGACTAAAATTTAGGGCTAAAGAACCAAACGGGGCCTCGGAGAAATTCATTAGTTCCTTAGGAAAGTTCGGAAGAAGTCTTCTTACACATAAATTGTGTAAGACAAGTTGCAGCAAAGAAAGAGTTAACATAACTCCATCACCAACTCGATATTCCACTGTCATTTTACTTCAACAGTTCAACAGTCAAAAAAGTGTAATTTGTCTCTAACATAAAACTTACCAGGGGGCAATCATTTAAACATTTTTTTCTGAAAATGTGTTGTGGGAAAAAAGGCCCTGACTTGTTTTTTCTGAAAAGTGAAAAAAATCATTGATCAGTGGAATACTGAGCATTTAAGCCCATGCAGTAGCTATTCTTATAATTTTGCAAAAAAAAATGGAGAGATCTTATATTGGAAATTTTTGCAAAATATAGATAGGGTGCCCGAAGGGGCACCTTCTGGGCTAGTATAAATTAATATGCCGAACTATTGTAAAATTTTAAATAATCTTGAAGTATAATACCGTTTAAAATTTTTAAAACAAGTCTATTGTGGAATTTTCCACACGATTTCACTCATAGAAACACACATGGCACACTGACGTGGCTAACCAAGTAAAAGTTTGTTCCCGTTGGCAACACGTAGAAGGAGGCAGTCGGGAGAGAAGCATAGCTCCGAGGATCTCGTATTTTAGTGCCACCGGCCACAGGTTTCTCCCTCTTTTTGCTCTTTTTTACCTAACATTTGTTTTTTTAATTAGTTGTCCAAACATGTTTTTGTTGTTTATAACGTATGATTCTTACACTCAATTATTATATGTATATTATACAAGTTATAATAAAAGAGCAAACAAGGTGACTTAACAGATGAACAGACGAGGTGACTTAATGGATGAACAGATGAACAAATTTTTTCTTTTTTCCTTCGGTGTAAGGTGTATTATAAAGGAAACAAATACAAATTAATATGCGGAACTATTGTAAAAGTTTAAATAATTCTAAACTATAATATTGTTCAAGCAAAACTCAAAAATTTAAAAACAAGTTTATTGTGACACTTTCCACACAGAAACACACATGGCGCACTAACGTGGATAACCAATAAAAAACCTGCTCCAGTTGGCAACACGTGGAAAGAGGGCAATCGGGAGAGACGCATAGCTCTGAGGAGGAGCAACGGCTCGGTCTCGTATTCTAGTGCCACCGGCCACAGGTTTCTTCCTCTTTCTGCTCTTTTTTACTTGACATTTGCTTTTTTAATTAGCTGTCCAAGCATGTTTTTGTTGTTTATAACATATGATTCTTACACTCAATTATTATATGATTCTTACACTCAATTATTATATGTATATTATACAAGTTATAATAAAAGAGCAGACAAAGAGACGAGGTAACTTAACAGATGAACAAATGAACATTTTTTCTTTTTTCATTCGATTTAAGGAATATTATAAAGGAAACAAATACAAATTAATATGCTGAACTATTGTAAAAGTTTAAATAATCCTGAACTATAATATTGTTTAAGCAAAACTCAAAAAATTAAAAACAAGTTTAGTGTGGAACTTTCCATGCAGTTTCACTCACAAAAACAGACATGGCACACTGGCGTGGCTAATCAAGTAAAAACCTATTCCCGTTAGGTGTTTGATGAAATGCCGGAGCACCCCACCTGCTCTCCAGTGGCCTTCCCCGCATTAGCTACACACTAGTTGTGTGCCCCCGCTACGCTCCTATCATAGCTACCACGTGCCCCACCACATGTCCACATGCTCACCGCGCGGTGCCTCACGCTATGTGACGAAACAGAGCAAGCGGCATTTCATCGAACAACTTAGGTATGATGTTTTAGCCAGCTCAGCATGTGATATGTTATCCACGTTAGTAAAAAAAGCCATTCTGTCGTACCACATCAACGATAGTTTCACAATAAACTAGTCTTTATATTTTCAAGAATGATATTATAGTTTAAAATGTTATTTAAATTTTTACGATAGTTTAATGTAGTATTGTAGTTTATCGGTTATAGTTTTTCTTATGGAAATAGAGAGAATTTTCGTTTTGCTTGAAAATAGGCATGTCGGTTTCCCCACCAACGAGTCCCAAATTAGCTGTCACCGCTTTATATCGACCCATCGCCGCCATTATCGTCGTCACTGCCTAGTCTCCGCCCATCGCAATGACTTCGTCATCGTCTCGCATCCGCCATGGTTATGTGCCTTTTTTTCTCTGAAAGAAAACACAAAAACCATGAGCATGATTGCGTGCGTCTCTCTTTTTGCCACCGAGCACACAAGCTCCCCACGTGACGTGGGATTCATGTTGGTAGCATCAGGATGGTGAGGAACTGAGGATCATGAATGCACATGCTTCAAAAATCGATGTGTTCGATGGCCTCCGATAATCTTCGAGTGTGTAGAAGATACTCTTTTGTGTGTGCAACTTTCGGGCTCGTTTTGTTTGAAGGAATTTTAGAGGAATAATATAGGATTCAAATTTCAATTCTTATAGGAATTGATACTATTCACTTCTTTGAAATGGAAGATTGGTGTATAGGAAAAATGAAGGAAATTTTCCTTTTCCTTAGAATTCATAAGAAAAATATAGGAATTCAAACATCCACTTCAACCTCTTTTTTCCTTTCCTTTGCTAAGCCCAAAGCAAATCAATACATAAAACTTCAAATGAGATAATATAAGTATCTTTAATATAAATGTTTAGAAAAAATCTTATGATTAATTAATTCCTGTGTTCCAAACAATACATCTCTAATTTTTCCTGTGTTTTCAAATTCTCTATTTTTACATACATTCCTATCCTATTACTACATTTTTCCTATTCCTATATTTTTGGATCCATACATTCCAAAAAGCCCTTCTTCTTTGGATTGGAGGAAATGTAGAGGATTTGAACTAAATCCTATAAAAAATTTATAAAAAAAATTCTTAGGTTCAAAAGGAGTCGACCCAAAAACCACTCCATCAAAGCGATTGGATAATGATGTCGATCAAGTACATATATCCATCCATCAAGTGCAAATAATGCAACAGGTTTTACCACTCGTGGCATATAAACGAATAAGCTAAAATTGCATAAGATTGTCCGACTTCAGAAGTCATGACCAAGACCATGGTCTCCAACTCTCCATTCCATATCTGAATCATAACAGAATGAAGAATGCAGTAAAACCAGCATGTACATGGTAGAGAACAGGCTTTGCAGCAAAACTGCACACGATTGCTGGCTCCTGAACTCTTAATTTGGGAGACAATCAGCTACACCACAAGGGTTGTACAGATCATGCGATAAACTGCTGTAGGTGAAGTCATCAACATGAAGCACTGAAACCTGCTGTTCAACCCAGAATTAAAAAAAAAACACAGGTCTTTGTTGATTGTGCTCCTAAACAAGCCCTTCAAGCTGAGTTCTTTACAGCAGCAATAAGTTGTATAGCACTAAATTCAGCCTTCATGGTCAAGAAGATTGACTTCAATCAGATGTAGCTGAAGAGTAATCGTCCTGCCAAGGTGGATGAAAAAGCGATGATGCTGCTGCTACTTCCCTGACACTTCAGTAGAGTGACCAAAGTCATCACCTTCACACTGAAGTGGAAAATAAAAAAAAACAATGTTGTAAAAAATGATTTCAACAGCAAAAATGGCAGTCAGCATGCAGTTTCCTGGTATGTCTAATGTGTCTTAACAAAATTAGGGATGTAACTCTTAGCGATCATAGCTAGAAATATTGTAGGCTGAGGATAGAAAAGGGAATTTCACATACCAGATCAACAAGCATATCGATAGTGGGACCTGCATCAAATTCATGGGCCTTGAGAGCTTCAACAATGAAGTCAGCAGACACATCTGGGAACATCTTCGAGAGAGATTCCACCACAGCAAAATGATTAGCAACATCATTTTCCTCGTATTGTGTTGGATCAAACGTGCTACTAGTAGCTTCTCCTTTTGATGAAGATTCTGCAGAAATGTTAAGCTTTCCTAGGCTTCCAGTATAATCATCCAAAGAAAGGGAATCTGGGAGCACATATTCAGCAAACTTGTCAGCAGTCTCATCCTTTTCAACATCACCAATTTGCTTCTTAGAGGCCTCCCTTTCATTCAAGCTTTCTTCAAATGAAGACCTCGGGGCAGGCACAAAGGGAGTGGCATATGGATTCAACTGAGAAGACCGCTCCATTGCTTCCGGTTCAGTAGACCTGTCAGATATGCAATAAAATCTTAGTAAAATGTGTACAGAGTGAGGATTCATTAGATCCTAAGCTATGTTTTCATGTCTAGAGAATGCTGTTGAAAAATAATTTATTCCATAGTAAATGCTTAATACGAGGATCATTTAATTAGATAGGCAGTACAAAAAAGTATGAACTTCTTCAAAGCCTTTCCCAAGAAAGTTGAGATAAGCTAGAGTTAGAAACCCAAACTTGGGTTTCACCTCCATTTGAGTGGCTAGGTTTTCCATTGGCTTGCCAAGCCTATCACCACCTTTCAGGGGAAAAAGTATGAACTAATAAGAAAAAAGTAAAAAACTAGCTGAAATGCCATTCTCCACTTCAGTTTTTCTGTCACATTGTTGTTGGTTTTTCGTATAAGTTATAGTTATAAAGCAGATAAACTTGCAGATAATCACATATTGTTTGTCACAATCCTATATCCCAAGTGTATCAGGTCTTAGGTAAAGTATAGTATCTACCAAAAATGATTTCACACTGCTCAATCAGAAATAACTTAATTCCAGCAAACTAAAATTTGGAATTCCATCCCATTCATATAAAATTATGGATATGGACAGTGTAAAAAGGCTGCAGCCAACATAAATTCAGTACAATTAGCACTTAGTAAGGATGACTGCATAGTCCACAGTCCACACAGATTTTTCCACAACAGTGCAATTTAATTTTCATATACATAAAAAGATCTAACAATTAGGGACAGGCAGGGGCAGCTCCAATGGGTAGTCTAGGTGGGCCATAGACTACTCTGGAATTTGGTCCAAAAGACCCCCAACCAAACTGGCCCACTCAGAAATTGAGAAAATTTTGGTTTGCACATTGACTTCATGGCATTCTGAAATTTTGGAGTGTGGAGTAGGAAAAAAATACTGGAATAGCTAATAAAAACAGGAAAGGGATAGAATGACAGAAAATTGTGTCTAACACCATAATCATATATTTTTCTGTGAATGTACTGCCTCAATCTCCAAATCTGCCACCCTATCTTGTTTGACCAGCACCAGCATCATCATCGTAGTTGCAAGGAACAAGTTACACGTGAACACAATTAACATTTATTCCACAGTCAGACTCCGGCACAAAGATAGAGATGCTATGAGGATTGCAGATATATAATGCAACTTGAATGAAGCGAGGACTTTACTTCGTGGTGACATCTCAATCTATCACACACTTTCATTTCAGATTTTTCAGGCAGGCAGACACGCTGATAAAGTAGGCCAATGGCTAAGCTACCAGGCGCCCAAGGTGATGCTGCGACTCTATCAACTACAAGCGATGCATTGCGCATTCAAAAGAATCAGAAAGCATCCCGAACCAGTAATCAACAAGCATAGACACCCCAAGAACAAATTTAGAGAGCTTGCTCCCTCGCCTCAGCAAACAAAATCTAGTACAAACGCGCAGTTTTCACGACATATTCCTATGGTTCGCACCAAATCCATAGCACCGAACTCCACGCAGCCACCAACAGGCACCCAGGATCAAACATGAACCCACCACAACCACGGGAAGCTAGCGAGGCCGGCCGGCCTCGCCTCGCCGGGATAGCAGATCACCAGAGTAGGTGGGACAAGGCCAGAGAGGGGGGCGGGCATACCTTTTCGCGCCGACGGGGAGGAAGGCGCGGAACCCTAGGTCGCCGCGGCTCGCCTGGTCTACTTCGTCGTCAGGGAGGAGAGAGGAGAGGAGAGGAGAGCTTGCTAATAAAGAGGGGAAAGAAAGGAAACGGGAAACGGGAAACGGGGTGGTGGGCCCGGGTAGCGAGGAGGGAAGCGATCGCGGCGTCCGATCGCTGCTGGAGATGGGTGAGGTTCCCGGATGGACGACTGCGATGGGTGATGTTCTCGTATGGACGGCTGCGATGGCCTCCATGCCCACAACGTGGTTAGTTTTCTGTCTCCTTTTCTTTGCACATGCTGCTGCCTTGCAAGGCTGGACCTTCTCTATTGATGGAATGTTTCTTATGGGAATAGATTTTTTTTGGCTGAACTTAAATAGCAAACTACACCTGTTTTGCTCTTACAATAGTAGGGGGGAAATGAAATATATGAAATGCGTCCTTGTATTTTTTATGATTTAAAAATAAGGTATTTCATCAACATATAGGAACCACAATTGTCGGCATTAGTATTTTTCTAATTCTTTAAAATTTTAATGGCACAAGCAGAAATTATTCCTAAAAATACGCCAGGAATAGTGAATGTTGTAACAATTGCGTTAGTTACAAACAGGTTTTTATGAGATGGTGTATAGTGTATGGCATGAATCTCGAAGGATTTTCATAGAGGGAGAGAGGGTTTATATTGGTTCAGCCCTCCCCAAAGGGATAATAACTCTACGTCCAATTTACAGTGGATTTAGCATAGTTTTGTCTCTACTCAGCTTGTCCCTCTGTTACAAGGGCATGGCCCTATTTTTATAGGCACGCAGGCCAAAGGAAAAGACCCAAATACCCCCTACGTGTCATAGGCTTTATAGGGGTAAGAGGGGAAAAATGCTAAACTACTGTACATATGACTTTACAGACATGATAGATATACATCACTTCTAGAGTAGATATACAACATACCAAAAGCTGGGTCCCTGGTATGGCTTTACATTGTAGCAATACTGAGATATTTCTTCTAGACCAGAGCACTTGCCGGAGGGCACTGGCCGGAGCTCATAGAGGGGGCTTCGAACAACACTTTGAAGGGGGACCCCGAAGAGAGCTCCAAAAAGGACTTCGAACATGGCTCTGGAGGGGACTCAAAGGCTTGGCTCCGCAGGGGACCTAGAAGAGCCCCAAAGGCTTGGCTCTGGAGGGGTAAGTCTTGGCTATACTTGGAGTAATCTTTGATAGAGGGGACCAGAGTTCGTCTTGAGGCTTCACCAGTTGATAGGCTCCGAACCCGAGGCCTTCGGAGATTGACATCATTTGACCCCTGTTCAAGGGAAACTATTTCCCCCAACAGTGAACTTATTAAATATAGGAACAAGTCCATTTTTGGCCATCGAACTAAGACTGAAGTTTGCTTTTGGCCATCGAACTCCAAAACTAGGAATCTTCGGTCACTGAACTTTACAAACCATGTATAATTGACCACCAAGTCCTGTTTTGAATGGTTTCGGGTGGTTTTGACCACCATGTTGGACTTCGTCGCCACATCACTTGCCACATCGTCTTACTGACTCAGCTGCGGCCCACACGTCAGGTCAGGGGCCCTCCTTATCTCTTCGTTAGGTCACTCGACAGCGGCACTAGGGTTTGAGGAGGGGCGGCGGAAGGGACGGGACGGGAGCCATGGCTAGGTCGTCGAGCTCGTCTTCCTCGATGGGTACGCTTGGAAGTTTGGGTGAAGAGTCTTCAATCCTATACAGGCATGGTCCCCTAGATTACTCGCCGCCGACGATCTGCTATTGCGGGAACAAGGCGACGCGGTGGATTTCTTGGAGCGAAGCGAACCTAGGGCGACACTACTTTACTTGCTACCATTGACGCTATGCCACGCCACCCTCTGCCTTGCGCACCGATGATTTGAGGAATGAGATGTCGTCGGGTGGCCTAACGAAGAGATAAGGAGGGCCCCTGACCTGACGTGTGGGCCGCAGTTGAGTCAGTAAGACGATGTGGCAGGTGATGTGGCGACGGAGTCCAACGTGACAGTCAAAACCACCTGAAACCATTCAAAACAAGACTTAGTGGTCAATTATACACGGTTTGTAAAGTTCAGTGGTCGAACATTCCTGGTTTTGGAGTTCGATGGCCAAAAATGGACTTGTTCCTTAAATATAAGTCAAAAACGTACATGTATTCGTCATTGGACTGCACCATCATATTACTTATATTAAAAGTAGGCAGGATTTCCTGCTCTTGCTCCCTGGTGAAGCCATGTCACCTCCCTTGCAAAAAGGACCTTTGATTTCTGTGAAATTGCTCCAATGTGTTGTGCGTTTTTTTGCAAAATAGTCTTTCTACTTTTCTGGAATTAATCGAGCCTATTCATCTCCTTTTAGATCTAGACCCCTATCCTTTCCTCTTCTCACGTGCTCTCCTCCTATGTGCCCGTGCCTCCTCCGCCTTCGTCGCCATGGTCGTTGCCACCGCCAACTTCCTCCTCCACATCCCCGCCCCAAAGCCTGTCGTCCCTGACCATCCAGTGCCTGCCACCCTCGGGCCTCCTAGACGTTGCCTCTGCCATGGCCACCGTTGCCGCTGAAGATCTAGGCCCTATGTGAGTTTTGGTAATTAATGATAAACATGTGTTTTGTGGACTAATATTTTTCTTAAGTATGAAGGAAATGAGTAGGTCCCGCGCAAATGGAGCACAAGATGGAAACCCGAAGATCTGGACATTTAAAGGCTACGACAAAAGGTTTGAAGGAATCTAGAAATTGATCGAGGTGTTTGGAGCGATCAATTAGGCTAGGTTTAAATTTTGTTTTTGCCGTACTATAAAGAGGGGTTGCATCTTGGTTATGAGTTGATTTTCAAGTGCCAATTTGCATTGCATATAGTATCTTTTGATCATGTGTGATTGTTGCAAAAGTTGCTATTTTGGCAAATTCCTTGAAAAACTATTGCAGCATTTTGTTGGAGCTTTCTGACCCTGGCGGTCTGACCGACCATGTGGGTCCGGTTAGACCGGCTGGAGTTGGGCGGTCCGACCGGCCAGGGGGGCGGTCCGACCGGGTTGCGCAGGGCAGAAAACTGCTGGTTTACAGAGCCGACGGGAGCACTATCGGTCCGACCGAGCCGATGGCCGGTCAGACCGGGTAGGGCCGGTCCGACCGGGCCAGAGTGGCCGGTCAGACCGAGGCGTCCTGTCACATCAGTAAACGGCTAGTTTTCTAGCCGTTGCAGTTGTGGTCGGTCAGACCGGCCCAAGATGGGCGGTCAGACCGACAATGCGCAGAGAGCCACCTAACTTGTGTAACGGCTAGTTTTTGGGTGTGTGGCTATATAAACCCTTGCTACAACTCCTTTGCTAGACTTTTGACATTCATTTGAGCATTCTTGAGCACAAGAGAGTCTCTCCCACCCTTTGAGCACTAATTTGAGCACTAGTGAGGTTGGGAAGAAAAAGGGGTGATCAAGTGATTGAGTGAATTGCATTGCATTGGCATTTTGGCACTTGATCCTCTTCTCCTAGCTTTGATTGCAGCTTGTTACTCTTGGAGATTGCCATCTCCTAGACGGCTTGGAGAAGAAACCGGTGATCTCTCCTAGAAGGTTGTGGAGGAGACACGGGAGGTTGTGAAGGTTGGAGCTCGCCTATCCGGAGTGGAGAAGAGCTACCACTAGTGATCGAGGCCCGAGAGTTACACTTCCGGTGCCGGCTCATCTTCAAGCTAATTTCTCGTTGAGAAATCTGAGGCTTGGTGAAGAGAGCGGTCAAGTGAAACTCGCCTCAACGAGGACGTAGGAAATTGGCAAATTTCCGAACCTCGGGATAAAATTCGGTTGTCTCTTGTCCCTTTTATCTTCGAGCAAGTTTATTTGTGCAAGCTTACTTTTCTAGAGTAATATACTTGTTCTAGCGGTTTGCTACCATTGTCTTAGGACCTTGATCACTGTTTAACTGAAATCGAATTAGTTTTAAAAACCGCCTATTCACCCCCCTCTAGTCGGTACATCGATCCTACAAGTGGTATCAGAGCTTGGTCTCTCAAGTTAGGCTTTACCGCCTAGAGAGAAGATGTCCGACGAGGTGGTTCACAACGTAGGCAAAGGTCCTTACTTTGATGGCACTAACTATTCTATTTGGAAAGTTCGTATGGCTGCTCACCTCAAAGCCATGAGCTTTGAAATTTGGCGTATTGTTGAGTTAGGTTTTGATGTTGAAGACAAGATGAATCTAACCTATCAAAACAAAAAGGATATGCAACTTGATGCTCAAGCTACAAATGCTTTGTTCAATTGTTTGTGTGCCGAAGAGTTCAATAGGATAAGCAATATTTCAACGGCACACGACATTTGGACCACTCTTCAAGATATACATGATGGAACAACAAGTGTGAAGAATGCCAAGTCGCACTACCTAAAGATCAACTATGAAACATTCACCATGTTGCCAAATGAAAGTGTCAATGAGATGTATGCAAGACTTAATGTGATTGTCAATGATCTCAAGGGTGTTGGAGTGAAGTACACGGAGTTGGAAGTTGCTCAAAAGATGTTGAGAGCTTTGCCCGAGAAATATGACACGTTGGTGACTTTCCTCATCAACTCGGATATGTCAAGTTTGACACCCACAACACTTTTGGGAACTATCAATACAAATGAGATTTACAAGAACAAGAGAGTTGAAGGAAGCACCGAAGATCACTCCTCATCCAAGAAGAAGAATATTGCCTTGAAGGCCAAGGTTGAAAAGAAATGTGAAGAAGAAGAAGACACCTCTTGTGATGGCGATACCGAAGATGAAGAAATGACTCTCTTTGTGAGAAAGTTCAACCGGTTCATGAAAAAGAGAGGAAGTTCTTCAAGCTCACTCAAGAACAATGGTGACAAGAAGTCAACCAAAAGAAACCTCAAGAATGTAAGATGTTTCGAGTGTAATGAGAAGGGTCATTTTGCCTCAAGATGCCCGAACAAACAAGAAAGCGAAGATGATAAATTTCAAAAGAAGAACAAAGAAAAGAATGGGAAGAAAAAGCTCTTCAAGAAGTTGAACAAGAAAAAGGGTAAAAATGAAGCATTTGTGGGAGAATGGGATTCGAATGAAGATAGCTCCGATTCTTCTTCAAGCTCCGACTCCGGTGGTGAGTCAAACTCAAGAAAGAAGAACATGGCGGGAATCGCAATCACGGAAGCTTCATCACTATACTCTCCTTTTTGTCTCATGGCAAAAGGAAGTACTAAGGTAACATCTACTTGTGTTAGTGAACAAAATGATAGTGATGATGAATTATCTTATGATGATCTTGCACAAATGCTTGAGGAGCTGAATGAGTTAAGTGGCAAAGAAAGAGTCAATATTTAAGGCTCTCAAGAAAGATCATGAGTCCTTAACGGCTAAATATGAGGAGTTGAAAACTTCTCATATGATGCTTTTGGTCTCTCATGAGAAGCTTGAGGAGACTCATGAAGCACTTATTGCCTCTACACTCATTAGGCCAAAAGTAGATATAGGGGTCACATGTGATATTTTTGATAATGCATGTCTAAATGTTGAAAATTGCATTCCTACTAAGACTAGCATATCAACATCATGTGATGACTTACTTGCTATGCCATGCTCATCCATTCGTGATATTGCTTCATGTTCAACAAATATATCATCTTCATCTAATTCATTATTAGTTGTTGAAAATCATGAGCTCAAGGAGCAAGTTGTCAAACTAAGTAAGAGTTTGGAAAGATGCCTCAAAGGTAAAAATACCCTTGATGAAATTTTAAGCCAACAAAGATGCTCTTTCAACAAGGAGGGACTTGGTTTTGTTCCCAAGAAAGGGCAAAAAGCCTTCCTACCAAGCCCCAAGGTTTGTTAAGAGTAATGGAAAATTTTGTAATAAATGTCGAAAAGTTGGTCACATAATTGGTGAATGCCACATAAACAATGTTCCTAGAAATGATGTATTTGATTCTCATTACATGCTTAAGAGAGCTAATAATGGCTCTATTTATGCTAAGTTTTTGGGCACTCCTATTTTAGGAGAAAAGAAGAAATCTATTTGGGTGCCAAAGGCCTTGATAACTAACCTACAAGGACCCAAAAGGATTTGGGTACCTAAAAGGGCTTGATCTCTTTTGTAGGTAAACTACCACACCGGAGGATCACATTGGGTGCTTGATAGTGGGTGCACTCAACATATGACCGGTGATAGGAAAATGTTCACATCATTTGAAGTTGGTGCTAAAGATCAAGAAAGAGTGACCTTCGGTGATAATAGTAAAGGAAAGGTAATGGGTCTAGGTAAAATTGCTATCTCAAATGATTTCTCCATTTCAAATGTTTCACTAGTTGAGTCATTGAATTTCAACTTATTGTCCATTGCTCAACTATGTGATTTAGGCCTTTCATGCACATTTAATCCTCAAGAAGTATTTGTAACAAGTATCCATGATAACTCCTTAGTTTTCAAAGGTTTTCGTTTTGGAAATCTCTACTTGGTGGATCTCTCTTCAAATGAAGCTAATTTGAAAACTTGTTTGGTTGCAAAAACTTCATTGGGTTGGCTTTGGCATAGAAGGCTTGCTCATGTGGGAATGAATCAACTAAACAAACTTGCAAAAAGAGATTTGGTTGTTGGTTTGAAAGATATAAAATTTGAAAAAGATAAACTTTGTAGTGCTTGTCAAGCGGGGAGGCAAGTTGCTTGCTCTCATCCTAGCAAAAGCATCATGTCCACTTCTAGACCTTTGGAGCTTTTGCATATTGATTTATTTGGTCCAACAACTTACAAAAGCATCGGTGGAAATAGTCTTTGTCTTGTTATTGTGGATGATTTCTCAAGATTTACTTGGGTCTTCTTTTTACATGACAAAGCTAAGACCTCCGAGATTTTCAAAAAGTTTGCAAAACGAGCTCAAAACGAATTCAACTTTTCTATTGTAAAAGTAAGGAGTGACAATGGATCCGAGTTTAAAAATACAAATATTGAGGATTATTGTGATAATCTCGGCATTAAACATGAGCTTTCCGCCACCTATTCACCACAACAAAATGGTGTTGTGGAAAGAAAGAATAGGACCCTTATTGAGATGGCTAGAACTATGCTTGATGAGTATAGTGTCTCCGACTCGTTTTGGGCGGAAGCTATAAACACTTCTTGCCATGCTTCTAATCGTCTTTATTTGCATCGTCTTTTAAAAAAGACTCCATATGAACTCTTGATTGGACGAAAACCAAATATTGCTTACTTTAGTGTTTTTGGTTGTAAATGCTACATTTATAGAAAAGGTGTTAGACTAACCAAGTTTGAAAGTCGTTGTGATGAAGGATTTCTCCTTGGCTATGCATCAAATAGCAAGGCATACCGAGTGTATAACAAGAACAAAGGTATTGTTGAAGAAACCTCGGATGTTCAATTTGATGAAACTAATGGCTCCCAAGAGGGGCACGAGAATTTGGATGATGTAGGTGATGAAGGCTTGATAAGGGCAATGAAGAAAATGTCAATTGGTGACATCAAGCCTAAAGAAGATGATGAACTTCCATCCTCCACTCAAGTTGAAGCTTCTACTTCCGCTACGCAAAATTTGACTCAACTTAATGAAGATGAAGCCAAAGATCAATCCTCTACTATTCCATCCAAAGTTCACAATGCCACCGCAAAAGATCACCCAATTGATCAAGTCTTGGGTGACATTAGTAAGGGTGTTCAAACTAGATCTCGTGTTGCTTCTATTTGTGAACATTACTCGTTTGTTTCTTCTATTGAGCCTAAACATGTAGATGAAGCTCTAAATGACCCGGATTGGGTAAATGCTATGCATGAAGAGCTCAACAACTTTGAAAGAAACAAAGTTTGGACATTGGTGGAGAGACCCAAGGAGCACAACGTAATTGGAACAAAGTGGGTTTTTAGGAACAAGCAAGATGAAAACGGGTTGGTCGTGAGAAACAAGGCAAGATTGGTAGCACAAGGATTCACTCAAGTCGAAGGTTTGGATTTTGGTGAAACCTTTGCTCCCGTTGCTAGACTAGAAGCTATTCGCATCTTACTTGCTTTTGCTTCATGTTTTGATATTAAGTTATATCAAATGGATGTGAAAAGTGCTTTCTTGAATGGCGAAATAGCCGAACTAGTTTTTGTTGAACAACCACCCGGCTTTGAGAATCCTAAAAATCCTAATCATGTTTATAAACTCTCAAAAGCTCTCTATGGTCTAAAACAAGCTCCTAGAGCTTGGTATGAAAGATTGAGAGATTTTCTCCTCTCAAAGGGTTTTAAAATTGGTAAAGTCGACACTACCTTGTTTACAAAAATAATTAATGATGATTTCTTTGTCTGTCAAATTTATGTCGATGATATTATATTCGGTTCTACTAATGAAGAATTGTGCAAAGTTTTTGGTGATATGATGTCTAGGGAATTTGAGATGTCCATGATAGGAGAATTGAGTTTCTTCCTTGGACTTCAAGTCAAGCAACTCAAGAATGGAACCTTTGTGAGCCAAACGAAGTATATTCATGATCTTCTCAAAAGGTTCGGATTGATGGAAGCAAAGCCTATCAAGACCCCTATGGCGACCAACGGACATCTCGACCTAAATGAGGGAGGTAAACCGGTAGATCAAAAATTATATAGATCCATGATTGGTAGTTTGCTCTATCTTACCGCATCTAGGCCCGATATCATGTTTAGTGTTTGCATGTGTGCTAGATTTCAAGCCGCACCAAAAGACTGTCATTTGATGGCGGTCAAGAGAATTCTAAGATATTTAAAACATTCCATCCATATAGGCTTGTGGTACCCCAAAGGTGCTAAATTTGAGCTAATTGGCTATTCCGATTCGGATTATGCCGGTTGCAAAGTTGATCGCAAAAGCACTTCTGGAGGTTGTCAATTCCTTGGAAGGTCTCTTGTTTCTTGGGCCTCTAAGAAACAAAACTCCGTTGCCCTTTCCACCGCTGAGGCAGAATATGTATCCGCGGGTAGTTGCTGTGCGCAATTACTTTGGATGAGGCAAACCTTGCTTGATTATGGTATAGAATTCTCAAATGTCCCTCTTCTTTGTGACAATGATAGCGCCGTCAAAATTGCCAACAATCCAGTCCAACACTCTAGAACCAAGCATATTGATATTCGCCACCACTTTCTAAGAGATCATGTTGGCAAAGGTGACATTGTCATTAGCCACATAAGAACCGAAGATCAATTAGCAGATATCTTTACCAAACCACTAGATGAATCCCGTTTTTGTAAGCTTAGGAATGAATTGAATATAATAGACTTCTCAAATGTGGCTTGAAATCATGCATATGTGTGAGTTGTAGAATTTTCTATCCTTGTGACATATATGAATGCTTTTATGCTTGCAATACCATATTTGAAGTTCATGTACTTTTATATGTGTTTCTAAGGCTATACATTAAGGGGGAGTATATGGTTACTTTTATATGTTGGAAATTGCTCAGTTTGTTGAAAAACAAAAGTTGAAAGTTTATGTATCTTCAAAATCCTATTTTTGAGTTAAAAAGGATTTTTCCCATGATTTTATTTCAAGACATATTTTGAACTTTTGTCCAAAACAAAACTTATAGATATGGATCATATGATCATTTTTCGTATTCAAATGTTTTAACTTTATCCATCCTATCAAAGATATTCAAAGAATTAAAGTTCAGACAAGTGTTCGGACAAGAGTTCGGACGTGTTGAGAACTTTGGCTGCAAACGGTTTCTTTTTGAACTTAAAATTTGAAAACTTGATGTTTTATAAACCTTGGGAGTTATTCTAAGTTTCTGCAAAATTTGAAATTTTTCAAAATTATTTTGCTATATCTCTCACTTAAGCTCCTCTTTGTGCCTTGTTTTTAATTGCTGAGCTATAGTGGTGTCGGTCTGACCGGGCCTACATGGCCGGTCCGACCGCCCTTGCTGCGTCGGTCCAACCGGGCCTTACATGGCCGGTCAGACCAGGGCTCGGGCAGGGTTATAACTCCCCTCTCTATTCAGTTTTCTCTCCCCTCTATTATTTCCTCTCCTCTCAAACCGAGTTCCTCTCCTCCACTCTTGCCCCCAACCCTAGAAATTTCGTTTCATCGATCTTCTTGCCGGTCCAACCGGTGGATCTTCTCCGGTCCAACCTCGAGTTCATTTTCCCTTGCCGGTAAGAACTTCCTTCGATCAAATCCATGGATTTCATCCTTTTGGAGGCTAGGGTTAGGGTTCTTGTTCATGGGCTTGCATGTCAACTTGCCAAGGCTAAATCCTCTGTAAACTCAATTGTTAGCCTTGTGATACTATTTCCCATGCCTCTATGAAATTTGATATGGCAAATTTTGATTATAGAAAATCTTGTGCAAAAGGGGATTTGTGCCCGGGTTGCTAGGCCGGTCAGACCGGTGGGCAATGGGCGGTCCGACCGACCATGAACTGGCGGTCAGACCGGCCCTATTACCTCGGTCAGACCGACCTCCCAATGCCTGCCCCTCTTTTGCACATCATTGCTCATTGATGCTTTTGCCCTCTAACAAATTCATAGATTGTCTCAAATCATATCTTTTATCTTATCTGGGTTAAATCTTTGATTCAGTCATGCCTCGCGCCGGCCGTTCTCAAGGAAATGAGCGTCGCTCAAAGTTTGTCGAGGACCGTGGCCAATCATCCCGGCACTTTCAAGATGACAGTGACGAGGACTTTGCCTATGAGGATGACAGCTCTGAGAATGAAGAAGAATTAGCACCTCAACCTCCAGCAGCTAGTGAAGATCCTTTTGCATCCTTGGAATTCAAGGTAGATGTCCGGAATCAAGAAAACTTTGCTCGTCTGCGCCACCACAATCAATTTCTCAGACCAAGAGATACATCAGATCAGCGGTTTCATACAAAATTTCAGAAAGAGGTATTCAACATTGCATATGAGAACCGTTCTTTGGCTCCTCATAAGTGGATTTCTTGGAGGGATCTAAGTGGAGAGGTTGCAGCTCTCAGGAACATATTTGGAACTGTTGGTATAAACAAAATAGTGAGTCTGAAGCAAGATTTCAATTGGGATGTTATCCGTCAGTTTTATGCCACAGTTTTCATACCTGCCACTTGTGATTCTCTTACATGGATGACTGGAGATATCTTTTGCATTGCTACAAAGCAAGAAATTCAGAGTGCTTGGGACATAAGGTTCTCTTCTGGCCTCAGACTGCATGATGAGTTCACTCACAATCCTTTGTCAGAAGAAGAGATGGCTCAATTCTACATCCCATCTGCTGCTCACAAGATTGGAGGGGTCACTGGAATGAAGACTCTTCATAGTGTGGCACATCGCATTCTGCGGCACTCCATTTTACCACGTCTAGGCAACAATGATGCTATTCGAGGTGTTGCTTGGACTCTTCTAGATGCAGTGATGACTGGAAAGAGGTTTGATGTCATCCATTTGATGCTATATGAGATGGCACTCTCAAAAGGAAGCCTCACGCTTGGAGTCTACTATGCTCCGTTTATCATGAGATTAATTTTGAGCAAAGTAGGAAATGTGAATGAGCGCCTTGATATCACTCACTCTCAGTACAGGCCTCGCTTCTCGGCCACTCCTTTGGCTCCAGCCGTCGATCCAGCTGATATGGGAGCAGGACAGGTTCATCCTCAGGACATTCCTAGCAGCTCTTTTGCTCCTCCTCAGAGCTCTGGATCTGGTGCTTATTTTGGTATGGATGCCACCCAGTTCTTTGATCCAGTTCTTCAACAAGTGACAGCTGGCTTTCTTCAGTTAAATTCAAGAATGGATCAAATGGCTCTAGGACAAGAAGCTATCACTTCCCATCTGCAGAACCTTCAAGGTGGTCAAGAGCGTATCAACTCCAGGATTGACACTCTTTCTTCTCGAGTTGATCGGACTAGATTCATCTTCCTCAGCAGGATACCCTCTTCAGTACCAGCGCCGTCGTCGTCGCCTTGATGATTCTCAGCCTCCTTCCCAGGATTAGTCTCTCTTTTTGGTTCTTGATGCCAAAAGGGGGAGAAGCAGTTAGCAGTAGGGGAGAAGGCAGCAGAGGGTTAGGGGAGAAGGAAGCAGTAGTAAGAAGGAAAGATTAGGAAGGAACAATCTTTTTATATCGCTATCTATCTATGGTTGTTTGTATAACGAACACTATTTGCTTTCCATATCGTACTGAACTTAATTTGAACTATTTGCCTTTATTATGAGAAACTCTCTTTGCTTCATTAAATGTGTGAATTGTGTTTGGAATTATATCTCATATCTTGCTCCATATACTTGTACCCCATCATTTCTTCAGGGGGAGCTTTGCGCTTAATTGTGGATACTTCTACTTTAACATATTTCTTTATCTCTGAAGTGTTTGTCATCAATTACCAAAAAGGGGGAGATTGAAGATCTAGGCCCTATGTGAGTTTTGGTAATTAATGATAAACATGCGTTTTGTGGACTAATATTTTTCTTAAGTGTGAAGGAAATGAGTAGGTCCCGCGCAAATGGAGCACAAGATGGAAACCCGAAGATCTGGACGTTTAAAGGCTACGGCAAAAGGTTTGAAGGAATCTAGAAATTGATCGAGGTGTTTGGAGCGATCAATTAGGCTAGGTTTAAATTTTGTTTTTGCCGTACTATAAAGAGGGGTTGCATCTTGGTTATGAGTTGATTTTCAAGTGCCAATTTGCATTGCATATAGTATCTTTTGATCATGTGTGATTGTTGCAAAAGTTGCTATTTTGGCAAATTCCTTGAAAAACTATTGCAGCATTTTGTTGGAGCTTGTCTGACCCTGGCGGTCTGACCGACCATGTGGGTCCGGTCAGACCGGCTGGAGTTGGGCGGTCCGACCGGCCAGGGGGCCGGTCCGACCGGGTTGCGCAGGGCAGAAAACTGCTGGTTTACAGAGCCGACGGGAGCACTATCGGTCCGACCGAGCCGATGGCCGGTCAGACCGGGTAGGGCCGGTCCGACCGGGCCAGAGTGGCCGGTCAGACCGAGGCGTCCTGTCACATCAGTAAACGGCTAGTTTTCTAGCCGTTGCAGTTGTGGTCGGTCAGACCGGCCCAAGATGGGCGGTCAGACCGACAATGCGCAGAGAGCCACCTAACTTGTGTAACGGCTAGTTTTTGGGTGTGTGGCTATATAAACCCTTGCTACAGCTCCTTTGCTAGACTTTTGACATTCATTTGAGCATTCTTGAGCACAAGAGAGTCTCTCCCACCCTTTGAGCACTAATTTGAGCACTAGTGAGGTTGGGAAGAAAAAGGGGTGATCAAGTGATTGAGTGAATTGCATTGCATTGGCATTTTGGCACTTGATCCTCTTCTCCTAGCTTTGATTGCAGCTTGTTACTCTTGGAGATTGCCATCTCCTAGACGGCTTGGAGAAGAAACCGGTGATCTCTCCTAGAAGGTTGTGGAGGAGACACGGGAGGTTGTGAAGGTTGGAGCTCGCCTATCCGGAGTGGAGAAGAGCTACCACTAGTGATCGAGGCCCGAGAGTTACACTTCCGGTGCCGGCTCATCTTCAAGCTAATTTCTCATTGAGAAATCTGAGGCTTGGTGAAGAGAGCGGTCAAGTGAAACTCGCCTCAACGAGGACGTAGGAAATTGGCAAATTTCCGAACCTCGGGATAAAATTCGGTTGTCTCTTGTCCCTTTTATCTTCGAGCAAGTTTATTTGTGCAAGCTTACTTTTCTAGAGTAATATACTTGTTCTAGCGGTTTGCTACCATTGTCTTAGGACCTTGATCACTGTTTAACTGAAATCGAATTAGTTTTAAAAACCGCCTATTCACCCCCCTCTAGTCGGTACATCGATCCTACAACCGCCCACTCCCTCCTCTACCACCTATCACAGTTGTGCCAGTAGTGATAACGGTGGCATTGGCGATTGGGGCATCGGCAATGGAGGTAGCTGGGAGCAGGGCGCCAACTGTGAATGGCGAGAATATTTGAATGGATGTAAATATGTTTTGTAATATTGAAGGTGTAAAACTCATACGTGAACTCTGTGTGGAGGCGTACAGCGAGGCTGGAGGCTGTTAGGGGTTGGTGTACTTTTGTCAGACGAGCTCCAGGAGTGGGGGACAAGAAAAAGCATAACAGAATTTCCCCAGACTCGTGTGTGTTCCCTGTGCTTGGCGACCGTGTTGGCGACGAGTTCTCCGGCGAGTTTTTCGGTGAACACGCGTGCCTCCGACGGTCCATAACATCTAGTATCAAAGCTCTGATCTTGGCGCCCAAAGATCTACTGGTAAAACCCATGCATCTGGGTTTGGTGCCACTCTGGACTAATAATTCCCAAGTGGGTTCAGTAGAGATCGGAATGGCTCAATGATCTGGCAAAGCAGTCACTGCAAGTGCAGCAAACTATTTCGGCAATGGAGGCGATGGAGGAATGAGTCCTAGAGGCGGTGATGGCTCTAGCAGTGAAGGTTGAAGGAATTGACAAGATACAGGAGAAGTTGTTACAAATGGATTTCAAACTGGAGTTACAGCGTGAGAGAACGGATCAGATGCAGTCTGTAGTGAACCAAGTACAAGTTGAACAAAGGATTGTGGCTAGGACCATGAAGGCGTCTACCGAAGCAGTGCATGGTGCAGAGACTTCAGGTACGCAGACTCTAGAAGTCCCTTCTGCCACTGTCTTAGGAGCAACTGATGGGTTGGAATGAGATAGGGGACCGGTAGAATATCATCCAAGGAGATGGGTTCCTTCGAAAATGGATCTGCCCAAATTTGATGGGACAGATGCTAGGGTGTGGATTGACCATTTCTTAACATACTTGGATATGTATTAGGTGCTAGAGCAATACAAGGTGTCCGTGGCCTCTTTGAACATGATTAACAAAGCTGCACACTGGTACAAAGCCTAGAAACATGTGGTGGGAAGACATACTTGGGGTGAATTTAGTTCGACAATTTTACAAGAGTTTGAAGCTGATCTAGAGCATATTAAGATGAATGAACTGCTGAAGCTCTGGCAAACGGGTATAGTAGATGACTACAAGAGTCAATTAGACAATCTATTGTATCAGATTCGTTTTTATGATCCAATGGCAGCTTGTGAGTTGTGGTTGGTGGGGCAATTCGTGTTAGGATTGAAGGAAGATGTTCAATTACACGTGCAGTCCTAGGTTCCAAAGTCCATGAATCATGCTTATCATCTTGCCTTAGCTAAGGAGAGCATTACAGAACTCAATGATACAAAGAAGAGATGGAACCCCCGACAAAATGCTGCAGGGAAAGGAGTAGAGAAACCCAAGATGGGATTAGGGGACTGGTGGAAGGCACATCAGTTGAACGAGTTTAGGAGGGCTAATGGGTTGTGCTTCAAGTGTGGGGAGAAGTATACACCAGCACACTAATGCACAGTACCTCAAGTAACTCAAATTCATGCTACTGAAACAACAGAAGCTCCAAAGATCTTGTTTGATTTGGTGTTAGATATGCTAACTCCAGGGGTCACACAAGAGGAGGAGGATACAACTTATTTGTCTCTTAATGCTATAGCTGGACTTCAGGTCTCTAGCACTATCCAGTTACAAGTTCTGGTGCATAACTTGCAATTACTATTTTTGTTGGATTCGGGTAGTCAACAGAGTTTCCTGAACTCAGCCTTGCTGGAGCCCCTCCATGTGACAACCAAGGGTATCACTCCTATTAATGTCAAAGTAGCAAATGGTGACTTAATGTCATGTACACAATATGTGCCTGGCTTGGAATAGTGGATCCAAGGCCACACTTTCTGTCATGATATGAAGGTTCTTCCAATTGGAGGTTATGACGCCATTTTGGGCATGGACTGGTTGGCAGCAAATAGCCCAATGGAATGTGATTGGGTCTCCAAGAAGATACCATTTTCTCGCCAAGGGTAGGTAGTTACACTGCAAGGGTTGATTCAGGAACCTCTTGTAGAACTTCAGTAGATTTCTCTGCAACAATTATTGAAGTGTCAGGATAAGCAGGAAGTCTGGGTTGTTGCTATTGTCCATAATGTGGAGGACAAGTACCAAACCAGTATCCCAAATGAGGTGCAACAGGTCCTGGATAAATTTTCATCGGTTTTTCAAGCATCTAGTCAGTTACCTCCTCACAGATCTTTTGATCATGGCATAGAGCTCTTGCCGGGTACTATACCAATGAACTCGAGACCGTATCGGTATTCACCAGCTCAGAAGGACGAGATTGAAAAACAAGTTGCTGAAATGTTGGAATCAGGATTGGTAATACCTAGTTACAGTCCATTTGCCTCTCCGGTGCTGCTTGTCAAGAAAAAGATGGTTCTTGACACTTTTGCATTGATTACAGGAAGCTTAATTCGGTCACAATTAAGAATAAGTTTCTGTTGCCAGTGATCGATGAGCTCCTCGATGAGATAGGTGGTTCTCGGTATTTTTCCAAACTGGACTTGAAGAGCGGCTACCACCAGATTCGTATGCGTGAGGTGGATGAGCACAAAACAACATTTCGCACACATCATGGATATTTTCAATTCTGGGTCATGCCATTTGGGCTCACAAATGCCCCAGCAACTTTCCAATGCCTCATGAACTCAATTTTTGCGGCTCATATGCGTAAATACATGCTCGTCTTCATGGATGATATTCTGGTTTACAGTGCTATGTTGTCGGATCATCTACAACACTTAACTCAGGTCTTAACCATTCTACAACAGCACCACTTGTTTGCCAAGCGCAGCAAGTGCTTCTTTGGTCTCCTTCAGTTGGAATATTTAGGCCATATCATCTCAGCTGACGGAGTGGCCACAGACCCGGAGAAAACACGTGTTATGAGAGAATGGCCGGTACCATAATCATTAATTGAATTGAGGGGTTTCTTGGACTTAACCGGATACTACCGTAAATTTGTTCGCAATTATGGCCTACTAACTAAGCCTCTGACAATGTTACTGAAGAAATCAGTGGGATTCACATGGTCTAAACAGGCCCAAGTGGTTTTTGATAAGGTGAAATATGCAATGTGTCATACTCCAGTACTGGTCTTGCCACGATTTGATAAACCATTTGCAATTGAGACAGACGCCTATGATACATGTGTGGGTATTGTGCTCACACAATCTGGTCATCCCGTGGCATTTTACAGTAAAGCTTTGGGACAAAAGAATCAACAATTGTCTATCTATAAAAAGGAATTTCTCGCTGTTCTGATGGCGGTGGATCGATGGCGCTCCTACTTACTCTGTGGACCATTCACTATATATACAGACCATAAGTCATTATGTCAATTGGAGACACGGGTATTAACCTCATAGATGCAACGTAAAGCCATGACAAAATTGATTGGTCTCCAGTATACTTTTCAGTTTAAGAAGGGAGTACAGAATACAACTGCAGATGCTCTCTCAAGGGTGAGTCATCTGTTTCAGCTTTAGGCCATTTCGGGGGTTCAACCAGTATGGTTGCAAGAGGTGTTAAATTCTTATGTGGTTGATTCTCGAGCCCAGGAATTATTACAAGAGTTGGCTGTTGTCGGTACCAATTCACAAGGGTATGAGCTGGTTGATGGCCTCATTAAACATAAGGGTAAGATCTGGATTGGTGCAAATTTGGCGCTTCAGACCAAATTAATTGCATCCTTCCACTCATTAGCTGTGGGGAGACATTCGGGCGTGCAAGCAACTTATCACCGCCTACATAAATTGTTTACTTGGGTTGGGTTGAAGGCTGTTGTTCGAGACTTTGTTCAACAATGTTCAGTTTGTCAGAGAACTAAACATGAAAATTGTAACAACCCTGGCTTACTTCAACCACTGCCAATTCCAAAAGGCTCTTGGCAGCTATGGATTTCATTGAGGGTTTACCGGCATCTGAAGGGTATAATTGTATCTTAGTTGTGGTTGATCGGTTTTCGAAATTTGCTCACTTCTTGGCACTTAAAGACCCATTCACGGCTCCTCAGGTTGCCAAATTGTTTTTAGACAGAATTGTCTCTTTGTATGGGTTGCCGAAAACGATTGTGTGTGACAGAGATAAGGTATTCACAAGTAATTTCTGGAAGTATTTGTTCGATAAATTGCAAGTGCCTCTACAATTTTCTACAGCATACCACCCGCAAACTGATGGCCAAATGGAACACGTAAACTAGTGCTTGGAAATGTATTTAAGGTATGCTACAACAGTTACTCCTACTCGTTGGAGTCAATGGATCCCTCTCGCTCAATTCTGGTATAATACAAGTTTTCATACTGCTTTGAACACTACTCCTTACAGAGTTTTATTTGGTCAAGACCTCTCTTATGCATTCTTGCTGGATTTGTCTCCACCTATGGATGGTGGTTCTTCTGTGCCAGATGTGGAGCAACTGTTACAGGATCGCCAACATTTCTCTAACATGCTCAAGGAGCAATTGGCACGAGCTCAACATAGGATGAAGCAACAAGCAGACTCTCATCGTTCGTTCCGTTCATTCCAAGTGGGAGAGTTGGTTTATCTGAAGCTCCAACCATATGCCCAGTCTTCGGTGGTGAATAGACCATATCCGAAATTTTATTTCAAATATTTTGGACCCTTTGAAGTGCTGAACCGAGTTGGGTCTATGGCATACAAGCTAAAACTTCCGGGAGACAGTCTCATCCCTGTTTTTCATGTTTCACAATTGAAGAAATTTATTCCTTGCAACTCTCTAGTGTTTGACAACTTGCCTTCACATGTGGAGCTGGATGTGGCGGATCTGCTTCCAACGACAATCCTGGATCGTCGCTTGGTGAAGAAAGGCCATGGTGCACATGTGCAGATTCTGGTGCGGTGGGGTTCATTGCCGGCGGCGTTGGCCACTTGGGAGGACTATTATATTTTGCAGGAACGTTTCCCTACTGCACCGATTTTGGATGAGGATCGTGCTCGAGGGGGCGGCAATGTCACGGCTGTGCCAGTAGTGAAAACGACGGCGTTGGCGATTGGGGCATCAACAACGGAGGTAGCTGGGAGCAGGGCGCCAACTGTGAATGGCGGGAATATTTGAATGGATGTAAATACGTTTTGTAATATCAAAGGCGTAAAACTCGTACGCGAACTCTATGTGGAGGCGTACAGCGAGGCCGGAGGCTGTTAGGGGTTGGTGTACTTTTGTCGAACGAGCTCCAGGAGCGGGGGACAAGAAAAATCATAACAAAATTTCCCCAGACTCGCGTGCGTTCCTTGTGCTTGGCGACAATGGAGAAATTTGTTATTGTAGCACTCAGTAGTTGGGGCTTCTCTCTAATAGCACCCACAATATGAGCTTCTCTAAAATAACACTTTGAATAGTGATCAATTTCTAAAATAGCATTTTCAGGAGTTTTTCAATTTTGAAGAGTATAAACTGACATTTTTACCCTCCTCTTGCACAGGCCTCCGTCGCCACCGAGCTCAACCCTCTCCACCGCCGCTGCGCATGGCCTTCCAAAGCCACCACTGCGCCATGCGCCCACCTCCGTCGCCGTCACGCCGTCTGAAGCCGCCGCCGCCATAAAGCCACTGCCGCACGTGGCCCTCTCCGCTGCCGCCGCGCACGGCCCATCCGAAGCCGCCGTCGCCCCGCGTGGTCCCTCTGTAGCCGCCCGCGCACGTGGCCCTTGATGAGGACATCACCGGCTGGGATATAAATATAATAAAAACAAAGGTGCATGCTTTCTATATTAGTAGATTTACATTTTATATATTTGAGAAAAGGTTGCTGCACCATAAGTTGTTGTTTTCAATTACAGAAATTATTACATGGATTAAGGGACGCGTTGTGAGAAAATCAAGGGCATGGAACATCGTGGAAGTTGATTGGGGACCAAGATTTGAAACCATACTTGCGTAAGGAAGACACGTTCGAGTCGAGGACGACTCTATTGCAAGAAGGGGAGGATGATGAGGACATCGCTGCCATTGATACAACCACAACAGCAGCCAACACTTCACCGCTTACACCTAAGCAAGGACCAATGACACGCGCCCGTGCACGTGAACTTAATTATCTGGTGAACTCGTTCCTAGCTGTTCAAGTTAATTATTTTTCCAATGGGGTACTATTAAAGTCTTGTGATGACTTTATTATCCTTAAGTGCTTAGGAACTGAACCAGCTAGGAGTGGAGAAGGCAACAATGCAATAAATATTCGTGCACCCGAAGGGACTCTTGTAACTGCAGAAATCCAAGATTAAATGGAGCATATCTTTCAACTCCCAAGGTTGTTTAATGCAAATAAGTACTTGTTGGAAAGGTCTCTTCGTCTGCTTTCCAACGGATCAAGAATCAATGGCAGAGGACAGACGAAACGTCCAGAAACTGCCGAAGAACGCTCGTGACTCCATCCTGAGTTTCTAATTTTCCCTTTAAAAGAAAGTGGTAGCCACAAAAGAACTCGGGTTTTGTTTTGATGTAAGATAGCTGCTGCTACTTCCTTGTAACGCGCGTGTCGGCTAGACCGCCCGATTACTTGAATCAAAACTCCAACTTCTATCACATTCGTGAATGTTTGCTTGTCATCTTGTTCTTGCTTGTTCTTCGATTGCTTGCAGGTTCAAGGCTGTTCTTGGCACGGCAAGAGCAGCAACAACCGGAGTCGGTGTAACTATCGCTAAGGCGCAGCATCCTTGTGGTTGTTGTAGTCGGGTAGCACAACGTCGATCTCCACCCCCAAATCGTAGTTATCAGGAGACGGTGTACCTGTCGCTCAAGGCGCCACACCATCTTGGTTGTGGTAGTCGGGCAGCCAACGTCGGCCTCCACCAAATTCACCACATCCTCCATCTCTCATCGAAAGATCGGGCTCCCCCGTACCCGTAGGGGTCTATTAAGTGGTATCAGATTTCAGGTTGATCGGTGAGAGATCTCCTTCTCCTTTGTTCTTTATTTTTCCTACAGTCCACTTTTGCCCAAAGATAAATTTCGATATGAAAATCCCAAAAACATTTTGTGCCTTTGCTTTGCTACTTAGCTCTCGGCTTGTTGAATTCACGGTTACTTCTTTGTGTCAAGTTGCTGGTCCTAAGTTTTTACCGCTAGAGTTTTGAGTTCGTGCACCTTGTTCTATCTCCATTTTCATTCCCTAGCTGACGTTACAAGGAGAGAAAAAGGCAAGTGCAAAGCAAAAGCCGCACAGATCAGCAAGAAACAAGGCACAGGTTAAAAAAAAGAGAGAAAAAAAAACGAAAAAAAAAAACAACAAAAAAAAGGAAAAGCAGTCCTGTTAGTTGCTTGTCCGAACCCTTGTCCGAACTTTTGTCCGATCCTTTGTCCGATCAGTGGGAGACAGTGACAGTTTCGGCTTGTCCGATCCCTTGTCCGAACCCTTGTCCGAACTCTTGTCCAATCAGTGGGAGACAGTGGCAGTTTCGGCTTGTCCGATCCCTTGTCCGAACCCTTGTCCGATCTCTTGTCCAATCTGCAGAGAGCTGATTTTGGCCTGTTATTGCTTCCATTTGATTTCAGCTTGCTGTTAGGAGCATTTTGGTGATTACGTTTGGGTGACGGCTCACGTCTCTATCACGGTTTGGATTAGGACCAGCACAGTACCATCGCGGAACGTTTATTCAACTTGCTGTGACTAACGTGGTACTAGCCGTTCCTTTGTGCAATTGTTTTAGCAGCCACCTACAGCTCCACAAAATTATCTACAACACCACCGGGTTGTGCTGGCAATCACCGTTTGTTGTTGTTCTTGCTGTTTGCCGACGCCTCCTGCATTGTGTGGTAAGAACTTGTAAGAGCTTGATACAATGATCAAGGAGTATACTTTGTGCCTTCACAATCTTGTAGTTGATAGGAGCGTACATATTATTTGTATGTTTCTTGTCTACTACTAATCATGGCAGGGATACACATGGAGGTAGGATATAGTGAAGCTCAATATCGACATCTTCATCGACACATGAGAGATCAACACGATAAATATGAGGTATGTGATGAAATTCTAGCTAGGTTCAAATGTACAATACCTTATTTTGAAGGAAATTATGATCCTCATGCATATATTCAATGGGAGCTAGCTGTAGATAATGAATTTAAAAAGTATAACTTGTCTGAAAGAGAAAAGGTTATGGCTGCCTCTAAAGTGTTAGTTAAAGATGCTGCATATCATTGGAAACATCTTTGTAGACATGATAAAATACCTCAATCTTGGAAAGACTTAAAGAAATATTTGAGAGATGCTTTTGTTCCTCCATATTATGCCGATATTCTATTAAAGAAACTACAATGTTTAAAACAAGATAGCAGAAGTGTTGCCTCATATTATCATGATATGCATGTTTGTTTATTACGTTGTGCTATAGATGAATGTGAAGAATCTATAGAACAAAGGTTTTTACGTGGGCTTAACAAGGAAATTCAGAAAATGCTTCTTCATGAAACATATAATTCTCTCTCTCAATTGTTTGAACTTGCATGTCGAGCTGAAATTCAGATTGCTATTGATTTAGAGGAGACGCCAATCAGTTTGCCTTTTAGTTCTACTAACTTTGAACAGGAAAAAGAGAATAAAAATGCACTTACATCATCGGAAAAGGTTTTGCAAGGTAATATATGTGCTGAAATTAATCAAGGTGAGTGTACTCCTGATAAAACACAATCATCAGATATTCATGCTATTATAGAGCAACCATTAGTGGAATCTTTTTCTGAAATTTCTTTGTTAACATATGATTTGCTTGAAATTCCTCATGACAAAGAAGAGTTGTGTGTTAATGCTTCACTTATATACCTACCACAACTAGTGGAAGAACGTGTTGTTTCTATTGTTAATTCCTCAAGCGTTGATTTTAAACATGTTTTCCACATTACTAATGAGAATGAAGAAATTAAATTGTTATCATCTCTAAATACATGGGGATATATTGAAATTATGGATCTTTGTGAGCTCACTTGTTTAAAAGAAAAATTATTTGCAAGGTTTAATTTGCCATGTCCTGCCAATGTTATTTTTCATATATTTGGCACATACCATAAGCAAGACATATACTTTTTGCATAGAGTTTACATATGTTTAGATTTGAAATTGCATGTAAATCCTGAAAATAATTACCTCGAGCAAGTCATGTTAATTAATCCTACTGCCTCGAGAGTCTCTTGTTTTGATTTAAATACACAGGTTTGTTTTCAAGAAGGAGAGCCTTGTGGGCTGCTTAGCAATGCCACAATTCCTACTCCAATATCTAAAAGTACAGATTCGATGTCATTTGTTCAAGCAAAGGATTTGGTGAGTTGGGTTTCTTCAATTCACCGCATGTTTAAAGAACAAGAGATACTGCACAATAATGGTTCTTTTGCTAGGAGTTGCATTGATGAAGAACACAAGAACAAACCGAGGACGGTTTGCTGCCAAGAAGGAGAGAATGATGAGGACATCACCGGCTGGGATATAAATATAATAAAAACAAAGGTGCATGCTTTCTATATTAGTAGATTTACATTTTATATATTTGAGAAAAGGTTGCTGCACCATAAGTTGTTGTTTTCAATTACAGAAATTATTACATGGATTAAGGGACGCGTTGTGAGAAAATCAAGGGCATGGAACATCGTGGAAGTTGATTGGGGACCAAGATTTGAAACCATACTTGCGTAAGGAAGACACGTTCGAGTCGAGGACGACTCTATTGCAAGAAGGGGAGGATGATGAGGACATCACTGCCATTGATACAACCACAACAGCAGCCAACACTTCACCGCTTACACCTAAGCAAGGACCAATGACACGCGCCCGTGCACGTGAACTTAATTATCTGGTGAACTCGTTCCTAGCTGTTCAAGTTAATTATTTTTCCAATGGGGTACTATTAAAGTCTTGTGATGACTTTATTATCCTTAAGTGCTTAGGAACTGAACCAGCTAGGAGTGGAGAAGGCAACAATGCAATAAATATTCGTGCACCCGAAGGGACTCTTGTAACTGCAGAAATCCAAGATTAAATGGAGCATATCTTTCAACTCCCAAGGTTGTTTAATGCAAATAAGTACTTGTTGGAAAGGTCTCTTCGTCTGCTTTCCAACGGATCAAGAATCAATGGCAGAGGACAGACGAAACGTCCAGAAACTGCCGAAGAACGCACGTGACTCCATCCTGAGTTTCTAATTTTCCCTTTAAAAGAAAGTGGTAGCCACAAAAGAACTCGGGTTTTGTTTTGATGTAAGATAGCTGCTGCTACTTTCTTGTAACGCGCGTGTCGGCTAGACCGCCCGATTACTTGAATCAAAACTCCAACTTCTATCACATCCGTGAATGTTTGCTTGTCATCTTGTTCTTGCTTGTTCTTCGATTGCTTGCAGGTTCAAGGCTGTTCTTGGCACGGCAAGAGCAGCAACAACCAGAGTCGGTGTAACTATCGCTAAGGCGCAGCATCCTTGTGGTTGTTGTAGTCGGGTAGCACAACGTCGATCTCCACCCCCAAATCGTAGTTATCAGGAGACGGTGTACCTGTCGCTCAAGGCGCCACACCATCTTGGTTGTGGTAGTCGGGCAGCCAACGTCGGCCTCCACCAAATTCACCACATCCTCCATCTCTCATCGAAAGATCGGGCTCCCCCGTACCCGTAGGGGTCTATTAGCCCTCTCCGTCGTCGTCGCGTGGTTCGAAGCCTCCGCCGCCGCCGCGCGGCCCCTCCGAAGTCGTCGCCACGCCGCGCACCCGTCTTCATCGTTGTCGCGCGGTTCAAAGCCACCACCGTAGCCCTCCGAAGTTGCATCCACCACGCGTGGGGTCTCGGGCTCGACGGCTCTACGCAAGTCTGGGCTCGGAGTTGGCGGGATGAGGACGTGGCAGGGGATGGCGGCGGCGGCGACGGAGGCCGTGCGGATGTGCAACACGGTGATAAGGGGTAAAAAAGTCAATTATTTGTCTAAAAAATTAAAAAAACCTTAAAAATGCTATTTTAGCAATTGATCACTCTTCAAAGTGTTATTTTAGAGAACCCATATTGTAGGTGCAATTAGAGAGAAAGCCCATCTATTAAGTGCTATAATAGTAAATTTCTCGACTGTGTTAGCGACGGATTTTTCGGCGAACACGCATCCCTCCGACGGTCCATACCACCACCACCACCCACCCACCCACACCCTCGGGCTCCCTGGACGCCGCCTCCGCCATGGCCACCGCCTCCCGTCAGATCTGTATTTGATAGAAAACGACATCCTCTTCTTATCTCCCCTTCCAAAATTCCAAGTTCCCCGTTTTCTCCGCTCCTTCCTCTGCTACGAGAATAATATTGCTGGAGAGTAGTCGGGTGCGAGAGGGGCAAAAGAATCCGCTTTCGAGGCCTGCTCAATTGTCGGCGATGAGCTCCGAGTCCGGGGAGCTTCTCAGGATCGACCCTGTCGAGCTCCTGTTCCCCTGTGCGTTGTCCCGAGATTTCTCTTGAATTTCTACAAGGATTTTTTTGTTTGTTACTTCAGCGATTGTGTTTGATTCCCGAAAAGTTTTAATGCAGTCTCATTTGAGAAACTTCTGTCTGTATTTTCTGTTGAAGCAATTTCTGTGATTTTATTGGGGGAAATTTTTCTTCTTTTTTGAGCCAATAGCCTAACGTTGATATTGCTCTTTAACTACGGATGTATTAGTGGAAGAACGGGCAAGATGAACACTTTAACTACGGATGTTTACTAACACGCACGTGTGCGTTCGTTTACTGAATAAGCTGAGTGTGTCATGACCACTGAAATGAACTTGATGTTGCAATGCTACAATATTAGGTGCTACTACTTTCCTTTCATTGTCAAATGTCAATGCTAACTTGGGATATGCTTTTCGAATTCCAGCTCTAGTCATAAGTGGTGAGCGTTGAAGAGGTATGTTCTTCACAAGCTCTGCACTGAGTTGCCGGAGGGGCCATTCCTGAAACATTATGTAAAAAATGAGACTACAGACAGTTTGCACTTTTCTTATTTTTCTAACTCCACCTTTCATCAAACTTCACCATTTATGTTAATATTATGCCATTTTGCATTTATGGTTTCACGTTTATATGCTATTTTAATTGTCTGGTTGCTTCTCAAAGATTTTCTTAGCTCTGATGGAAAGAAAAACTGACTGCAGTGTGCAAGCGTATTTAATAAAGCCACATTTCCCATGGTTTAAGTAATATCAGAAAACAGTAGTGTCCAAGAATTGTGGTTAGGGTATATCAGTATATGAAAAACATTACCATCCAATGATTGATGTTAGTTTTTCCTAAGAAAACCAAACCTGAATTCTAGGGACAGGCATCGTTGGATTCTTTACCTGGTTAAATGAGACTTAAGATAATTAAATAATATCAGCCAAGATGGTGAAATGAGATCATGAGTCCTCTATAAAAATATTTATCTACCAAGGTTATTGTGTTTGATTTGTTGTGCTTTAAAATAATGACATCTGTTAAAGATGTATTTAAGGTCTTAATTATCTTAGATGAACTCCAACAATTTTCAAGTGAGATCTGATTGCTTTTATTAGTTTTCTTAATTACTAGCGTATGTTAACAACGTTCATAATTATACACGGATGTTATGTGTATAAGATCTGCACAGTATATCATTAACATTGGAATCATCCTAATTATGGTTCTTGTTCTGCTATTGTCCAGAGACAACATTGGCACTACTTCAGCATCCAGATTTCTGCATCTCAGCTAATTCAGTGGTACGATTGCTTCAGCCTCCCGATTGCTACATCTCAACTAATTCAGTACTACACACTCTTTGTACTTCAATTTATATTTGACAATTTATGCCTCTCCATTCCAAATGTATGTTTACGGAAATAATGTAGTTTTACTATTCCTTTGATATGTACTTACATGTCGCCATTGGTGATAGTAATGTAAACTTGCTACTTTTGAATGTGACATTAGTATGTACTTTCTTATGTAAGTTGAAACCAAACTATACATTAAACCTCTTTGAATTTTGTTATGTAAGTTGTAACCAAACTATACATTAAACCAAACTATACATGTAACCAAACCTGTAATGATATTAGGTTGTTAGATCACATAGATTGATAGATATGAATTTTGACATGCTCCTTTGGATATCTTTGTTGTCTCAAGGTTGATGTGAAAGGAAGTACAAACGGTGGGGAGAAACGTTTCAATCAACTATCAATTGAGGAACAGGGCAAGTTTGATGAAGAGACACTTGTCAATGTGAACAATATCAAGAGGCAAAAAGCAGGCAGCCAAAGGTCGAGTGGTTTTTACACAACATCAAGAGGCAAAAAGCAGGCAACCAAATGTGAGTGGTTTTAGCAACGAGTACATTGTGGTATGTTTTTTCTGAAAAAATGATCCCTTTGTCATTTCAAATTGTAAGTAAATTGCAATTTCAGTCATACAGGGTTAACTTCCGCTATTCTGGTATTCCTTGGGTTCTGTCATTTCTACTTTTCTATAAAATGTTTCTGCTAGCAGCAATCATCTTAGGGTGCGTTTGGTTCTGCTGTGAGCTGTGAAAAAGCTGCTGTGAGTTGCCTGCTGTGAAAAAGCTGCTGTGAGCTGCCTGCTGTGAAAAAGCTAAAAGTCGTTTGGTTGAAGCTGCTGTGAAAAAACTGCTGTGAGCTGACTGTTTTTTATAACATACTTATTTTTCATCATTATAATATTCTATACCTATATATAAATAGGAAACACTCAACATTGATGCAACTAAATAACTAAAAAATATATTAGATAAATAAAAAAGTGCATAGTTCATCTTATAAAGTAATCGACAACCACATATTATCTCATGAAATTGTGCAATGCAATACAAACCATAATAATGTTAAATAAATTAAGACACCTTGAATTCATACTTTTTAATATGAACTAAAAATCAGAAAAGCAGAAAAGCAAAAGCAGAAAAGCAGGGTCCAGGCTGCTTCCAAATTTGTACTAGAAAAAAGCTGCTTTTTCACAGCAGAAGCAGTTTTGGTAAACCCGTTTGGTTCAGCTTCTGCTTTTTCACAGCAGAAGCAGATTTGAAAAGCAGAACCAAACGCACCCTTATGATATCTTAGCTTTTAGATAACCATATTGATTGCTGCTGAGGGAGTACACAAGCTGCCCAGACAATGAGATTAGTTGCATTTGCTTTAAAACTTTGTGTTTCAAAACTAATGCTACGTTTTTATTGCATTAGTCAATAATTTGTATACATTCAAAGTAATGAGATATTTTGATAAACTCGTTGATAGGGCGCGCAACGCGGGCAGGTCTTTCTAGTTCCAAATAAAGTTGCTTCAGACTCGTGTAGAGCTCAGGAAGCGGTTAAGAATGACCTAGAAATTCCAAACGAAAACAAGCTTTCTGCTTATGCGTTTCTTTTTGGTTAGGGTGTTTTCAGGGCTAAAATGAGAAAACAAAATTAAAAACAATTAATATAAACAAAATTACAAATAATCAAACTGAACAAAGATCAAAGTGACAAATAATTAAAAATAACTTTATAGTGTCGAATAATCAAAAGCACAAAGCTTGAAGTGACAATTTATCTTTTTTTTTTCATGTTTCGAGCATGAAGCCACAATCGATAACATACTAAAACAAAGCATACTGTATTTAGGCTACCGAACTTCTCAAACAAGAACTTCGGATTTATGCTTTTTCTGTTAGGAATGACGACAGATTACATATCATACTCGCTTACATGCAAAATTGACAAGCAAATGAAAGCGTCATAATTAACAATGGAAAACATACGATAGCAACGTGACAATCCTATGCATGAAAGCAGTTGTGATTGAAGTGTTTTCTACTCAATTCAAGCAAATTGCTATGCAAGCAGAAGCAAAACTACTAGAGAGAATCACACTTGTGAGCAAAGCCATAGGATAGACACAAAAGTTATGATCAGGAAACCAGAGAAGACCAACTCGAAACAGCTAAGGCTCAACAGTGGTCACTTGCTGCCATTCGCCATCCACAGCTTCTTTCCATAAGGTCACACTGTTATTACCATCAGATACTGCAAGTATATTTCCAGTCAATGACCAGGACAGCCTCCACACAGGTGTTTGGAAATCATTTAGAACTCTCCCTTCCCACTGTTCGCCTTCTTTCGGTGCTGTCCAGATAACAACAGTTCCATCCTGGGAGGCACTGGCAATAGTGGACTTTGGGAGGCCCAAGTTTGGGGCCCAGGCGACATCTCTCACCCAGTCCTTGTGCATCTGAAGGGCAGGAAAGCAATCCATCCTCCAACTCCCGCTGTACAGCTTCCATACCTTGACTGTATTGTCACAACCACCAGAAGCAAGTTTCTGAACGTATTCAAACTGACCAGAAGGTCCTGAATTGATTAGAGCACCTGGTGCCATTGCCGGAGCCCAAGAAACAGAGGTGACACCCAATGGGTGAGCCTGATCAATGTGTGTTGTGTCCCACCCACCATCAGAACGAGCTGTGAAGACTGAAATGTTCCCATCAGATGAACCACAAGCCAAGCATAGCCCAAGCTCATGAGGCGCCCAAGCAATGGAATTCACAGAGGACTTGTGCTCAATGAAAGTGTGTGCCTGTGCCCATTCATCAGGCTTGCTACCTTCTTTCCATATGATAACTCTCCCATCATAGCTGCAGGATGCCAGCATAGAACCATACTTAGGATGAGCCCATGCAACTTGCCAGACAGGGCCCTGATGTCCACTCAAAGTAGCAAGCTGCTGGTGTGAGTTGCCACTTACACCAATGATCTTTAGTGTGTTATCAGAGGAGGCTGTAGCAATGCGTTTCCCATAGTAATCCATGGCAATATCATGCACCACATCTTGGTGCCCAGTCTCTATCTTATGAGGAGGCATTGTTCCAATTATACAGTCTCAAATCAGAATTGTCTCAACCAACTCCGACGTCGCCTCAGGCTCCTATTTGATAGAAACAGAGAAGTAATGATCAGAGAGCATCACATAAAGACTAAAGCAATGAAAAATATTAGCAGTGTGTGTTTCACTTATGCAGCTATGTGACAAATTATAATAGCACACTATAAGGATTTGACATGCTATGCAGCGCACTATAGGGAATTGATATGCTACACAGAGTTACATAAATATTGAATAATTGATACCCAACACCAATATGATTATTTGCTATAATCATGGCAATGGAGGACCTTAATTCCCCAAAATGCCTTAATTGACTCATCGGACTGCTTATACAACCAGGATGATTCACCTCTGACTAATACTCTGGCATCCAGGGGAGGACCTAGCGTGGGGCATGGGGGTACAGCTGAGTCCCCAATTTTTTTCTTCTGGAAACAAAGGGAACCGCTATTAGCATTAAGGCTAGGGCAAAGAGAAAATCTTCCAGATCTAGAATATAATCTACGGTCAAGGCAAAGAGAAGGCGTGTGTCCGTACGGGTTCTCACCGGCGAGTATGGGGCAGAAGCAGCAGGACGCCGGCGCAGCTGCTCGCAGGATGGAGATCGGCGCTGCTTGGCGCAGGCGGCGGCGATCTAGCGAGGAGACGGAGGTCAGCGGCGAGGCGCCCAGAAGGAAGGGGAGGGAGAGGGAGGCGGCCAAAAGGCAACGTACCAGGAAGGGAAGACGGCGGGTGGTGTAGAGCTCGAGCTCAACTCACGTCGTGGAAGGCGGTAGTGGGACGGAACAACGACTCGCTGAGGGAGATGGCTTGTGGGGAGGCCCCGGGAGGGTGAGAAATTTGTAAAAATGCCAATCCAGTTCACTTACATTGTGCCACTTGATAGAGTGTAATTGTAAAAATATCTTTTACAATGTTGATAAGTAGTGATTTTACCCTTTTCAGTTTTTCTCTCATTTTTATTTTTTTAAACCAGAAAAGTAATGTCAATTACCAAAACTGCCATTCCTTTACAAATTATTTTTACTCTGTTTATTTTGAGTAAACTCTTTCATGCATATAGCCTTATTCCCATCTCTTCCCGAACTGGGCCAGCGAACATCTCCCTGTCGCCGCCAATCTCCTGCCGTTCCGCCGCCGTTGTTGGCCGCCGACGTCCCGTCGCCGTTCCACCAACTGCTGCTGGTCGTCGACATCCAGTCGCAGTGCTTCTCGATGGCGTTGGGGATGGTTTTGACGAAGGAAGGGTAGTTTTGGTAATTGACATTACTTTTCTGGTTTTTAAAAAATAAAAATTAGAGAAAAAACTGAAAAGGGTAAAATTACTACTTGTCAACGTTGTAAATTGTGTTTTTACAATTGCACTCTATTGGGTGGCATTTTTACAATATCTGCGAACTGGAGTGGCATTTTTACAAATTTCTCCGGGAGGGTAAGGGTAGTCGCAACCCATACGAAATTAGGCCCTACTTTTGATTTGAATATTGAAATTTGAATAGTCTTCAAATCAGGGTCTTTTTTTTTATTTGAGCATTTCCTTTGAGAAACTTGTTTTTTGTGTTCCACTCCAGCAGCTCAAAACAGAACTCCTACTTTTAATTTCCATCATTTCTTCACATACTATACACATTATTTGACAAAAACACAATACCTAATAAATTATTTATTATTTAATAATGAATATCTATATTTAAATTTTTAAATGAAAATACAAATATTCAAATTTAAATATAAGTACAGAATCATCTATCGTATTAAACAATTGGAACATAATCATCTATCATATTTAACTATAGGAACATAATCATCTATCGTATTAAACAATAGAAACATAACCATCAATCACATTTAAATATTCAAATTGCAATATTCAAAATTTTAAATGCAAATACAAATATTTAAATTTAAATATAGAAACATAATCATCTATCGTATTAAACAATAGGAACATAATCATGTATCGTATTTAAATAATCAAAATTTTAAATGCAAATAAAAATATTCAATTTTAAATATAGGAACATAATCATCTATCATATTTAAATATTCAAAATTTTAAATACAAATACACATATTTAAATTTAAATAAGCGGGAAACATGTGTGCATGGGGAGCACGCGTGCCCACGTGGCACAAATGAGAGCTGGGATAGGAGCCCCCTGGAGATGAGGGCTTGGTGGGTTCTTTTGAGAGCCGAATAGGAGTCCTGCTGGAACTCAATTTTTCTCGTGGGTTCTCAAAAATAAGTTTGAGGGCCTGAGTAAGGGCCCTGCTAGAGTTACTCTAAGTAATGTCTTATTTTGTCATGTCACCAATACATCATGTATAAAAACTACACGTCCAACCCTAATTTCTTATTGTGAATCTGAAATTAATTTTTATATACATCGATTTCATCTCACTCTCCCCTTCCATCCAATTATATTTCATTTTTATCTTGGATATTGTGATAATATGGTGTCTTAGTTTAGATATAATTTCTTCGAGTTTTAGTATCTCTTTTTATTAAATTACTTACTACATCACATTTTTCCTATATGGCAGCACAATAAATATCTAAGAAACCATACTACATGGGGGTTGGGAGTGCCCCGAGAGATTTTGATAGTCACAACGTCCCAAAATATAACTATTTTATCATTTATATTTTTTAATAAAGTATACATTACTATTTCAAAGTTTAAACAACAATTTTAACTATAAAAATGTTTAATTAATCCTAAAAAATTGAAAAACAATTTATTATGTAATTATCATTGAATTGGCACGACGAAATGACAATTTTCATTAACTAGACAATATATGTGGCGCTAACGTGGTCAAACGAGTTTTTTTTTTAAAAACCCTCCTATTCACTCCCACCGCACCACACAGAAGGTGTGCGATAGAATGTCATCTCGCCTACCGGCCTACTACTTGTAACTCGTTGTGCCCTCATCGTCGTATTCCCACTAGCCGCCTGTGCGCCGCGCCGCGCCACGACGAGGCGAGGGTGGGTTCGGGGGCCGTGTCACGCCACGCGTGAAGCAGCTATGAGCGTGGGGGAGGGCGGTGATGGGGAGCGATTCACGGCCATGACATGGGGAAGGACAAGTGCGTAATGGCCAATGTCAGGATTCACGGGCAGGAAGCGTTGCATGGCCACAGTTTAGGGGATAGCGAGGGTGCGACGAGTAGTGGCACGTGGCCGTGGTGCGGGAGAGGGGCAGGCACATGGACGGTAGCAGCAGCGCTCATAGGCGGGCAACAACACGTGGCCGCAGCACCGAGGAGGTTGGTGTAACAACCCTAATTTGCAAAGGTATAAAGAAAATGAGAAATAAAAATTTTCCATAAAAGAATTATTCTTGATTATTGAATAAGCTGAAAATGCCTAAATAAATAAAAATCTTGAGAAATAATTCAAATCACAAGTTGAAAAAATTATGTTAGGTTCCTAAGGACAAAATATATTTTTGAGAATTTTTATAAATTTTTAGGAACTTTACAAACAACTCATAAAATATATATGATTTTCTACAATTATTTTTATTGAGAAATGAATTTAAATTAGACTTGGGCCTTCCTTCCCCGTTCTCTCCCACCAAGCCGGCTCAGCCCACCTTTTGCCGCACCCTCACTGATAGGTGGAGCCCACCTGTCAGTCTCTTCTCCCTCTCTCCCACGTGCGCCCGTGTTTTTCCCCTGGCCCACTTGTCGGCGCCGCCTGCCTCGCCCGCGTCCACTAACAATCATCCCCACCCGTCAGCTTCGTCTTCCCCGTGCCATCGCCCCCAAACCCAACTGGCTGAAATCCTAGCTCCGCGATCGCGTCGTCACTGGCCCCCTTCCTTAAAATTGGCGTTGGTTAATTACTCCTCGTGATCCCGTGAACCCTTTCCCCCGAATGCCGACACATAATCGCCGAAATCGTGTGCATGGAATGTTCACAGGAGCTTTCCTCGGAATCACCTTGGTATTCCATGTATACGCCTTTCCTTTTTACTGTTCGGCGCCCCTATAAAAACCCCGGCACCCCATCGCATCCAAGCCCTCGGAAAATGCCTAAGCTTCTACATTCCAGCGCGCCCGCACACCCATTTTGTGCTGTCCCTCTACTCCTGCTCTAGCCGTCACTCGCCGTCGCCGGACTCCATCCTCAACACCGTCGACCGCACCCCGTGACCACCGCTGCCTCCCCGACACCAGTCACACCTCCATTGTCGCTGAAGACCGCCGGAACGCCGCCGTCGTCATCAACCCGAAGCACCTCCGCCGCCTTGCTCGTCGCCGGCCACATTCCATCGACCCTGAGCCCCATCTCTGGTACCTCCGTACTCACCACACTATTCTTATTCCATTTATGCCCTTAGATCCCACCGTCGGCCATCGCCATCGCCGCTACAATTGTAGGACTGAGAGTAGCGACCAGAGGGGGGTGAATGGGTGCCTCAAAAATTCTTTTGAATCGATGATCTTCTCCCAACACCCAACGCATCTCAAGAGTTAACCAAAAACTCAGACCAAAAACATGGATGGAAATAGCGCTATCACCCTCCTATCAAATATGATATGATGCGACAGTCTGAAATATCATAAGCACTAATAATAATCTAGCCTAAAAACAACCGATATCCTAATTGAAAAGACACTACCAAGGTGCTTAAAGGCAAATTAAATAACTACACACAGATCAAACGACGAGTTTAACACACATTCCATCAAGCTCATAACAAAACACGGTTCATAGGCATTTAAACAAACACATACATGCACTAGCACACATAGATAAAATATTCATAGTGTTATCTGAAAAATGAGTACTGGTTGCTATTGAGTAAAACACAGAATATTCAACCAAAAAATACTGTAGGTGCAGAAAAACTTGAAACATAAATTACTGTGTGCATCGCTGCATTTCTGAACCGTGTAGGAGCTTCTATGCGCTGCGGCGTCCTGTGCTAAGCTGCTGAACACGGAGTGCCACACGGCTTCTTGCACAGCACGGTGATGCTGGCCTCGCGTGTGCCCCAAGCACTTCACAAGCAGGAGCGGGCACCCCTCGCGATCTCCTTTCTTACCGCAAGCCCCACGCGCCGCAGATCCAGAACACCGGATGCAACCGAGGCGCAAGTGACCGGCGGCTGCAGCTGCTGCGCCTAGCGTGAGACCCAGCCTCGCGCGCCCTCGGCCTTGAAAAAAAAACAAAACAGCGGAGAGAATCAGAACGCGCGCCTGCTGCCAATCAGCGAGAAAACAGTGGCCGGCGACGGAGAAATTCCAGAGGAAATTTTTTCCGGTGGCACACACAGTGGAGGAGAAAGGGAATAAAATTGAACTCTGATTTTTTTATAATTCAAGTGAGTTAACGAAACCTAGGATACAAAATGTTCTTTTATAAGCAATTTAAAGACTGAAAATGACGCAACTACCCCTAAGATATAGACTTTGAAATACAGACACGAGCCCAAAGGGCAAAACAGTAAAATCCTAATTAAAGGTAAATTGTCCTGATGCGGAGCTTTCGTAGACGCTACGACTTAGCTTTAGGATGGTCTGATCTCAGATCAATGGTCCGGATTGGTGCATCGGTTTTACACCGAAACCGACAAAGTGTCTGCTGTCTTCGCACCGGGTACCTGGATTGGACTGGTCCAATTCCGCGGCTCCCTCAGGCCACCAGTCACTCGCCGCCCATGTACTTGAGTCACATGCGGCTCAAGACACGATATGCCTCATCTCCTCATCTCTCTTTTGTTTTGACTTCCGTTGACAATAACTCATCATTTTTGGAGCCATGAGGCCAATAATCTTTAACATGGCTCCTCAGCAATCGCCGCCATCCCCTGCTGTCGCCAGAGACGAACAACACACGCCATCATGTATCACGCATGCCAGATCGAACCTGGACCGCGCGATCTGATCAGGACGGATCGAATCCGGTTTATCGTAGACCAGAGGCTGTTTCAGATTTAAAATAAATTCTAGAAATTGATTTAAACTTTAAAAATTCATAACTTCTTCAGTTTAACTCCAAATTTTACCATTCAAAATCCAGAAAATTTGTCTTTTTATTCACTACATGTTTAACCAATAAATATTATATGTTTGTAATGTGCTTTTTCTTTATTTTAATTGTTTTATTCCTTGATTTGTGTGCCGAGAAGACTACAACGCCGTCGAGGAGCTCGAATATTTTCCCAAGGTCACTCCACCATTTGCAGATCAAGGCAAGTCACCATCTCATTTTTGAACATATTGAACCCAAGTTTATTTAAATATTGCTAAAACCCATAGGTTATAAATGATTAGTCTGATTAAATGCCTTACATTATAATTATTAGATCCCTGGTCCTGTTATGCAAACCCAAGCCATCCTATTGAGTCTCAACTCCTTGTCACCAATATTATTAAATATTAGATATTGTCTAAAGTATCGACACAACTGCTATAGGCTAAAAATGAGTCGTAGACTAGTCCCATGGATTATATATTATGTTTCCCCGATATTTCTCTCATTCCTTAGTGTTTTGATAGACTTGGAGTATAGGTTAAGTATGTTAGCATGGTGAATTCCAGGTGCAAGCAAGGGCATTGGTTAGTCGAATCCAGGGCACTATAAGGACCGGTCTGTAGGATCTATTGAAAAGAAATTCCATACTAACCACAAGTCTAATAGGTAAGGCCTAACTGGAAGTATGGAGCTTTCCAACTTGATGCACCAAGCGGAGGGGGCAAGTGACACCTACGGGTGGCTTATACCGATGAGGAACAAAAGGGGGCACGATATTGGTCTAATGCGTTGGCGCGCCGACTAAACCTAGTGGGGTTATCCTCAAGTTGGTGTGTTCCATGCTAAAGGTTTTGGCAGGGACTTGGTCAGGGTATCGTGGTGATATCATGGTCGATGCTGGGTTCTTGCCTTGTGGGTACAATAGTGCACTTCTAATCAGAGTACAAACTTTTCAAAAAGCCGAGTTTGATGGCAAAAAATGGCATTAATGGTTAAGATTGTCAAAATATCAATTTTGGTAATTTGGGTCGAAAATGCACATGTCCCGGGTTAGGCCGAAGCTCTATAAGGCCGAAGGACCACTAGGCTATGGGCTTCGGGAGCTTCTAGCCAACCCACAGCTTTTGGCCCGGAGGCCTTCGGAGGCCCACTCCACCGAAGCTTCGGCCCGAGGAGCAGGCTTCGGCGGGCCTGGCCGAAGGCCCACTTCGGGCAAGAGTTAGAGATTGAGTCCGATTTTTGACTAAGTCTTTTACGCGTGATCAAACAGAATTTTACCAGATTAGGCTTAGAGATTAGAAGTCTAGCTCCTATAAATATAGGGGTGAGGCCGGTTCAGAACCCCCCAAACACAAATCAACCACAAAGCCCTAGCTTTGAACCGTACTTTACTTTATCTTTATTTTCTGTATTCTTCGTGGGTTTGCCTGGAAGCCCTCCGACGGCCACTTCGGAACAGTGGTAATCCTTGTTACTTCGCTTGTGAAGTATCCGTTAATCTATGTAATAGATTGCTATCACCTTGTTATTTCGCCTGTGAAGTATCTGTTAATCTACGTAATAGATTGCTATCACCTTGTTACTTCGCTTGTGAAGTATCCGCTAATCTACGTAACCGATTGCTACCTTCGCCACTAGTGCAACACTTAGTAGAATTCGGTCCTCAGGCCGAATTGGTACTTCGAATCTACTCTGTTGCAGGTTTCCACGTTCGGAGCTACTTCATCGGAGGTGTTCAGAGCTGAGAGATCGGTTTCAAAAGTTGCTAGAACACCATTCGGCGAGACTGCTGCTTCGATTGCCCATGCCGGACCGCCACGCCGTTGTCGGTTTGTCCAAGTCCTGTACTCCGCTCCAGACGAAGTCGCGCTCGTGCGTTGCACCTAAGTCATTTCCCTGTACCTCGCTATATCGGAGACTTCATGCCGAACCCCATTGTTCAGAGGTGATTGTCACGTCTAGATCCGTTCGGGGTCCATCTCCAACCAGATCAGTCCGAACGCCGAAGGCACCCTTTGGCGGAACACTTCGCACCACACACCGAAGGTACGCTTCGGCGATGCCCTTCGCACCGTACTTCAAATCAGTCAGGCTCCGTCCAGTTTCTGACTTGTTCTGTTTAATACATTTCTTTTGGCTAATTGGATTATTTCTGTGTGATCTGATTACCTGGTGACTCCACCCCCTTACCACGGTTAAGGGTAGTCGGAATGCGACGTCGGTGTTGTGTTACGCTTAGGCTTGTCCCTAAGTATCCGCACACTTTTGGATCGTCGAACTGACCCAAGTGCGGGGGCACATTTCTGTGTCAACACACTTTTTGGCAACTCCACTGGGGAAAAGCTATGCCAACATGACGGGTATGTCTACATCGGCCACCAGTACATCTGCAATGGCTACTATGTCTACACCGCCGATGGACACCATGGGAGGCGCGGATATCGACAACCACAATATTATGACACCTACTCTTGAAGACATTCCCGTAGAAGACCGAGAAGAAATCAAGGCAAAGATGAAGGCGCTCCAGGACATGATGCTTAGAGGCTACGTCAAGACGCACTCAGGCTTCATCAAGCGCGATATCATCACCCCCGACCTTGCTCGGATCCAGGTAACACCCGTATCACCTCATTTACCTTCTTTAGAGATTGAGCAAAAAAATAGCCGCATCGGTAGATCAGGCCGTTAGCGCTTTGCTAGCCAACCATTTAGATTCAGCAGTTAGCTCCCAAGTAGAGGCGACACTTAGAAGGTTTGGCTTTACCGAGGCCGTACCATCGGCCCCTATTGCTAGTATACCTCTGATAAATCATGTTTGCAATAGAACTAATGGTAGTACTAGCAAAAACGTCCATGGCCAAGACTACTCATTATGCTTACGTGCACATGTAGCGGGCCAAGATGACCTTGAGGAGCGAATCCGCGCACTATTTAGGGAATGCGCTGACTTCGTGCCTAGGGGTCAGGCTAGGGTTTATCGGAAGCCATATCTCGACAATTTTGATACAATACCATACCCTCGCGGTTATAGAGTTCCTGAATTTACTAAGTTCGACGGTGAGGGTAACAAAACCACACCAAAGCATGTTAGTCAATTTTTAGCACAGTGTGGAGAGGCTAGTGGGTCGGACGCTCTAAAACTTAGACTATTTTCTCTCTCACTATCCGACACCGCTTTCACTTGGTTTTCGGCACTCCCGTCGAACTCCATCCAAACATGGTACGAATTAGAACAAAAATTCCACGACTATTTTTATACAGGTGAAACAGAACTTAGGCTCTCACACCTGACATCGGTTAGACAGAAATCTAATGAGGGCGCTTCTAAGTATATCAAGCGTTTTAGGGACACTAGAAACCGATGTTTTAGTCTTAATATTTCAGAAAGGGATTTGGCGGATCTAGCTTTTAGTGGATTGTGTTCCGAGATTAAAGAGAAACTAGACAACCATAACTTCTTAGAGGTTAGCCAAGTCTTGCAGCGGGCTCTGGTCCAGGATGGCCGAGCCAAAGATAAAAAGTTTATTAAGACGTTTAACAAGCCTAGGGCTAAAATCCACGTCATGGAACACTCCGATGAGGAGGAATCAGAATAAGAGGATTGGGCCGACATGTACGCGACCGAATGGGTTTGGAACGCTAAGAGTAAACCTATCACTTGCTCCGAGTTATGACTGTCTCCCACGAAGAATCGGCCTAGTGAGGTCAAGTACACATTTGCAATAACTAAGTGTGATAAAATATTTGATTTTCTCTTGATGAACCAGCTTCTCAGATTGCCTAAGGGCAAAGTCATTACATCTGCCGATGAGTTGAAGAAACATCCATACTGTAAGTGGCATGATTCACATTCGCATAATACTAATGACTGCAATGTTTTTCGACGGCAGGTTCAATCGGCCATAGAAGAAGGACGATTGAAAATAGACCACAATCCAAAGATGAAGATGGACAAAGATCCCTTCCCCATCAACGCCATCGACCTCAGCGAGAAGAAGGTGTTGATTCAGCCAAAACAGGCCGAGTCGACTAAAGGAAAGGCAGTAATTGTTGGAGAGCCATGCACACGCACACTCATACCTAAGAACCCCGAGGTGGGAGTGTGGAAGCAAAACATTAGCATTCCTTCGGATAAAGCTCGCAAGAAGCCAAAGGTAACATATAAGATGCTGTTAGACAAGCACCAAAGAAAAGCCAAGGAAACATACCCCCGCGCTAAGAAACTCAGTTAGCCGAAGGGTCTAAGGCATCCGGAGGGTGGCTTTGGGCCACAGTGACCGAGCCCTCCTCATGATGGCTTCAGACCGCAATGGCTGAACCCTCCACACGACGGCTTCGGCCCATAGTAGCCTAACACTCCGTACAGTGGCTTCGGACCTCAGTGGCCGAACCCCCCGTACAGTAGCTTTGGACCACAGTGGCCAAACCCCATGTGGAGCGAGTCCGGCCCCCAATGGCCGAACCCAACACCACTCTGGACGAACCCTTCGATAGGAGGCTTCAGCCCACACTAGCCGAACGTACCTCCGGCCTGGCAAGACCCCTCACTGATATGGTCTGAGACACCATCGACTCTGCCAAACCCCTCTCCGGGTAACAGGTTTGGCTCACAGTGGGCGAAGCCATTGGAGCCGCCGATGCCTCCGCCGTACAACTGGGCAGGGACTCTGTGGGCTCCATACGTATCACAACCGGAGCACCCTCCGCAACTTAATGCTATGCCTTTTTTTCCTTCGGAGTGTTATGAATGGCAGGGACAAACAGACGCAGCGAAGGGATGCATCGTCCACAGGCTGTCCATGGTACCTCCGAATCGGCTCGTGCAGAGCAAAGTCGAAGAATACGGGCGTGAAGAGGCAAAGGATAGGGAGTCCAAAGCTATCACAGTCAGAGTAGGGTCTTAGGAAGTCCCAATCCTGAAGGCCCCTTCGCCGAAGTCTGATGGAGGTAAGTCCCCTGCTTCGGCCGAAGCCCGCGCTGGAGCTTGGTCTGATCGGTCGAACGAGGCCATTCCGATTGTCGAGGTCTGCAGCGAAGGCTCCTCCGAATACAGAGTGCGCGAGGCCGAGGTGGGTAGTACCACTTCGGATAGAGTTAATAAGACCTAGCAGTGGCACTTGGCGCCAAGCCACAACCATCTTGGGCACCTCCAGGCATGTCCAAATCACAAAAGAGGCGTCTACAATGACTATGGGCACCTGAGATGCGTGAGAAGAAGGCCGAGGATGAGCGAGATGCTATTTTTGAAGAAATTCGCCCACGACCAATGACGAGACAAGTATGGAGGATGAAGCCGGTTGAGATAACCAACCTAGCTCCTAGTCCGAGCAACGATGACTACTCGCCCATCTCCGAGGGGCCCACACCCTAGGCGATGGACATCAACATCGTCACGCTACCCACCGAGTTTGCCCTGTCGTAGGACGAGGTCGAGGTCGCTTAGTTGAATCTCGGCCCGCGCAATTCTATCTTTGAGAAACCCGAGGACTCAGCTCGCCATCTAAAGCCTCTCTACGTCAGGGGTCACATTGACAGAAATCCAATTTCTCGGATGCTTGTTGACGGTGGCGCCATTGTTAACTTAATGCCTTACTCGCTATTGAAGAGACTTGGCATGGACGAGGATGATCTGAAGAAGACCAACTGGATGCTTAAAGGCTTCAACAGCGAGAGTTCCGAGGCCAAAGGCATGCTCTCCTTCGAGTTAACAGTAGGCAACAAGACATTGCCAATAACATTCTTCGTCGTCGATGTACAAGGTAACTACAGCGTGCTGCTTGGGCGTGACTAGATTCAGGCAAATTACTGCATTCCTTCTACTCTGCACTAGTGCCTAATTCAGTGGGACGATAATGAAGTAGAAGTCATACCCGCAGACACTTCAGCCCAAGTGGCATTGGCTGATGTGTTAGTTGACGCCGTTCACAACAAGGTAGAGTGCCTATCAGGTAGAGATCTTTCGGATTATGATTTTGTTAGTGTGTCCGGAGAACGTTTTGTACCAGTGTCTGTAAAGCTGGATGGTGTAGCATGATTGTTTTTATATTAGTAGTCATGTCTAGCAAGAGTAATCTGGATTGACTAAATTCTCGTGTAGAGCAGTATCGGTCTACTAAAGACGGTACCACTGAAGCCATTGAGGACTTTAGCGAAGTAGAGAAATTAGGACAAGGTTTTGCGTCGGTCGATCCCTTAGAAGAAGTTGACATAGGTGATGGTAGCATCCCAAGGCCGACTTTTGTAAACCAACATTTACAACCCGATGAAAAGGCTGAAGTAATAAAGTTGCTTCGGTCATATGTCGATTATTTCGCATGGGAGTATAGCGAGATGCTGGGACTAAGACGCAAGCTCATGGAGAATCGGCTACCTATCAAGTCCGGATTTAGGCCTTATAAACAACCTCCTCGTCACTTTAATTCGGCCGTCTATGACCAAGTTAAAGAAGAAGTAGAGCGACTCCTCAAAGCTGAATTTATTAGGCCATGCAGGTACGCATAATGGGTCACTAACATTGTGCCTGTAGAGAAAAAAGGGAGTGGCAAGATACGAGTTTGTATTGATTTCAGGGATTTGAACAAGGCCACTCCGAAGGACGGGTATCCAATGTCGATAGCCGACATGCTAATCAACGATGCTTCAGGACACAAGGTACTAAGTTTTCTTGATACCAATGCTGGTTATAATCAAATCTTTATGGCCGAAGAGGACGTCTACAAGACAGTCTTTCGATGCCCTGGTTTTGTCAGTTTATTCGAGTGAGTCGTTATGACTTTTGGTTTGAAGAATGCTGGTGCTACATATCAGCGTGCTATGAACTTGATCTTTCACGACTTGCTAGGAGTTATGTTAGAAGTTTACATTGATGATGTTGTAGTCAAATTGGACGCTATGGGAAACCATTTAGCCGATTTGAAAGTTGCTTTTGATAGGATGCGACAGTATGGCTTAAAAATGAACCCACTCAAATGTGCTTTTGGTGTGTTGGCGGGTAAGTTATTAGGTTTCATGATTCATGAAAGAGGCATAAAGATTGATCCTAAGAGTCTTAAGAAAATTAGAAACGTTACGACACCGACATGTAAGAAAGATGTGCAAAAATTGTTAGGCAAGATGAATTATTTGCGTCGCTTTATATCTAACTTGTATGGCAAGATTGATGCCTTTGTCCCGATACTCCAGCTAAAGAGCGAGGCCGAGTTCACTTGGGGGGCAAGTCAGCAAAGCGCCTTTGAGAAAATCAAGGAGTGCTTGTCATCGTCGCTCGTGGTGAGAGCACCCAAAGCCGGGATTCCGTTTTGGCTGTGCATTGCTGCTGAAGATAGCGTGATCAGGACCATGCTAACCCAGGAGGTACAAGGAAAATAGTACATCATCATGTTCTTGAGCCGCCGCCTACTAGACGCCGAGACTAGGTACGCGTTTATGGAACGTTTATGTTTATCACTTTACTACGCGTGTACTAAATTACGCCACTATCTTCTCCCTACTACATGTGTTGTCGTTTGCCAAACCGACGTTATAAAGCACATGTTACAAAAGCCGATTCTATGTGGAAGAATCAGAAAGTGGGCTTATGCTTTGATTGAATATGATTTGACCTATGAACCCCTAAGAGCTATGAAAGGCCAGATTGTAGCCAACTTTATAGATGATCACCACATAGATGTCAGTTGGAGCGACACTGTTGCTTTGATTGAGGTTGTACCGTGGAAACTTTAGTTTGATGGTTCATCTTGCAAGAATGTGTTGACACGGAAACTTGCCCCCGCATTTGGGTCAGTTCGACGATCCAAAAGTGCACGGATACTTAGGGACAAGCCTAAGCGTGACGTGGCACCGACGTCGCGTTCCGACTACCCTTAGTAGTGATAAGGGGGGTGGAGTCGCCAGGCAACCAGATTACGCAAAATAATACAATTAGCCGAAAGATAGCAAGTGTGAATTTTGGTCATCTAAGGTGAAGTTTCTGGGACATGTCATCTCAGCCAAAGGAATAGAAGTAGATCCTACCACCATGGAAGCAGTAACAAATTGGTTGTATCCTACAAATGTGTCTGAGATCCGGAGTTTTCTGGGACTAGCCGAATATTTTCATAGATTCATAGAAAAATTTTCCAAGATAGCAAAGTCGATGACTAGGTTATTGCAGAAGGAAGTGAAGTTCAAATGGACTCCAGACTGCAAAGAAAGTTTCCATACCCTCAAGAAGAAGCTAGTATCAGCTCCAATTTTGACTTTGCCTGACATACAAAAAGACTTCCATGTTTACTGTGATGCTTCTCGTCAAGGGCTAGAGTGTTTTCTGATGCAAGACGGGAAGGTGATTTCATATGCCTCTCGGTAATTGAGACCGCACGAGTTAAACTACCTTACCCATGACTTGGAGTTAACAACAATGGTGCATGCACTGAAGATATGGAGACATTACCTTGTTGGTAATAGGTGTGAAGTCTTCACCGACCATAAGAGCCTAAAGTACATATTCACTCAACTAGATTTGAACCTCAGGCAAAGGATATGGTTGGAGTTGATCAAGGATTACGACTTAGGCATTCACTACCATCTAGGCAAGGCAAATGTGGTGGCAGATGCTTTGAGTCAAAAAGGGTCCTGCAACACCATTATGGTACATGATCAAGCTCCTTTGTTATACAAGGAAATGAAAAGGTTGAACTTAGGGATCACCACCAGGGCGTACCTCGCCACACTTGAAGCAAGACCCGTATTGATGGACCAGATCCGTGAAGCTCACAAGGAAGACCCCGATATTGTAGAAATCAAGAAGAACATGAGAAGGGGAAAAACCCCAGGATTCACAGAAGATGAGGTTGGTACTATATGGTTCGAAAACAGGTTATGTGTACCCAACAAACCAGAATTGAAGACTCTCATTCTCAAAGAAGCAACCGAGACCTTATACTCCATACATCCCGGGAGTACTAAGATGTATCAGGATTTGAAGGAGAGATATTGGTGGGTCAGCATGAAGAGAGAAATCGCAGAATATGTGGCACTGTGTGATAACTATCAACGAGTTAAAGCAGAGCATCAAAGACCTACCGGATTATTGCAGCCCCTCAAGGTTCCTGAGTGAAAATGGAAGAAGTACGAATGAACTTTATCACCGGACTACCCAGAACTTAGGCTAGATATGACTCTATTTGGGTGATCATTGACTAACTCATGAAGGTAGCTCACTTCATTGCGGTCAAGACAACTTATAGTGGTCCAAGACTAGCTGAGTTGTACATTACTCGGATAGTGTGTTTACATGGGGTTCTAAAGAAGATTGTATCTGACTGAGGGAGCCAGTTCACCTCTAAGTTTTAGAAGAACCTTGATCTTGGCACTAGACTGAACTTCAACACAACTTATCACCCACAGACCGATAGTCAGACTTAAAGAGTGAATCGGATATTGGAGAATATGCTTAGAGCATGTGCCATAGATTTTGGTGGGATGTAGGACAAGAGTTTACCCTATGAAGAGTTCTCCTACAACAACAGCTATCAGGCTAGCTTGCAGATGTCACCATTTGAAGCGTTATATAGACGTAAGTGCAGGACACCATTTCTTTGGGATCAGACTAGTGAGTCTCAGTTATTTGGGACCGATATTCTATGAGAGGCTGAAGAGACGGTTAAGGTCATCCGAGATAGATTGAAGATAGCCCAGTCCCGACAGAAGAGCTATGCTGATAACCGACGTAGAGATTGGCCTTTGAGGAAGGAGATTATGTTTATCTTTGAGTCACTCCTCTACGTGGCACTCAAAGGTTAAACATGAGAGGAAAGTTAGCTCTCCACTATGTTGGATCCTTTCTGATTATTCGTCGGCAAGGAGAAGTTGCATATCAGTTGGAGTTACCACCATCATTAGCAGGAGTGCATGATGTGTTTCACATCTCCCAGTTAAAGAAGTGTCTTCGAGTACCTACCGAGTAGGCCGACCTCTAGTAGCTCAACATCCAAGAAGATCTGACTTATGTCGAGAAGCCTGTTTAAATCCTAGATGTCAAGGAAAGGGTTACTAGGAGTTGTGTGCTCCACTTCTGCAAAGTTCAATGGAGTAACCACCCCGTCGAGGGAGCTACAAGGAAAAAAAGAGGAGGAGCTGAAGGCCCAATGCCCCGGATTATTCGAGAAGCTTTACAAATCTCGAGGATGAGATTCTCTCTAAGGGGATAGGATTGTAACAACCCTAATTTTCAAAGGTATAAATAAAATGAGAAATAAAAATTTTCCATAAAAGAATTATTCTTGATTATTGAATAAGCTGAAAATGTCCAAATAAATAAAAATCTTGATAAATAATCCAAATCACAAGTTGAGAAAATTATGTTAGGTTCCTAAGGCCAAGATATATGTTTGAGGATTTTTACAAATTTTTAGGAACTTTGCAAGAAACTCATAAAATATAAATGATTTTCTGCAATTATTTTTATTGAGAAATGAATTTAAATTAGACTTGGGCCTTCCATCCCCATTCTCTCCCACCAAGCCGACATAGCCCACCTTTTGTCGCACCCTCACTAACAGTTGGAGCCCACCTGTCAGTCCCCTCTCCCTCTCTCCCCCCGCGCCTGCGTTTTTCCCCTAGCCCACCTGTCAGCGCCGCCTGCCTCGCCCGCACCCACTGACAACCATCCCCACTTGTCATCTTCGTCTTTCCCATGCCATCGCCCCTAAACTCCATCGGCCAAAACCCTAGCTCCGCGATCCCTTCGTCACCGGCCCCCTTCCTTAAAATTGGCGAAAGTTAATTATTCCCCGCAATCCCATGAACCCTTTCCCCCGAATGCCGACGCGTAATCGTTGGAATCATGTGCATGGAATGTTCACTAGAGGTTTCCTCATAATCACCTCAGCATTCTATGTATACGCCTTCCCGTTTACTGTCCAGCACCCCTATAAAAACCCTGGCACCCCACCGCATCCAAGCCCTCGAAAAATGCCTAAGCTTCTGCATTCCAGCGCTCGCACTCGCCCATTTTGCGTTGCCCCTCTGCTCCTGTACAGCCATCACCAGAGTGTATCCCCAACACCGTAGAACACACCCCAGTGACCACCGCTGCATCCCTGACACCGGTCACACCTCCATACCATCGAAGCTCGTCAGAACGATGTCGTTGTCGTCAACCCGAAGCACCTCTGCTGCCTCGCTCGTTGCTGACCATATTTTGTCGACCTCGAGCCCCATCTCCAGTACCTCCGTACTCGCCGCACTATTCTTATTCCATTTATGCCCTTAGATCCGGCTGTTGGCCATCGCCGTCGTCGCTGCAATCGCCACCATCCCCTGCCATTGTCGGAGACGAACGACACGTGACATCTTGTATCGCGCATGCCAGATCGAACTTGGACCGCATGATCTGCTCTGGACGGTCGAGATTAAATCGCGGGTTGGTTTAATTTGGTCTGTTCGTTTTAGCCGAACTAGTATCCTTCGATCACAACCGTCCACGTCACTTTAAAACCCCCCGCACATTATATGGTGTCTGATGTCGATCCAACATCGACCCGAGCTTCAGTCCACATGCACAACGCACTGGTTCACGGTGAACCTGGTTTACAGTAGACCAGAGGCTGTTTTAGATTTAAAATAAATTCCAAAAATTGATTTAAACTTTCAAAAATCCATAACTTCTTCAGTTTAACTCCAAATTTTACCATTCAAATTCCAGAAAATTTGTCTTTTTATTTTCTACATGTTTAGACAATAAAATTTATATGTTTATACTGTGATTTTTATTTATTTTAATTGTTTTTATTCCTTGATTTGTGTGTCGAGAATACTACGATGCCGCCGAGGAGCCCGAATATTTTCCCAAGGTACCTCCTTCACTATTTTGTTATAAATATCGCTAAAAGCCATATGTTATAAATGCATTAGTCTGATTAAATTCCTAAAATTATAATTATTAGATCCCCGACCCTGATGTGCAAACCCAAGCCGTGCTATTGAGCCTCAACTCCTTGTCACCATTATTCTTAAATATTATATAGTGTACAAAGTATCGACACAACTGCTATAGGTTAAAAATGAGTCGTAGACTAGTCCCTTGGATTCTATATTATGTTTCCCCGATATTTCTCTCATCCCTTGGTATTCTGATAGACTTGGAGTATAGGTTAAGTATGTTATCAGGGTGGGTTCTGGGTGCAAGCAAGGGCATTGGTTAGTCGCACCCGGGGCACTATAAGGACTGATCCACGTGATATGTTACAAAGCAATTCTGTAGTACACCTCTGATCGGAGTACAAACTTTTCGAAAAGCCGAGCCCACAGTAAAGAGCAGGTTTAGTAATGTTCCACAGTTAGTTTACAATAATGGTTGTACATGTAAGAATGGCATGCAAGGACTGTTGAGTGAGTGAGTACCGTTTGTATTACTCGAGTTATAAGTTATTTCATAATTCATGATTTACTTTCCGCACAATTAACCGGATCGCATTAAATGCTTAACAATAAAAATGTACTTTTCTGGACTTTAAGCCACTACCTTCATTTGTTATTACCCCTACATTATTACTGCATTTTCGGTGGCTTGTTGAGTACTTTTGTACTCATTCCCATTGAAAACCACTTCAGAGGTAGCCTATTACGAGGAGGATGGTATGAAGTAGCTGCCCAGTCAAGGAGCGAGACTGGAGAAGGCGTTCATCTAGAAGATTTATTTTTTAATATTTATTTTACTTTTACCACTTGTGTAATAATGTGGTCTGCGAACCACCTTTGATTGATGTATGTACGCTGTCATGTGATGAACGTCTTGTTATTATTGTTTTTCTTTGGAATTACAATAAAGTCTAGAATTATTAAATTTCGGGCGCTACAGTTGGGAACTTGGAGAAGGGGATGGCGTGCTGGGGAGGGGGGATGGGAGTGTGAGCAGGCACGCGATGTCGAGTAAGTGGTGGGGTCGCACGAGCAATAGGCGGTTGGGGCATGGCCAGCGTGTAGCAAGGGTGTGTGATAGGGGCGGGGGCGAGGGCATGTGGCCCGTGCATGGGAGAACACTAGAATGCGGGTGAGGCACTTTGGCATTTCATCGAACATCTTCCACGTCAACATGCCACATGTGTTCCAGTTAGTGAAACCACCATCCATGATAGAGAAACCGCGCAGAAAGCTCCATAGTAAATTGGTTTTGGAATTTTTGGTGGTTAATTACATGGTTTTATAGTTCATGAGTTATGTAAACTTTCGCGATAGTTCAGGGTAGTAATTTGTACTTTTTCCTAAATTTTATCATAAATATTATAACTTGTATGAATTCTCTCTAAATCTTTCCTTAATGCTCCTATCTACAAATTTTCCGTAACAAATGGCTAGTGCACAAGACAAGTTTGTGACATGTTCTCTTCCCCTTATCCTCCCCATCTTGCTCCCTCCACCTCCTTGCATATATCCATCAGCGATAATGAGCGATCGTTAGAGCTTGCAATGTTGTGGATCTGGCAGGCAACCGATGATGACTGGAAAATCTTGTGGCGTCATGGATTTGGCAACCGGCGACGACAAATGTAGCTTATGGCATTGTTGATATAGCAGTTGGGCATCCAGTGCTCGCATGGGGAGAGGGTAGCGGGGATGGAGTTTGTGATGGCATCGATTTGGTGGATGGAAGTCCTATGCACGCATGGGAAGAGGTCGGTGGGGGCCCAATAGGCATGTGGCGGGGAGCTCAGACAGGTTGGGACTAGATGGTGCAGTTGGTTGAGGTAAGTGGTGATTCCCCACATGCCATGACAGAAGACGATTTGATGGATGATAGCAACTAGTGATGATGTGGGTAGCGAGAGTGAGAGTTCGTCGAGTACAAAGTGACATGGGTGGTTTTTGGTTGGACCTAGGGTGAGAATATGGGAGCCATCATCCAAGGGACATATTTTGAGCAAAATTCATATGAGGGTGGTGCCAATGAATTCTTCTTCATGTCAGAATTGGATGATGAAAGCAGTATTGATTCACAACATTTTAGTGCTAGAAGGAGAATTGGTGGTGGGGAGTAGTAGCATCGGGACAACCACTTTGTCCACTTCGAATAGCAATGCAGGGGCACCCTAATACAATCATCGTTAGGTGATGTAAAGATGGATGGATTTGTAGCCACTCGTAACATTATGTTAAAGATTTTACACCCCCGCGTACTATGTGCTAAAACCATGCAAATAATGGCATGACATATATATATATATATGAACTCTACCATAATTAAGTTTAGTAGTAGTACCAGTATAAATATTAGAAGTGGTAGGATGTTCACTATCTCTAGTGAAAAATCTAGCATGGCACGTGGTGGTGGGATGGAACAATGAGGGGGACTACTTGGTAGAGAAAGATTTGATAATTTTTCACCGCTTGATTTTGATTTTTTTGTCACCCAAATTTATATGCTATTGTTAACTGCAGACTGGGTCAGGCCTCCGAAAAGGATAATAACCTTAGCCCAGTTCAAAGTGTACTCTATTACGTGAATGAATGTCCTTATTATAGTAGAAGGGAGGAGTATTTATAGGCAGATATCTAACGGTGAAATACTATCGTATCCTCTAGTTACAACTATTATAGTAGACTCTATTCATGAGGTCCTATAGGGGTAGAATGGTAAAAGCATGTGTGAACGCTCTAGTAAAACAAAGGGCCAAATTTTTTCATGCCATTACAATTTTCACGGTTTTGAAATATGCCATCGGTGTGTCACTGACAGATGGGACCTACCACAGTCACTGACAGTGGCATTTTTCAAATTACAGAAAATTGTAATGGCATGTTTACAAAAATTCCTAAAACAAATGTATTGTCCTATTTTGCGGTGCCCCTTCGGAGCGGGGCCCTCTGGAGGGCAGCAAGGTGGTGGGGGCCACCGGGGCGCTTGGACGCTCTGGATCCCACCTCCTATGCGGTTGACAGGGTTAGCACCACAGGCTTCTAGCCTCCTTCTTCATAGTACCACAGGGATATTAGAAGGCTTCACACTTTACATACTCTGAAATACTTTCGGAGTCATCTACCTAATGGCACATGACTAATGTGATTATTCCCCCAACAACAATATTCATCGAAGTTTGAGATTGGACTCAATCAATGCAACCATAACTCCAGCGGGGAATCACCCTAAGGCTACGTACCTAAAGATGGTGATACGTCAAAGGATTTAATTGGTTGGTTGTGTGTCCTCGTTACAATGACTTTGGCTTATATATTTGTAGCCAGATGGATACGCTATCTATAGATAACACAACACAGAATCCTAATTGAATTATTTATTCACTAACTAAATTATAACTAACATGAAGTATCATCCCACACCGTGAGCAGCCCATCCATGACTTTCTTGCTTCTATCGGTGATCCATCGGCTTTTCCACCTGCTTCACCAAGCCGATGGCGCATCCCTGTATCGGTCCAAATTTTGGTGTCGACACACTGCTACCACAAACTCAAATGAAAAAGGAAATGTTGATGATATACCCTGTCTAGACCCTTGTACATCATTTGTTTATCTCCAATATATATAACTCAACTTTATTCAAAACAAATATGCATTTCTGCTGTTGTTAATGCTGTTTAACAAACATACCAGTATCCTCGACATGGTTGCTCCAATGAATTAATGAAAGCAGGGAGAGATAAAAAAGTAATGCAGTAGCTCCTATATTTGGTTGATCACTGATCAACTGAGCAACACACATGTAATATTTTTGAGTGATTAGCAATGGGTCATGTAATCAAACTTTGTAGCATGTATGCTACAGATCACAAACAATAGATAGATATCATTGTATCATACTGACATAAAAAAACCTAGATTAGCATTCTAGATCTTATTTTTCAGATCTAAAAATATATAGCAGAACATATTTGTTTGTAAGTTTCTAGAATAGAGCTAAAACAGGGAGCAAAGAATTGCCTAATATACAAATCATCACTCCAATAATCTTCCCTACTATATAATTGATAAATTGTTTCATCTACTATCATCTACCATAGTTTACATCTCAGATTCTCAGTCATTCACTTATTTTTGTTAAATCTACCCTACTATATAATTAATGAATTTATTCATCTATCATCATCTACCATAGTTTAAATCTTAACCATTCAGTCATTTTTGTTAAATATCCATCACCGATCGAGACCTGGACCTAGAAATAATGTCGCTGCCCCACCCCTACCCCCTGCCACACTCCTGCATTGCCTAGGTGCCTTCCGCCTCCTCCCAACCCTGCTTCGCTGCCCGCCGCCTCCCATACCTGCATCACCACCCTCCTCCCGCATCTCTGCCGCCCCCTCCCTTCCTCCGTCATCACCTTGTGTCGCGCCCCGATTTAATAAATCAGGACTTTATTGAAATTCCATAGAAAATCAATAAAACAAGACGTTCATCACACGACCACGTACAATACGAGCAATCATTCACGGTTCGTAGACCGCATTAATACAAAAGTGAATAAAGGTGAAGAGAAACTAATAAAATAAGGGTCCTAGATGAACGCCTCCTTCCAGTCTCGCCTTGACTGGGTCGCTACTCCAGACCTTCATCCTCCTCGTAGTAGACTGGCTCTGATGTCGTAAGTCAACGGGGTGAGTACAGATGTACTCAGCAAGCCACCGAATGCAAATATAATGCAAGGTAATAACAAGGGAGATAGTGGCTAATTTTGCGGAAGCAGCATAATTGTAAAGCTTTAAATGAGAGCAATTTATTAGTATGGAAAAGTAAACATGTGCATGTGTATCATCATCTTCTAACTCGAGGGGTACAGTCACCCCACCTCGCTCAACAGTCCTTACGTGCCATGAATAATCCGAACATTCACACAATTGTAAACTAACTGCGAGTAGTCACACAACCCGCCCTTGACCGTGGGCTCGGCTTTTCGAAAAGATTGAATTACTCTGATCAGAGATGTACCACTGTACCCACAAGGCACGCACTCATCACCTACACCGAAGTGTAACGAGATGACCCATCACACGGGAACTCGTGCCAAAACCTTCCATATGGTTCCCTCCGACTCCACAACACCCTCTTATGGGTTTCGTACCGTGTCTCGACGTGTCGAGTGCTCACCATACCCCCCCTTGAGCCTTCTTTGGTACAAGTCGCCCGCAGGCTAGCCCCTTGTACCCCTCCACTATGGTGCATAGAGCCGAAGAGTTCCACACTTCCAGTTAGGACTTACCCATTAGACTTGTGGTTGGTACGGAAGTGCTTTGCAACAGATCCCGCAGACCGGTCCTTATAGTGCCCCGGGTGCGACAAACCAGTGCCCGAGCTTGCACCCGGAACCCACCATACTTATAACCTAGCCAACTCCAACAGAGTCCAGAGACAAGAATAACAGGGAAATTCATATACAGAATCCAGCTATCTACGACTCATTCTTTTTAACCTATAGCAGTTGTGCCGGTACATTGGGCACTAGCTAATATTTTTATAGTAGAGTGACAAGGAGTTGAGGCTCAATAAGCATGGCTTGGGTTTGCACACAAGGACAGGGATCTAATAAATATAAGTGTAAGGCTTGAATATTTGACTAATGCAATATTAACCTATGGGTTATAACGATAAGTTATTAAAACATGGGCTCAATTATGATCAACTGTTTCCACAGAGATGGTCGATGACTTGCCTTGCTCAGCAAATGGGGATGGAGGAACCTCGGGGTAGAACTCCTGCTCCTCGACGAACTCGTAGTCTTCTCGTTACGGAAAATAAACAATACATCCACATTCAATAAACAGATAAAAATTCACCAAATATTAAACATACACATTTGTAGGTTTTATTAAGTGAAGTAATATTTTTAATATCTCAAGGTTTTGTTCAAAACAGTAAAGTTTAATATTTTAGAATTTTCCCTATTTTATTTTCTGTATTTTTAATTTCAACCCTAAGGGATTTTTATTCATTTATTTATTAATAATATTTTAAGTAACAGAAACATACTGTTTTTATTGTATTAATGTGTAGAGAATAATATTCTGGTTCTAACAAAATTTGAATGGTGAAATTTGGAGTTAAAATGAGCAAGATATGAATTTTTGAAGTTTAAACTATTTTCTGGAATTTTATTTAAACTAAAAACCGTCTCGGGTCCACGGTGAACTGGGTTCACCGTGAACCGTTGACCGCGCGCGTGGACCAGGGTGATCAGGACCGCAGGATCTAGATCCAACGGCCAGGGCGCGTGCGGGGCGTTTAAGTGGTGATCGACGGCTCACAGGCCTCGATACCCCTTAGCGCAGACGGACGGTGGGGATTAAATCCCAGAGGAGATCTAATCTACGCCCTCCAAGCGTGATCGTGCGGTCGGGGTTAAATCCGGCACGGCACGCAGATTCGCCGTCTTCTCCGGCGACGGCAGCCACTGGTGGCGAGCGCGACGGTGGCGGCGAGGGCTAAGTGCCTCAGGTGAGCGCGAAAACCGAAACAGAAAAGGGCGGCGATCATGGTGGTACCTGAGTCAGGACTTGCGGGCGTCGGTTCGTGGCCGGCGTTGAGGGGTGGCGGCGGGATAGGTTCGGGCCGGCGGCGAAGGCGGTCTTCCGGTGGCGATTCGGCCCAACAGAGGCGGGGACGGGATCAGGTGGACACCGACGGTCCCGACGGGCTTGAAGACGAGGGTGGAGAGGCACCGTGGCGCCGGCAAAAGGTCGCCGGAGGCGGAACAGAGGTGGCGGTGCAAAAGAGAGGGGGGGCGCTCGGAAAGGGGAGGGCTTGAGCGATGTTGGCGTGGGCGAACTGCGGTGAGGGTGGGGGTCCTTTATAGGGGCTCGCCGGCGAGAAGAAGGCAAGGAATCCGAAGGAAACCGAAGGAGCTTTCCATCGCCGGTGAGGTTTCCCTAGGGTTCGGCTTCTTGCCAAATACGGCGGAAAGCGCGTGAGAAAAGGGGGAAAGAGGTCGCCGGAGGATGGGGGGTCGAGATCCGGCTCGATTCGGTGACCCGAGGCGTCCGGCGGCGAATAGGGCAAGGGGGCCGACGGGAATGGAAGGGGGAGATCCCCTTCCATCGGAGAAGAAAGGCCTGACAGGTGGGGGCCACCTGTCAGTGAGCGGGCATAAAAGAAAAGGGGCTGACAAGTGGGCCGAAGGTGGCAGAGGTTGAGGGGGCGTGCGGGAGGCCGACGGGTGGGACCGAAGCGAGCGCGGGGAAGGAGAGAGGAGCGGAGGAGTGCGCCGACAGGTGGACCCCACCGGTCGGTGGCACACCGCTGGATTGGGCCGGGCTGAGGTCGATTTCCGGGTTGAGGCCCATTAAGTATTTTTAATTCTTTTCTGTTTTAAAATAAATTCAGTAATTCATATATTTGATTAGGGGTTGAATCACTGTTGATAAAAATTTGTAAAAATTCCTAAAATTATATCTTGCCCTTTAGTTCATCTCATAAAATTTTCAAGTCCAGATTTTAATTATTTCTCCCTGTTTGGCTTTATTTGGGTTCTTTTGGGATTTTTCCAATAATAATAAATTCAGAAATGATTTAAATAATATTTTCTTTTTATTTTATTCCTTTTTAATTTCTGGGGTGTTACAATCCTATCCCCCTTACAGAGAATCTCGTCCTCGAGATTCGGATCAATCCTCGAATAGCTCAGGATGCTGTGCCTTGAGTTCATCTTCTTTTTCCCATGTAGCTTCCTCTACTGGGTGATTGCTCCACTGCACTTTGCAGAAACGGATGACTCGACTTCTGGTGGTCCTTTCTTTGACTTCTAATATCTTGACCGGTTTCTCCACATAAGTCAGATCTTCTTGGACATCCAACTGCTGAAGATCCACTTGCTCCGTGGGGACGCGGAGACACTTCTTGAGTTGAGATACATGAAATACGTCATGCACTCCAGCCAATGAAGGTGGTAATTCCAACTGATATGCGACTTCGCCTTGGCGTCGAATAACGGGAAATGGTCCAACATATCGAGGGGCCAACTTTCCTCTCATGTTAAACCGTTGAGTCCCACGAAGAGGTGTAACCCGAAGGTAGACATGATCTCCTTCTTCAAAGGCTAAGTCTCGACGGCGATTGTCTGCGTAGCTCTTCTGTCGAGATTGGGCTGTCTTGAGTCGGTCTCTGATAATTCGTACTTTCTCTTCGGCTTCACGGAGAATGTCGGTTCCGAATACCTGGGATTCACCAGTTTGGTCCCAAAGGAGAGGCGTTCTGCACTTACGTCCATATAGGGCTTCAAAAGGAGACATCTGAAGACTGGCTTGGTAGCTATTGTTGTATGAAAATTCTGCATATGGCAAGCTCTTGTCCCAAGTGGCTCCAAAATCCAACACACATGCTCGAAGCATATCCTCTAGTATCTGATTTACTCTTTCGGTTTGTCCATCTGTCTGAGGATGGTAGGCGGTACTGAAATTCAATCTTGTGCCCATCTCCTCTTGGAGGTTCTTCCAAAAACGAGAGGTAAACTGACTTCCTCGGTCAGACACTATCTTCTTGGGCACTCCATGAAGACATACTATCCGGGCCATATATAGCTCTGCTAGCTTAGGGCCACTGAAGGTCGTCTTGACGGCTATGAAATGAGCCACTTTCGTAAGCCGATCAATGATCACCCAAATAGAATCATATCCAAGTTGGGTCTTTGGGAGTCCGGTGATGAAATCCATACCGATCTCTTCCCACTTCCATTCCGGTACTTTAAGTGGTTGTAACAATCCTGCAGGTCTCTGATGTTCAGCTTTTACTCTTCTGCAGGTGTCACATTCGGCGACGAACTGGGCAATCTCTCTCTTCATGCTAACCCACCAATATCGTTCCTTCAGATCTTGGTACATCTTGGTACTGCCGGGATGAATGGAGTACAACGTCTCGTGGGCTTCTCTTAGGATAAGAGTCTTTATTTCAGGTTTATCCGGCACACATATCCGAGTTCCAAACCATATGGTGCCATTCTCGTCTTCTGAAAATCCGGGGGCTTTTCCTTGTCTCATGTTCTTCTTAATGGCAGCTATATCCGGGTCCTCTGACTGAGCTTCACGAATCTGCTCAAACAATACCGGTTGGGTCTCCAAGGTGGCTAGATAAGCTCTGGTGGTAAATCCAAGATTTAAGTTTTCCATCTCCTTACATAACAAGGGTGCGTGTTCTTGAATCATCATGGCGGTGCAATATCCTTTGCGACTCAAGGCGTCAGCTACCACATTGGCTTTTCCTGGGTGGTAGTGAATACCCAAGTCATAGTCCTTAATCAATTCCAGCCATCGTCTTTGCCTCAAGTTCAGATCTGGCTGTGTGAAGATATACTTCAAACTCTTGTGATCCGTAAAGATCTCACAGCGATTTCCAACTAGATAGTGCCTCCAAATCTTGAGGGCGTGCACTACGGCGGCTAATTCCAAATCATGGGTCGGATAATTCAACTCATGGGGTCTCAATTGTCTGGAGGCATAAGAGATGACTTTTCCATCTTGCATAAGAACACATCCCAATCCCTGGCGAGATGCGTCGCAATAGACATGGAAGTCTTTGCGGATATCCGGTAGGGTTAGTATAGGTGCAGACACCAAACGAGTCTTGAGGGTGCGGAAACTTTCCTCGCATTCAGGAGTCCATTCGAACTTTTCTCCTTTCTGCAACAATCTGGTCATTGGCTTGGCTATCTTAGAAAAATTCTCGATGAATCTTCGGTAATATCCGGCCAATCCCAGAAAACTTCGTATCTCAGATACGTTCGTGGGTGGCAACCAATCCGTAACTGCTTCTACGGTGGCAGGGTCTACTGCGATTCCTTGCGCAGAGATGATGTGTCCAAGGAACTTTACTTCTGCCGTCCAAAACTTGCATTTGCTGTACTTGGCATATAATTGGTGTTCCCTTAGCTTTCCTAGGGTTAACCGGAGGTGAGTCTCGTGCTCCTTCTGGTCCTTGGAATAAATGAGGATGTCGTCTATGAAGACCACGATGAACTTGTCCAAATATTCCATGAACACTTTATTCATCATATTCATAAAAAATGCAGGGGCGTTGGTCAATCCAAAGGACATAACTGTGCACTCATATAATCCATAACGGGTAGTGAAGGCCGTCTTGGGTATATCCTCCTCTCGGATCCTTAACTGATGATAACCAGAACGCAGGTCGATCTTCGAGAATACTGTAGCTCCCTTGAGCTGGTCGAAGAGATCATCGATCCGAGGCAACGGGTACTTATTCTTGATGGTTACTTCATTCAAAGCGCGGTAATCCACGCACATACGCTTGGCCTTGTCTTCTTTCTTCTCGACGAAGATGACGGGAGCACCCCACGGTGATGTGCTTGGTCTGATATAACCTTTCCTCTCAAGATCTTCCAACTGTTGCTTCATCTCAGCTAACTCGTTGGCGGCCATCCGGTATGGTCGCTTATAAATAGGAGTTGTTCCGGGCACCAAGTCAATCCTGAACTCGATGTCCCTCTTGGGTGGCATCCCTGGTAGATCCTCTGGGAATACATCTGGGTACTCACTGACTACTGGTATCTCCTCCAAGGTAATCTGATGTAGTCTTGTCCTTCCGGCCTTCATGCTGGGCATCTGGAACGTGACTATAATCCCTTCTTCATTAGTCACCGTTACTTTTCTTTGGGCACATTCTATCACACCCTGGTGTTTATTCAGCCAGTCCATCCCTAGAATGAGGTCCAAACCTTGGCATTCTATTAGAATGGGGTCGGCCCAGAATATCGTGCCTTGGATATCTACCCATATCCTTGGACTAAAGGAACAAGCGAGGGTTTGCTTTCCTGGGGTAGCTATTAGTACTGGCCTGGGTAGTTCACTTATGTCCAGTGCATTATTTTCCACAAAAGCAGTTGATATAAAGGAGTGGGTAGCTCCGGTGTCAAATAATACCACTGCATGCGATGAATGAACCATAAACTTACCCATGACAATCTCCGGTGCAGCCTGGGCTTCTTCGGCGGAGACGTGGTTCACTTTGGCGCGGACGGCGGGGTTGGAGGTGACTCCTTGAGCTCTCTTGGGGTGGGGGCACTGGTGGGAGTAGTGTCCCTCTTGGCGGCAGTTGAAGCACACCACAGGCTTGCCATGCCTGTCTCTCCAGACCTCCGGCTTCTTGGCCGGGGCAACTGGAGCGGTCGGTGCGACTGGAGCGGTACGAGCTTGACTGGCTCCGGCGTTGGCAGCTGGCGGCGCCGGGCGATATACTGGTCGGGGGTGGTACTGTGGCGCTGGCGGAGGTGGAGCAAAGCGGGGTCTTTGGGCCATACCCTGGTTCTGCCTAAAGGCAATCATGCGCTTCTTCTTCAGGTCGACCTTGTTCTGTTGGGTCTCCTGCATGATCGCTTTGTTCACCAACTTCTGGAAGTTGGCGAAGTCTCCGGAGATAAGTTGCAGGGACAACTCATCCTTCAGTCCCCGAAGGAACTTAGCTTGCCTGGCCGCATCAGTACGGACCTCCTCAGGCGCGTACCTGGCCAACCTATTAAACTCGTGTAGATATTCTGTGACAGATCTGCTCCCCTGCTGCAGATCTCTGAACTCTTGTTGCTTCTGAGCAACGATGCCGTCGGGGATGTGAGCGGCACGGAAGGCAGCGGAGAACTCTGCCCAAGTGTGGGCGTGGCCCTCGGGTAGAGTCTCGCGGTGGTTGTCCCACCACTCAGCGGCGGGACCATGTAGCTGGTGGGTGGCGAAGGCCACCCTCTCCTGCTCTGTGCAGGTCAGGAGATCGAGCTTCTTCTCGATCGCCCGTAACCAATCCCCAGCCTCCATGGGGTTGGTGGTGCTCGAGAAGGTCGGTGGGCGGACTCGGAGGAACTCCGAGAGCTGAGTTGCGGGAGCGGGAGCTGGTGTGGCGGGTCGGGGCAGCTCGGGCTGTTGATGGAGGCGAAAGAAGTGAGCCTGCTGCTCTTGCATCTGCTGCTGCTGCTGCTGCATCTGGTGCAGGAGGGCTGAGACCAACTGATTCTGTGTGGCCATCATCTCAGCCAAAGTGGGGTGATTGGCGACCGGGGCTTGCCTCTGCCCGGTGGCTCCCCACTGTGGCAAGTTGCCACTCTCCCCTCCGTTCTGAGGAGCGTCTGATCCCTGGGTGTTGGTCATCCTGGAATTTCCAATGTATACATATTTATTTTGGGTGAACTTCTTTATATTTATTTCAAAAGAATACCGTTCTTGCGGTTACATTTATTTATTCTCTCATTCATGCCTTATATTGTGACATGAATGCTAAATATAAGCAATCAAAATAAAAAGATAAACAATCAATCGTATTACTACGTCTAAGGCAGCTCGGGGGACGGCTCGATCTCGGGCTCGTGGGAGACGGGCGGGGTCGAGGAACTGGACGGTCCGGCGGGTGGTGCACTGCGGGAGATCCTCTTGGGCCTCACTGTGGGAGTCTGAATGGGTTTCTTCCTGCGAGGCGGAAGAGGCGCGATCTCCTCTATGTCCTTCTTCAACTCCTCGATCTGGTAGCGGAGATGTGGGTTGGTGGCGACACGCTGACGAAGGAGCTCATTCTGACGCCGCAACTCCTCTGCCTCGGCAGCCAAGCGGTGTCCCTGCTGGATGCGGCGACGAAGCTCTCCGTTCTCGCGGTTCAGATCCTCAGAAGAGTGTCGGTAGAAGCTGATGGTGTCGCGCTGTCCATTGGCGTCCTGTAGCGCCTCGTAGTGGAGATCATCCATGGCCTCCAACAAGCGCATGGTATGACCTATCGCCGAATGACGCTGGGAGAGGGTACTGACGAAGACACTGTGTGGGCTCCCTGGGGTGCGAAGCGGAACGAAGCGGAAGTCCGTGTCGTAGAGCTCGCTGTCGTAGATCATCCGGAGCTCGGTAAGTGCCTGAAGAGCGGTGCGCTGACTGGCTACCAGGAAGGTAGGTCCTCCTCCGCGGTAGGTGTGGGCTGTCTGAGGGGAGGGCTGGACGACGACGGTGACCTCGCAGTAGCTTTCTTCCTCGTCGGGGAAGACTCCATGGTACATCGGCTCTTGCTCGAAGCCGAGGAAACTGACGAGCATGCGTAGCTCGCGGATGAATCCGGCCTCGTCACGAAGGTTCCCGTTCATGGTACGGGCCGGCATCTACAAAAGAGAGAAATTTTTGTGAAAACTTCAGAAGATGAGAAGGTAAGCATTTTGTAAGAAAATAGGTTTAATATAAGTCCTAGGGTCAGGTCTGTTTGGCTTCCTACAGTCAAGTCGGCTCTGATACCATCTTGTCGCGCCCCGATTTAATAAATCAGGACTTTATTGAAATTCCATAGAAAATCAATAAAACAAGACGTTCATCACACGACCACGTACAATACGAGCAATCATTCACGGTTCGTAGACCGCATTAATACAAAAGTGAATAAAGGTGAAGAGAAACTAATAAAATAAGGGTCCTAGATGAACGCCTCCTTCCAGTCTCGCCTTGACTGGGTCGCTACTCCAGACCTTCATCCTCCTCGTAGTAGACTGGCTCTGATGTCGTAAGTCAACGGGGTGAGTACAGATGTACTCAGCAAGCCACCGAATGCAAATATAATGCAAGGTAATAACAAGGGAGATAGTGGCTAATTTTGCGGAAGCAGCATAATTGTAAAGCTTTAAATGAGAGCAATTTATTAGTATGGAAAAGTAAACATGTGCATGTGTATCATCATCTTCTAACTCGAGGGGTACAGTCACCCCACCTCGCTCAACAGTCCTTACGTGCCATGAATAATCCGAACATTCACACAATTGTAAACTAACTGCGAGTAGTCACACAACCCGCCCTTGACCGTGGGCTCGGCTTTTCGAAAAGATTGAATTACTCTGATCAGAGATGTACCACTGTACCCACAAGGCACGCACTCATCACCTACACCGAAGTGTAACGAGATGACCCATCACACGGGAACTCGTGCCAAAACCTTCCATATGGTTCCCTCCGACTCCACAACACCCTCTTATGGGTTTCGTACCGTGTCTCGACGTGTCGAGTGCTCACCATACCCCCCCTTGAGCCTTCTTTGGTACAAGTCGCCCGCAGGCTAGCCCCTTGTACCCCTCCACTATGGTGCATAGAGCCGAAGAGTTCCACACTTCCAGTTAGGACTTACCCATTAGACTTGTGGTTGGTACGGAAGTGCTTTGCAACAGATCCCGCAGACCGGTCCTTATAGTGCCCCGGGTGCGACAAACCAGTGCCCGAGCTTGCACCCGGAACCCACCATACTTATAACCTAGCCAACTCCAACAGAGTCCAGAGACAAGAATAACAGGGAAATTCATATACAGAATCCAGCTATCTACGACTCATTCTTTTTAACCTATAGCAGTTGTGCCGGTACATTGGGCACTAGCTAATATTTTTATAGTAGAGTGACAAGGAGTTGAGGCTCAATAAGCATGGCTTGGGTTTGCACACAAGGACAGGGATCTAATAAATATAAGTGTAAGGCTTGAATATTTGACTAATGCAATATTAACCTATGGGTTATAACGATAAGTTATTAAAACATGGGCTCAATTATGATCAACTGTTTCCACAGAGATGGTCGATGACTTGCCTTGCTCAGCAAATGGGGATGGAGGAACCTCGGGGTAGAACTCCTGCTCCTCGACGAACTCGTAGTCTTCTCGTTACGGAAAATAAACAATACATCCACATTCAATAAACAGATAAAAATTCACCAAATATTAAACATACACATTTGTAGGTTTTATTAAGTGAAGTAATATTTTTAATATCTCAAGGTTTTGTTCAAAACAGTAAAGTTTAATATTTTAGAATTTTCCCTATTTTATTTTCTGTATTTTTAATTTCAACCCTAAGGGATTTTTATTCATTTATTTATTAATAATATTTTAAGTAACAGAAACATACTGTTTTTATTGTATTAATGTGTAGAGAATAATATTCTGGTTCTAACAAAATTTGAATGGTGAAATTTGGAGTTAAAATGAGCAAGATATGAATTTTTGAAGTTTAAACTATTTTCTGGAATTTTATTTAAACTAAAAACCGTCTCGGGTCCACGGTGAACTGGGTTCACCGTGAACCGTTGACCGCGCGCGTGGACCAGGGTGATCAGGACCGCAGGATCTAGATCCAACGGCCAGGGCGCGTGCGGGGCGTTTAAGTGGTGATCGACGGCTCACAGGCCTCGATACCCCTTAGCGCAGACGGACGGTGGGGATTAAATCCCAGAGGAGATCTAATCTACGCCCTCCAAGCGTGATCGTGCGGTCGGGGTTAAATCCGGCACGGCACGCAGATTCGCCGTCTTCTCCGGCGACGGCAGCCACTGGTGGCGAGCGCGACGGTGGCGGCGAGGGCTAAGTGCCTCAGGTGAGCGCGAAAACCGAAACAGAAAAGGGCGGCGATCATGGTGGTACCTGAGTCAGGACTTGCGGGCGTCGGTTCGTGGCCGGCGTTGAGGGGTGGCGGCGGGATAGGTTCGGGCCGGCGGCGAAGGCGGTCTTCCGGTGGCGATTCGGCCCAACAGAGGCGGGGACGGGATCAGGTGGACACCGACGGTCCCGACGGGCTTGAAGACGAGGGTGGAGAGGCACCGTGGCGCCGGCAAAAGGTCGCCGGAGGCGGAACAGAGGTGGCGGTGCAAAAGAGAGGGGGGGCGCTCGGAAAGGGGAGGGCTTGAGCGATGTTGGCGTGGGCGAACTGCGGTGAGGGTGGGGGTCCTTTATAGGGGCTCGCCGGCGAGAAGAAGGCAAGGAATCCGAAGGAAACCGAAGGAGCTTTCCATCGCCGGTGAGGTTTCCCTAGGGTTCGGCTTCTTGCCAAATACGGCGGAAAGCGCGTGAGAAAAGGGGGAAAGAGGTCGCCGGAGGATGGGGGGTCGAGATCCGGCTCGATTCGGTGACCCGAGGCGTCCGGCGGCGAATAGGGCAAGGGGGCCGACGGGAATGGAAGGGGGAGATCCCCTTCCATCGGAGAAGAAAGGCCTGACAGGTGGGGGCCACCTGTCAGTGAGCGGGCATAAAAGAAAAGGGGCTGACAAGTGGGCCGAAGGTGGCAGAGGTTGAGGGGGCGTGCGGGAGGCCGACGGGTGGGACCGAAGCGAGCGCGGGGAAGGAGAGAGGAGCGGAGGAGTGCGCCGACAGGTGGACCCCACCGGTCGGTGGCACACCGCTGGATTGGGCCGGGCTGAGGTCGATTTCCGGGTTGAGGCCCATTAAGTATTTTTAATTCTTTTCTGTTTTAAAATAAATTCAGTAATTCATATATTTGATTAGGGGTTGAATCACTGTTGATAAAAATTTGTAAAAATTCCTAAAATTATATCTTGCCCTTTAGTTCATCTCATAAAATTTTCAAGTCCAGATTTTAATTATTTCTCCCTGTTTGGCTTTATTTGGGTTCTTTTGGGATTTTTCCAATAATAATAAATTCAGAAATGATTTAAATAATATTTTCTTTTTATTTTATTCCTTTTTAATTTCTGGGGTGTTACACCTTGCCATCTCCACCACAAAAACCTAGGTGAAGCCCTCCACCACAACTTTGTCCACCCCTGCTCGATGCCGTTGGTTGCTATGGATCTCCTCCATTCACACCTCACAAGGTCCACACCCTAAAGCCCACCAACTGCATCCACAAGGATGAGCTGTGGACCCTAGCTCCTACCTCGACCACGGCAGGTAACCACTCCGCCCATGGTGTAAACCTCAAGCCCGGGATGTAGCCCCTAATAGTTGGTTCTAAGTCCTAGTATTTGTCAGCTCATGTTACAGTGAGGGGGCATTCAGAGTCGAGACGAGGATGTTGTCTCCACTGAGCAAGTAGGACCCCACTATTGCAGCCGAGCTAGATGGGCATCCATGGTTCGAGAATTACTTCTACGTGGAGTCCCTTCCATGGCTGGCATGACGGAGGACGAGGTGGAGGCGTACCGACACTATCAGCACCGTCGAAGTCCATGATGTGTCGAAGCCATGGGCGAGTTCCGTGATGTTTGTTAAATGAATTGTGCCTAAGAAAATTCTAGGTTGATCGAAAGTTCTGGTTTATAATTGGAAGTTCTGACCAGTCCATGAGCTCTGTAAATCAGTTTTGGAAGTATTGAAAGTTCTAATTTGGCATCATAAGTTCCGACATTTAGAACTGATCGAAAGTTCTGATTTGGAATCAAAAGTTACGAGATCCAGAGCAGGTTTTCGGTTTTATGGAGCTAATCGAAAGTTTCGATTTGGAATCGAAAGTTCTGACATTTGGGACGATCAGATGTTCTGATAGAGTATCAGAAGTTTCAATCAATTCTGATTTAGATATCGGGAGTCTAGATTGGATCTTCCGATGTAAGATCGGAAGTTCCTATTGGGACGAAACAGATTAGATTTGTTGGGATTTAATTATAATTAAGGGCACGGGCCCTTGGACTATATAAAGGTAGGAAGAATGAGGTCGTGGGTTATTGTTCTCATTGCTAAAACCCTAGCCACCACACATCTCTTCTCCCTCTCTTGATCTCAAAGAGTTGCGATCAGATTCTCTCCTCGACTCTCATGATCGGTGCTAGAACGCTAGTGTGAGATCAATTTCATCTTTGTACGTATGGACTCCATGGAGGCACTACTTGAATATAGGTGTTTGTCATCTTCCCTCACGTGGAGATCGCTGGGCTTCGTCGATTGGATTGCCGCCAAATGAGCGAAGCAAGGCAAGGTTGAGCGAGGACGCACTTCCTCAACATCTTCTTCCACTGCACTAACACGTATCGTGTTAGAAGGTAATGATTTATGATCTCTCGTGTGCATAGTTTCTAGGTATGGGGTTAAAATTTAAAATTGTTGGCTACCATAGCTTCCTCATATCCCAACGGTGGTATCAGAGCGTACGTGTGTAGTATTCAATTTAGATCGTGTATAGAGATACGTGGTGGTAATAGATTAGATCTATTGTTCTGTTAGTAGGATTTTCGAAAGTTCCAATGTTAGATCAGAAGTTTCGACGGGTTGAAAGTTCTGATATTAGATCGAAAGTTCCGATTGCGATTTAATTCGATACAGAGAGAAATTTTGCTATTGAAAGTTCTGATGTTGGATCGGAAGTTCCGACCTCGATTTAATTCAATCAAAAAGTTTCGATGTTGGATCAGAAGTTCCGATCTCGATTTAATTCGATACAGAGAGCAATTTTGTAGTCGTAGTCGGAAGTTCCGATGTTGAATGATGTATAGAATGTTGTCATTGATATGGCTTTGCAAAACGTATGATGCATGAATGTAATTAACATGGCCTACGCGTCATGGATATTACATCTCAGGTTGTTCAATAGTTGTATGATATGCACATCGACCTATAATTCTTCGACTTATGTAACTAGTATCCTTTATTAGAATCTCGATGTCGTGTTGACTATTAGGTTTGGGGTGCTGACTGTCGAGCTTGGGCTGCCAGCCCAAATAAGTAACAGGCTATAATCTTTTCGTTTATGATTTTTTATTTTGTTTTGCTACGAATTTACATAATTAGATTTTTGTTTATATAATTTGGAAAAAGGTAGCCTATAAACGCCTTTTTAAAACAGAATACTATTTTTAATTTCTGTGGTAACATAAAAAATATGGAGAAATAAAATGGTGCTTTCTACTAACCATGGAATGAGTTTATCTTTTGATTTGTTTTCATTAAGGGAAAATTATTTCTATTATTATTTTAATTATTGGTAGTAGAGAGTAGAAAGCGTGAAATTGTCAAGAAAAATAAGTGATGCTAAGAAATAAAAGTGTAAATTTATATAACAGGCGTGTTATAGTGGAGATGGTGTGCAGTGTGCTGGATAGTACAAGGAGAGATGGCGAAACAGATGATCAATGCAAATTTATAATGACTATTGTTGACAAAATATAATTAATCAAATATACTAATTTAACATTTTAAATATACTAACATGATCAATTCTACAACTATTAGTAGAATACCATAAAGGTGCTCTTATTATGCCACCTACTGAATTAGCACTCTCCATACAACGCCAAAATGCTACTTTCTTTATTTCTTGAGTTTCGTTTCAGATTAATGTATATGTTCCTGGTTAAAATGACTTACATTTTAAAACAGAAAAAATACAAAATACAAAACACTGATTATAACCTTGTAAAACAATCGCGCTTGTACAAGTGAAATAAATTAGCAAGAACAGCACGCTACGCCGTGTTTGATTACACCGTATTATTTGAATTTGTGGAATGAACTTGACCGACAAAATAGGGACGAAAGATGAAATCAAATTAATGGACAATAGTAGGATGGAAGGGAGGAACAAAGCAGAGATATACTCAACTGGGGAACAGTGGAGAGACCGAGATGAAAGGATTCCTTTTCAAAGAAATACAATGCAGCAGAATGCGTGAATCAAACCCTCTGTGGTGCAGCTTAACGTGAGTGGATGTACGCATTAAGCGGATGTACGGCTACGGAAACCAAACCGAAGGAAGAGTCAGCCATTCCACCGTACAGGGACTGCTATTGTTCCGGTCACGATTCAGGAAGAGTCAAGGAAAAACAGTGAGGACATTTGGTGGGGCCATGAAGGAAGGCAATGACATTTTAACTCCTGTTTACCGATGATATTGCATTTAGCTCCTTTTACCGATGACGTGTATGACCTTAGCAATCAGCTATTGGTGAAAGAATCATGTGGTAATGGATGGATCACCAAATGAATCATGAGCAAAACATGGGATGTTTCTCACAAAAAACTAGCTGAAAGGTATTTTCAATCGCTGGGCATATATTCGCACCATTTTTTGCTTGTCTATATTGATACATGTTGCTAACAGCAAATCTCTTTTCGCTTCAGATGGTCACAAAAAAAGGCAGTTTTGTTGATGTTAGAAACAAAACTAATTGAGCTCAATATTTCTCGCAATTTTCACTCTCTTGATTTCGTCATAAATGTATATCATTTTTGAAAGGGGGCAAATGCAGCTCCTAGCTGTGCCTCACAAAGGGAATACGTTTCAGGCTTTAATATCTTCTGAAAACGTTCTTTGAGATTAAGCTTTGTCACTGTTTGCAAAACTCGGGTGCAAAATCTCCGCACTTCTTGACGGCGTGACTTATTTTCTGGGATATTTGTAAGGATTTCTTGTATCAGCTCGCACAACTGAGAGAGATGCTTCTTCAACACCTTTGTCGCACTTGAAACATCGTCAACCCAAGATTTTAATATGCAGTCAACCAACTCTAATGTCTGAACTCTTCGGTATTCAGCTTTTGTGCATCCAATCTTCGGTAGAACAAAACCAAAGAGCTTCTGTCCTACCCAAGGATTCCTCCGGACAACCTCCTTCAGAAAACCAAGCTTCAACCGTGATTTCTTGTTGTTGAAGTAATCAATCAATATATAATGGAACTTATCAACCATACTAGCAAGTTCCTGTTTTGAACAACTCTTTGAATTGATGATCTTCAGAAGCCAAAATGTAGCATTTTGGGCGACAGAAGCAACTGTGCTGTATCTTGACCGTGATGCCAGTGTTAGAGCTTTCTCCAACAAACTTTTGAGGGTACTAAGTTCAACGCCATCACCCTTGGGATAATCCTTTGCTCTGAATATCCTTTTCTGCAATATACCACTTATACGTTGCTTGAATTGATCACTGCCATCAGCACTATGTGACTTCACAAAAGCTTGCATTAAGAAAGAATACACCTCTAGCACTAGACATTTCCCTGTAGAGTTAAGCACACAAGGTTACACAAAAACATGTAACAAATGCAGAAACACTACAGTTAAACGCAAACTGCGTGGAAGCTGGATCATTTCCTATCATAATAAACCTTATAGTAACAATTAATTCTCTGAAGTGATTTTGGAGGTTTAAAAGGATCAATTTTAAATGTACTGTTTGAACTGCTATACAACTTAGAGCAAACAAAAATGTAAGCAAGAATGTTTGAAGGGTACCTGTATTCCTCTGAAGATATATCTCAAGTAATGTAAGGACACGAAGCTTGAACCGCATAAGTTGAGATTGCTTAGTGTCACTACCAGGTAGGTTGCACTCCTTGAAAATCCTTGCAATGTAAGGATCAATGCGGAACATAGCATCATCGTCCATACCATCTGAATCATCCGAATCATCACCAGATTTAGTAGCTTCTGCACTATCTCCATCTTTTGCCTCATGGTCAACTTTTTCTTTCAAATCATCTTGACCTTTATCTACTTCATCACCTGAATTATGGTCCATTTCCTCATCCAGTTCATCTGCAGCAGCATCAGAGTCCCCAACCTCCACGTCATCCATGATGGTTTCATCATCTTCAATGTCCACACATGCATCATCTTCATCATCATCACTACCTGATGGGCGATGAGAACCTTTCAAATCTATCTTGACAACTCTCAACATATCAAGAAGCCCTGTTTCCGTAATGTAGTCACAGAATAGACGGAATACCTGTCGATTCAAATAGAAGACCAGGTTGGCGCAATCAAGTTAAATGCTAACAAGAAAAGAAACAAAAATCTGCAATGCAATGCACGAGTGATTTAATATATTTACATCCACTGGTATGATAGAAATGGCTATTTGCAAAGGAATGTATAGATCATTTAAAATTGCATGTCCCTAATTTATGCCCTATTATCATCAACATATAATTCAAAAAAATGGAAAACCAACTATTTCTAGAGGTACATGTACAGTATTACTTGCCTGTTCAATGGAGAAACATACAGGGCCAGATACATGAGGCAAAACAGAAAGAAAAGTCTGCACAAGTACATCCATAAATTCTAGTGGCCCGTCCTCATTGGAATCCTCTGATCCATCCTTATTAGGCTCCTCCAGCCCATCCTCATTAGGCTCCTCTGACAGCTCCTCATTAGACCACTCCACACCAGCCTCATTAGAGGCCTGTCCACTGGAGTCGTCACTCTGAGAGATGGCAGGAAAGGATTTCTTGCAGCATATAGTCACATCAATTGCAGCCTCCCAGTACTCATCTGGATGGAGAAGAACTTGGAGGAGCAACTGAATAAGGAGATAACGCATCGCGTGCATTTTTGTCGAATCCAATCCAGGGCCAACTTTTCTTTCCTATTCACAAGGAACCACATAAAATAGACTATGAACCAGAAAGGAAATATATGAAACATCCATGAAAATTAATAGAACTGTTATTCAAAGTAAATATGTGCTTCTGTACATTTAAAATCCTAATTCCAACAACAAGAAGATTACATCTAGAACAAAAAAGAAGATTACACCTGCGCCACGCCCAGCACCCACGCCTGCACCTAGCCGCTAGCCCCATGCCTGTGCCTAGCCCAGCCCCACACACCACGTCCAGCTTGTGCCACACCTAGCCCCATGCCCCGCGCTGTTAGAGAGAAAGTTGGAAGGAGGAGAGAGAAAGGAAGAAAAAGAAAATGGGAAAAGGGGGAAAAGGGGGAAAGGAAAGAGGGGAAAATAGGGGAAAAGGGGCTATTCCACGAAATATTCGGATTTGAAAATTTTTAGAAATTAATTTTTAAACATTTTTTCGTTAGAGGGTTATTTAGACATTTGGCAAAGTTGGAGGGTGTGATCCACAGACTTTTTTCGTTGATCTATCACGTAACAAACACCACGTCAGTAAAACTGCTCGCGGTTTCACCACATTGGCTAAACTACCCTTGAAAAGTGTAAATTGAACTATTTTGCAATACCCGCTAGTGCTTTTTAGACAATAATATTCTTTAGGGGGTTATTCAGAATTCAGCAATACTTTGAGGGTGTAATTTAGACTTTTTCCTTTATTATATGATGAAACAAACACTAACACCATTGTATGTATCCTAGGTTATTCTAAAGTCATCAATTCAAAACCAAATAAATTCAAGCAATTTTCTTAATAAGACATGTTAAGGAGCAGTATGGGAAGCAGGAAAAGGACCTACACATAGTTTACATTGATTTGGAGAAAGCTTCTGATAAAATATGAAGGAATGTCATGTGGTGGGCCTCAGACAAACATAAAATCCCAACAAAGTATGGTGCCCTCATTAAGGATGTGTATAACAATGTTTTGACTAGTGTTTGAACATGTGATGGTGACAGAAATGACTTTGCGATTAAAAATAGGACTACAACAAGGGTCAACTTTAAGCCCTTATCAATTTGCTTTAGTGATGGATGAAGTCACAAGGGACATAAAAGAGGAAATCTCTTGGTGTATGCTTTTTCGTTGACGATGCAGTGCTAGTTGATGAAAGCTGAGCAGGAATAAATAGGAAACTAGAGTTGTGGAGACTGAAGACAGACTGTTGAGTCCAAAGGTTTTAGACTTAGCAGGACTAAAGCTGAATACATGAGATGTGACTTTAGCACTACTACACATGAGGGAGATGTTAGTTTGGAAGGTCAAATAGTGCCTAAGAATAATACCTTTCGATATTTGGTATTGATGCTTCAAAGGGATGGGGATATTGATGAAAATGTTAGCCATAGAATCAAAGCCGAGTGGATGAAGTGAACAAGCATCTAGCATTCTCTATGACAGGAGGGTACCATAGAAGCTAAAAGGCAATTTCTATAGAATGATTATTAGACCTACAATGTTGTATAGTGCAAAATATTGGCCTACAAAAATACGACAGGTTCAATAGTTGAGTGTTGCAAAAATGCATATGTTGTGTTGGATTTATGGGCACGCAAGAATGGATCGAGTCTAGAACGATGATATGCATGATAGGATAGAGGTAACATCAACTGAAGAAAATTTTGTCAACCGGTGCATCGTGAAATCTTGAGACGTGACAATAGTGTGAGGAGAGACAAGGGAGATGAAAATTGTCTTGAGAGGAGACAATAAAAAGAGACTTTGAAATGATGGAATATTCCCAAAGATTTGGCATTGAATAGGAGTGCATGGAGAGAAGTTATTCATATGCCTAAACCTTGATTAATGGCTCATGTTGGGTTTCAACTCTAACTTACCCCGATTTACTTGGGATTGAAAGACTTTGTTGTTGTCATTGTTGTTAATGATAATTTTTAATATTGGAAACAGAAATAGTGGAATTCAGATATAGTAAAATAGTATTTCCCTCGACTCCTGCAGCTATTCCTATAAGTTAAAATTAATACAACACAACATCAAATGAGTCAACTAATATGATAAGCTGAATAATAACAAGATACAAACCTCATAGAAAAGAGTAGATTCTACATTTAGCAACTTCTTGAATGCATTGTCATCATTGGTGCTCAAGGTCCGGAAGAGTGAAACTGAGGGAATGTTGCAAAGAGTATTAATGAAATGCATGAAGTAGAAGCCCAAGTCATTAGACTTAACCTCACTAACAACATGTAAAGCTTCATCTTTCTGTGCATCTTCTATTAAGAATTGAAGTTGTTCAATGCATTCATTACGTATTGAAGTTGATATAGCTGGCTTTGGCCATTTGAACTTTTCATGTAGCTCAAATGATGTCACCTCATATCCTAAAGATGCTGAGAAAAGACCTTGAACTGCAAGGAACTTCAATACCTCAGTCTGCACTTGAAATTTTTCTTCAATACACTTCGCCATTTCAGAATCTGTCAACGAACTCCCTTTAGATGTCAGTTTTAGATTTTTCAAAACACTAGGAATTGTATTCACCACCCAACTCTTCAGAAAGTCGGTGCACCCTTGCCCAAAAAGGTCCTTATCTTCGATTGAACCAACTTCTGAATTCTCATCAGTTGTTTGACTTTGATCAGATGGTTCATCTGTAGCACAGCCTTCATCCACAAAGAGCAACATCAAACTCTGCACAAGAGACAGACAATCTTGACCACTTCGGAACTTGGCCACCAAATCTTTAACAGTTTTCGTTTTTGACATGCAGTCAAATCTTCCACTACTGTATTTCTGTAAGTTCATAATGACAGCTACACGCCGATCATTGTCCTCACTTACTAAACTTACTAACTCCTTCAAAAAATGTTGGCCAGCATTGTGCAACCATGACGATTCATTTGATAGAACATCCATCAAACCATGAACACCCTTGCTGGACAGAACTAATTGAATCGATGACGACGATAGTCTTGGAAAGAGGTTAAGAAGAATATTAAATGCCAGATGCTTCCTATCATGAGATGAGAGTAGCAGTGTTCCTTCAATTATAACCTCACAGAAACTATGCAGGTTCTTTTTTGTATCCTCAGCAGAGCCACCTTTCTTATTCTTTTTGTGCTTCTTGCTAGAGCTCGCATTAACGTCACTCTGTGAAGCTGCCTCTCGAACAAGCATGTTCGTGATAACAAGCCACAGACTATGAATACGTGGAAGACAAAATGTGGATTCCTGAATAGATTTACAGCAGACCAAACAAAAGATGAGCCAGGGGATGGCATGCAGCATATAGAAATTTTGTATAACAAAAGAAATTTTAGTAATTAAATACATCTTTGTTATTATACTAGACAATGATAGTAAGATTTTTATTATGTAACTCCTGAACCATTAATAATTAAAAATATACCTTGAAACAAGCAGCGATTGAAAGAAGATGTTTTTCTGCAAAAAAAAATTCTGGACTGAATGGGTATGGCAGAAGCTTTCCAAATATCTCCTTCTGGGCATTTGTTCTTTCTTGCAGCTTTAAAGCCAGATAGAGTGCATCTGGATCTCCAGCATCAGCAGCTGTGTTGAACCAATCTTGCACACTCGGAGCTTCAAGAACCTCAGACAATATAGCTTCTTGTGGTAGCTGCAACATGTAGAAAAAATTAGCAAATGTTGAATCAAGCCAGTGGTCAAATACCAAAACAACTGACAAATGAGGAAAGAGCATATCCATTCCTAAATCATCTTTTTTACATCAATGAAATATACAGGGTACAACTTCGTACATAATTGATACACTAGTTCAGTGCCCATGCGTTGCTACAGATAAAACATCATAACAATATTTTAAAAATATATACACAATTACACATAAATATATAATTAAATCTCTACTCCTTAAAAGATTGGGTTCATGGTGATGACGTAGTCTACTCTTCTCCTTATGTGTGGCTCCACATGTCGGCGAAAAAAGAGAACAGTAGAATGTGCCATCACCATGAACTCAGTCTTTTAAGGAGTAGAGAAAAATAGTTGCCAAAACTACTAGTATATTGTATTTTGATGAACAAGGAAGCATGTAATAATCGAAGGCAAGAAACAGCAGTGGAAAAATAATTCAAGCTAGATTTGTAACCAAAAATAACATTTTATGCAAGGTTAAAGATATTTTCTATTAAAGGGAAGCCAAGGGCACCATGCAAACTGAAACACGATAGTTTTATCAAAAAAATAATTTCAGTTGCTATAAAAATAGTTGTTCCATACTTTCGTTACATCTTCCGCATAATTTAATCTAAAAATAATGGCTACAGACTGTTAAGTTATATTTTTCCTAACCATTTTTTGTACATGATTTTTAATATATTTGGATACCACTGGTATCCTTTTATTCAAGCATTTAAAGGCACTTGCAGAAAATAAGATTAGCACCAAATATCAGTACAGCTAACTACTCAACTAACTTAGATTAGATTACACAAAGAAAAGCATGATCATAAAAATCATCAGTATGTGCTTGAGGCATGTACCTTCCTAGCTAAATCCAGGATCACAGCAACAGAAGGCTCGGTTAAATAACGTTTCTTGCTACCGAGTTTGACAACCTCATTCACAAAATCCTTGACAATGGAAGAACCTTCTTCACGTGCCCACTGTCCTGAAACCCTTCCAGACCTAACAATTGATCCATATCCAAATAAACGCCCCAAAAGATTGTCCTTAGCTTCCTAAAAACAGAAATGCAAAATGAACAAACAAGTTGACAGCAAAATAAGGAAGAAGAATTGTGCTGTTAGCCATCGTAATAGTGTATTTTGCAAGTTACCGGTCCCTTCATTGAAACCGAATACTCTAGTAGATTAGGTATCAACTTCAAGATCGCTTCAATGCTGATTCCATGAATTGATTCGAGCACAAGTGCAAGACCCAATGCAAATCCTTGCCTCGCAAACTGCAAATAAAGTCCCAAGAGGTGATTTACGTGTAGTGGAGGACTCACACATTATGAAGCAAAACTTTGTCCTAGAGTTGGAAAGCATCTCTGACCTCTCTAGAAGAAGAGATGCCGCGAATGAGCCGCCGGATGGCATACCTCACGGACGGCGCGCAGTTCTCTAGGCCATCGTCCTTCTCAGCCTCCATCTGCGACGAGCCATCACCATCCTCTGTTTCACTCTCCCCCTTACGCGCACCCTTCTCGTACGCCGTCTGCACCTGCCGGAGCTCCGCCACAAGCGCCTGTGCAGCGGCTTCCCTATGCGACGGCTCCGGTGAAGCCAGGTCCCTGAACACATTCATATGAAGCCCAGGCCCCGACACCACTGGAACAGGCGGGGCATTCACTGCCGTCGCAGCCTCCGGCACCACCTCCGCGGGCTGCTGCTGCTGCGGCTTCGTCTTAGCGGCGGCAGCGACGGCGGCGAGGACATCCTTCGACTCAGCGGAATGGCGGTGCCGCTCCTTATCGAGCTCCTTCCGGTGCTTCCTCCGCTCCATGGATAGCTTCTTCTTCGCCGGCGCCTCCGCTGCCAGGGCCGGTTTGGCTGCCGCCTCTTCCTGCGAAGAGCTCAAGGAGGCAGTCTCGGGCTCCGCCAGAGCGGTCGGCCGCCTCTTCTTACCGGCCATTGAGGCGTGCCGCGAATCTCAGCCCAGCTCGAGGCGGCACAGGCGACGGAGTGGGGTTTATGCCGAGACGGCGAAGCTTGGAGGCAAGCCTAGGGTTCTCCTCTCCCTTTTTTTCTCTCTTTGTACACACTACGCCTCAGCCGGCATAAGGAAGCCAGAAAAGCCCAATACAGCCCATATGTCAGGCGGCCAGAAAAAGATAATAAATATTTTGAATTTAAAACATGTAATAAGATAAATTTATTTTGGCAGGAGAAAATAATATCTAGAAAGGTAGTGATCATCTCTAAATTAAAATATTGGATGTGAGAATCTTATAGACATAGCTTTGTAGAAATTGTAAATTGGGTGTTTGCTACCGATTCTCTTGATAAATAAATCATGCAGACATTAACAACATGAAATCAGATGTAAACATAGTCAGAATATATAACTATTCCAACCAATGTGAGGATGAATTCTTGAACCCTCTTTTGGCGTAAAAGATTACGCTAACAGGTTCTTGAAGATTAAGAACTAACAAATGAAGAGTTTGTGATGCGGACTATTTCGAGCCTCCGAAAAGAATAATAGCTCAAAGTAGTTCAAAATTGTGTATTGAATAGCTGAGTATTTGATACCTATTACAAGGTAAGAATGGGGTATTTATAGGTAAAAACTCTAAGGAAAAGACATATTTACCCCTCAATTACAACCGACATAGTGGAAACTATTCAGTACCCCGAATAGGATTAAAATAGTAAAATCTATCCGAAGAAGGTAGATAAGGCAGATGTCTTATCAGTCTTGCTGTTTTCACTGTAGCTTCAGAGCCTTCGGAGGATACCTTCGAATCATAAAGCCAAAGTATCCCTCGGCTTAGAAACTTCATCATCTCCGGAGATGAGCGCAAACTTTGATGTTGATGAATTATCTTTGACTGTTGATCTCTAAAATCCTGAGGATGAAGTATTTCCCCCCAATACCCTCCCTTACCCCTAGAATAGGATTGGTTGTCAAATTGGTTGAGGACTCGGATCACTGATCTGATTGCATGTTTTTACTAAATATTTACAGAGCTTGTTTGATGTCCAAAATAGCTAAACAATAACAAAATTCAAAAAATAACTTCAACACCTATCACACTCAAATAGCACGAGTAAGTGGTTATCATGTGTTGCATTCAATATTTGTTAGCTCCAATAGAATTTCTATGAGGATGGATGAGCTTGGCTGATCCATACTAAAACTTGCCCAGTTCATAGTAAAACCAAGCAGTCTAATTAGGTTTTCACTCATTCAATTAGGGCTAAATACACAAATGATCCATTAGGATCGTACCAGCTAGAGCCATGATTCTGTTTCTATGGTAGAAAGGTGGTCTAGTCTAGTTCTGGTAACTGTGGAAACAGTAGGGTAGAGATGCACATGCCCTAAATGTGCAAACCAACTATTTTTCATATCTCAATTGAATTATTTGCTTAGTTTTTCATTGAACATGGTAGATCCAACAAATGTTGTCTGCGGACAAATATGCCAACATTGGAATGATCATTATTTAAACTATAGTCTTGTTAGTCTTACTCATATTTAGTTTAGGCTTATAGGGAATAGTAATAATGAACAGATGTTCTATAAAAAGGCATTATATGCTCTTGTGACTTGGTTACACCCACGGGCCTTTCTGTTTTAAATGAAAGCTCAAATACCCAAGAAAAGGTCAGCGTTTTTTTGTGTGTACATGTTCACACCTTCCAATTTGAGAACATTAGTAGGCATAATAGTGTTGACGCCAAAATTTAGTAGAGTTCGGGCCCACCAAAAATGTTGCACGGTCAACAGAAGTCAAAAAGGGGTCCGATCAAATGTGGTCAAAGAAGTCTATCCATATTGTTACAATATGACCCAACATGTATGAGCCAATGAAGAAGAGTGAAGATAAGGATATCTAGAATCGGTTACAATGTATATTACTTGGATGGCAAGTCTTCGGACTATAAATATGTATCTAATTAGCTATGTTTACATACACAATCAACCCCTACAAACTACTACTTTCGGCGCATCGCCACCCTTGAATTCCCAAGGTTAATCCCGATGGGACTTGGCACTTGGAACCGAGATGCATCGTCTCGATCTCCGGTGAAGATGTGTCCCGCCACCCTGACAGTCACATCAATCAATGTTTGTTCTTCAAGGCTGCATCGTATCGATCTCTTGAGGTATCAGCCTGATCAGTGGGATCAAACTGGAGAATCGCAATTGTTCGGGACAGATATATTGAGAGAGGCAGAAGAGAAGGTCAAGATCATAAGGGATCGGTTAAGGATAGCCCAGTCCCGACAGAAGAGCTACGCCGATAACCGTCGAAGAGACCTAACCTTTGAGGAGGGCGATTATGTCTATCTCCGAGTCACTCCCCTCCGCGGCACTCAAAGGTTCAACATGAAAGGCAAGCTAGCACCCCGCTATGTCGGACCTTTTCAGAACCTCCGACGGCAAGGGGAAGTGGCATATCAACTGGAACTGCCTCCATCCTTGGCAGGAGTTCACGATGTGTTCCATGTCTCTCAGCTGAAGAAGTGCCTTCGCGTGTCCGCCGAACAGGCCGATCTTCAACAGCTCGACGTCCAAGACAACTTGACCTACATCGAGAAACCCATCAAGATCTTGGAAACCAAGGAAAGGGTAACCAGGAGTCGTGTAGTTCGCTTCTGCAAGGTTCAGTGGGACAACCACCCCGCCGAAGAAGCTACATGGGAAAAGGAAGACGAACTGAAAGCCCAATACCCCGAATTATTCGAGTAACGTTCCAATCTCGAGGACGAGATTCTTTGTAAGGGGGATAGGTTTGTAACACCCCAAATTTCCAAAACAATAAAAATATTATTTAATTCAATTTCCTGGATTTTGAATTTCTGGAAATACCTTTAATACCCTTTTATACCCTCATTAAACTATAACATAGAGTTAATGACCAAACCAGGAGCTGAAAATTTTTGTATAAACTCCCAAGGCCAAGGTATATTTTTGAGAATTTTTACAAATTTTTATCCACTCTGGAAATGCCCCAAAAGATTTAATCTATTTTCTGCAATTATTTTAAATCGGAAAACCTTTGAAAACAGTATTGGGCCTCCCTCCTCCCTTCTCTCTCTCTCGGCCGGCCCAGCCCGTTACCCCGCACGCCTTAGGCTGACAGCCCGACCCCACCTATCGGCGCCGAACGCTTTCCCTCGCGCGCGCGCCCGACGCCACGACCCCACCCGTCAGCCCTCTCGCTCGCGCGCTCACGCTCACTGGCCAGTGGCCCCCACCTGTCAGACTCGTCGTCAACCTCGCGCCGTCGCCCCCAAACTTCGCCGGCCGGCTTTAATCCCTCAGATCCGCTCGTCGCCGGCCCCCTCCCCTCCATTTATCGCCGGCATTTAATTCCCCATATCGCGTCGACCGTTTTCTCTCTTAATCCCACGCGTAATCACCCCGCTGTCGCCCGTATGCAGAGAAACCGCTCGCCGGCGTTTACTCATGCCCCCCCCGATTGCGCCCTCCCTGCCCCCGCCGGTACCCCTATTTAAACCGCTACTCTCCACCGCGTCTGACCCCCACGACCAATCGCTGCGAGAGCAAACAGAGCGCCCGCACTTCGCCTTTTAGCGCACTCCTCCTGTTTCGCCTCCGGCCACCACTCGCCGTCGCCTCGGACCGCCTCTGTCCGCGCCTCCGCCACCAACGTGACCGCAAGGACGACCCCGACCTCGGCCACCCCTCCATCGACGCCGGACCCCACCGGATCGCCGTCGCTGCCAAGGAACCGAAAGCCTTCGCCGCCCCTCCTCGTCGCCGGCCTCACCCCGACGACCCCGGACCACCGCAAGGGTACCCTCTTGTTCCCCTCGGTACCCTCTTTACGTTTTTAGCCCTAGCTAGGCCGGATAGCCCTCGCCGTCGTCGGAATCGCTCACCGTCGCGTCGCCGGAGTCGGGGAAGAAGGGGTACTTTGCCCCCCCCGACACGCGTTGTGCCGGATTCAATCCCGGCCGTGCGATCCAGATCCAATGCCAGTGATTAGATCATCTGTTCAGTTTAATCCGGGGCCATCAGATCTGAGTGAAGCGGTACGGTGCGATCTCGTGCGTTCGTTGGTATTTAAAACCCTCGTTCAATCTCCGCCGTCCATCGCATACCGGTTCAACGTTTTAATCTCAGCCGTCCACGTCATTTTAACTCCCCTGCCTCACCTGTGACCGCCCGATCGCGATCCAACGGTGGATCATGATCCGGCGCACGCGCACAATGCGCGGGTTCACCGTGGACCTGGCTCACCGTGGACCCGAGGGGATTTAAATTTGAAAATAAATTCCAGAAAAGGTTTAAAACTTGTAAAATTCATATCTGGCGCATTTGAACTCTAAAAATTGCCATTCCACTTTCAGAAAATTCATAATATTAATCTCTACATGTTTATACAATAAAAACAATAGGTTTACTTTGGACATTTCATGTTTATTCAAATGAATATTCAAATGCCTTTAGGGTTAAAATACAAATTCAAATATTTACACTTCAGAAAAATTTATATTTATTCCTTTCTGCCCATGTACTGAAAACCATTAAATTAACATGAACTTTCCATTTCAAATTTTATTAGGAAACTTAATATGAGACTATTCATCAGAACCTTAACAACTAAATTTATTTTAATCAAACCACCTTTAACCTATGTGCTTATCATGTAATATTATATTGTTTGATTGAATGTTGTGTTCATTTTATTTTACTTTATTATATTGAAAAGACTACGACGCCGTCGAGGAGCCGGAATACTTCCCGGAAGTCCCTCCCTCGCCTTTCACTGAACAAGGCAAGTCACCAAATCGATCTTTTGAGCATATTGAACCCATGTTTGATTAAACTATCGCTAAAACACATAGGTTACATATGTGCATTAGTCCAATGAGAACCCTTACACTATATTTATTTAGGATCCCCCGACCTTGATGTGCAACCCAAGCCATGCTATCTCTCCTAAGCTCCTTGTCACAATATGGTTAATGTTATTAGCTAGTGTCCAATGTATTGGCACGATCGCTATAGGATAAAAATGAGTCGTAGCAAGATGGTTGTACTATATGATCCCCGTTACTTCTTATCCTTGGAATTCTGTTGGTGATGAGTTATGGTTGTGGGTGTATGCATGGTGGGTTTCGGGTGCAAGCTAGGGCATTGGTCGGTAGCACCCGGGGCACTATAAGGACCGGTCTGAGGGATCCGTTGCAATACACTTCCGTACTAACCACAAGTCTAGTGGGTAAGTCCTAACTAAGGTATGGATTGTTCCAAACCGAGGCCACCATTTGGAGATGGGTCAAGCAGCACCTGCGGGTGGCTTGTACCAATGTGGCGCAAAAGGGGGTGCGACGTTAGCCCGGATGCGGCCCGGCGCGCCGGCGAAACCTAGAGCGGGTGGTTATCGCTTGGAGCATTTCATGCCGATGTTTTGGCACGAGTTCCCATGGTATGGGTCATCTCGTTTGGGATGAGTGCGTGCCTTGTGGGTACAGTAGTACATCTCTGATCAGAGTCTTAAATCTTTTCAAAAAGTCGAGCCCATGGTCAAGGGCGGGTTGTGTGACATCCCACAGTTAGATTACTTTGAATATGGATCTGCATGTTGGTTGACATGTAAGGACTGTTGTGCGAGGAGGTAAAACATACTCCTCGAGTTAGATGATGGTGATGATGCTCATGTTTACTTTTCCGTATGATTAAAATTGATTACACTAAATGCAATAACTGAAAATGTACTTTTCCGCACTGTTAGCCATTACCCTTCCTTGTTTATTATCCTGCATTATTACTTGCATTTGCGGTGGCTTGTTGAGTACTTTTTGTACTCATACCCGTTGGACCCCACAGAGGATGCCTACTATGAAGACGGTCTAGAGTATCGACCCAGTCAAGAAGAAAAATCCTGAAGAAGACGTTCGTCATGCTTTTTAATTATTTTTATCGTTTTTATTAAACTCTGATGTAATAAATATGGTCTGCGCACCATGAATACTGTCGTATGTACGATTGTCGCATGATGAACCTCTTGTATTATTGTTTTTCTTTGGAAATTCAATAATGTTCCGATTCCGATAAATCGGCGCGTCACAGAACGCCTTGCCTCATTGCTGAGGACTTTGTCCACCATACTTCGAAGTCACTCCATTCGGAGTACCCTTCGAAGTGTCTCGCCTCCGAGGACTTCGTCTCGGAGTACCTTCACCCGGAGCCAGGCTCCGCACTAACTGCCTTCTCCTGGCGCACCTAGACCCGAGGTCCGACCTCGACTCCTTCGCAGCCTTCGTGATGGAGCCCCCTGCTCCCGTGGCATCAAGCCTCCCGCTTGACCCAAGTTCACTTGCTACGAATCGTCCGTCGCCTCCGAAGTCACCTGCGCACCACAGACAAACAGACAAGTGTATCCAGTACCCCGGAGACCTCTCCGGGTAAACAACCTTCGGCACACACTCTAGTGTACCGCCCAAAGTACCTAACCCTTCGGTACAACCCAGTCATCGTGTACTGTCGGACCCCTCCGACAGGCACACTCCGCTGCAACAGCTGCAGCAACCAGACCCACCAAATCCTTCGGTGAAACAACCTTCGAACCCCTTCGGAGGGACCCCTTTGAATCAGAGGGTAAAATCTGTCAATCACTCATCACAGACTCTTAAACCAACCCTTGGTTTCTCATATTTTTATCTTTATCTCCATCGGCTCTTTTATGTCTGGTCATCTTGTAATAGTATGTACGGGCTTCCTTTACCATCTTTGATCGGATCCTCTTTGACTTCCATTGACCATGTGGCATCTTTAGTGGGCCTAGGTTTTACCAAATATTAGCGTCAACACGACCATAGTAGGCCGGTCCGACCAGCCATAGTACCCCGATCAGACCGGTTATATGGGCCTTATCAGACTGGCTCAATCCGAGTCTGAGGCAATTTAGTTAATATCGGGGTATTTTATCTCTAATTGATTTTTAATGACTTGGACTCATACCCTAATCAATCTAGGGTAGGAATTAAGCCCAAAGATGACAAGACCACCCCCTATAAATATAGGGGCAAGGCCGATTCAAAGGGAGGCTCCAATCCAATCTAATCTACTCGCGTAGAATCGTTCTTTTTTCAATCTGCTACCCATTTTCCCTAGGTTTAGCTATAGCTCGTCCATCTTTGCTGGTTTGCATTGTAAACATGTCATCCATTGTGCCGTAATCGCAACAATCCTTATCGATTCGCTTGTGAATCATCCGTCCCGCCCCCGTAATGGGTTTTATCGGTTTACCCCGGTGATTCGGTCTCCGGGCCGAGTTGCTACTGTTCCTACACATTTTGTAGGGGCTAAGGCGTCCATCTTCATCACCAAGAAGCCCCTACACCAAGCCGTCATCGACAAGGCTATCGTCGGGGACCTGGGGCCATTTTTTCCCTAGCCCGCCGGTCTAACCGGCTGCACATGCAGGTCCGACCGAGCCTTGCCGCTGGTCCAACCGCCGCAGCACGGTCAGTCTGACTGGTAGTGTATAGTCGGTCCGACCGTCCCCCTTCTGACCGATCTGATCACCCCCTCTATTTTTGGCCAATTTAATCGGCCTTAGCAGTGTGGTTTGATTGTCTGGCAACTCCACCTCAAGTTCCTCGTCAAGGTCGAGGATCGTCGGAATGTGATGCCAGTGTCGTTTGATGTTTGGCTAGCTAGACCAGGCGTGTACGTGCTTTTGGATCATCGAATCAGCGTCATGTTGATTGACGCTTTATCAGTAAATTTTAGTGTCAACAATTTGTTTTGGCAATTAAGATACTTCATTTAATCCGACTGTCTTGCAGTTGGAGGGGTGTTGGACCGGAAACGGCGACCAGAGGGGGGGTGAATGGGAGCTTTTAAAATTTCGGGCTAAAAACTAGCCTTCGGTTTCAGTTCTGTCTTCTGCGGAACAGGCTTCGAACACTACCTTCGAAGGTCTGGTTCGGAGGTACTTCGACAGCTCCGAACACAGGCTTCGCAGGAGCAAAAGTTTGAAGCCAAGAAGACTTCGCTCCACTCACTACCCTCGAAAATCTACTCTGCTAAGTCAGTGCAGGCTCCGCACACAGGGTGCTTTGAGCAGGCTTCGCACTTCACCCTTCGCAAGAGTGGACAGCCCTCTGAGGACTTCGACCAAGTACTTGGCGGCAGCAACTGGTGCTGGGCTTCGTACACGAAGGTCTACACGCACACAAACGGACTAAACTAAGGGCTTCGACACAAGAAGCAAAATGGGCCTCGGTCAGGGCTTCGCTAGTAAGCAGCGAGGTCTCGCCTCCTGTTACACAGAGCGACAGCACACTGAAAACACACTTCGCAGAACAAACAACCTTCGCCTAGACAGGCTTCGGTGCACTACAACTAGCGAAGTATGTAACGCAAGCTCAAGCAAAAAGCACAAAGAAGCAGGGCTTCGCCGCTTGAACAAGGAACACAAAATGATAGAACTCTGAATGAATATTGCGAGGTATGTGGCTACATGAGCTCAACAGTAAATGCTCAAAGTGTTAAATGTTACCTACCGAGCCCCCATATTTATAGCCCACAGTTCACCCAAAGGAAGTGACTACTTTACCCCTAGGGTTTACAAAAGATTTGTCTCTTCAGAACTAAGGGGTACAAAAGGTAGTCCACCTTTATTCTGGAGGCTTCTCTGTCAGCTTTGCAGAGGGGACAGTGTCAGCCTTTTACAGAACAGACAGTGTCAGCCTTTGCAGTCTTTGACCTTCTGGAATCCTCCCTTCGCACGCGAGGGTGCGGTAGCTTCGGCGAGAAGCCTTGAGCCTGGTGGCCTTCGCCTCGTCCAAGGCCTCCGCATGAAGCATTCCATGAGCCCTTCGTCGCAGTGCCTCTCCCCGAGCACACTCCTCGACGAGCCTCATCCGGACCATGCCTTCGATGCGCCTTGACTTCTGAGATCTTTGTCGGGCATCTTCGAATGTCTCCCTCCGAAGCACACTTTGAATTCCTTGCCTCCGCAGAGGACTTGATCCAACCAACTCCGAAGTCACTCCGTTCGGAGTACCTTCGAAGTGCCTCACCTCCGAGGACTTTGTCTCGGAGCACCTTCAGCCGGAGCCACGCTCCGTACTCTCTGCCTTCACCTGGCACGCCCCGACCCGAGGACCGACCTGGACCTCCTTCGCATCCACCGTGACGGAGCTCCCCGCTCCCTTGGCATCAAGCCTCCCGCTTGACCCAGGTTCACCTGTTGCGAACCTGTCCGTCGCCTCCGAAGTCCCTGCGCACCACAGACAAACAGACAAGTGTATCCAGTACTCCGGAGACCTCTCCGGGTTAGCAACCTCTGGCACACACTCCGGTGTACCACCCAAAGTACCGAAGCCTTCGGTACGAACCCAGTCATCGTGTACTGTCGGACCCCTCCGACAAGCACACTCCGCTGCAACAGCTGCAGCAAGCAAACACCGAACACCCATCGGTAAAACCACCTCCGAAACACCCTTCGGAGGTACCACCTCCGAACCCCCTTCGGAGGTACCACCTCCGAACCACCCCCGGAGGTACCCTTCGAACAGAGGGTAAAAACCTGTCAATCACTCATCACAAAACACCGAAACCAACCCTTGGTTTCTCAATCTCCCCCTTGATGAGTGCATTGACAACCAATTCCAAGTTTAAGAAAATTTAAAAAAATTCAGCACACAAGTGACCATAAAAACTCAGAAAAGAGCCAAATCATGTCACTTGACAATAGAATTTTCCTCCCCCTTTCTCACAAGAGTGAAAAGCCCCTTTGGCAATAAAAACTCCCCTGAGTTAAATTTTCCCTTTGGCAATAAAGAACCTTCTCCCCCTTTATGTCAAATGTTGTAGCGCCCCGATTTAACAAATCGAGACATCATTGAATTTCATAAGAAAAACAATAATACAAGAGGTTCATCATGCGACAACCGTACATACGACATTGTTCATGGTACGCAGACCATATTTATTACATCATTGTTTTAATAAAAACGGTATTAATGAAGGTAAACAACGGCATGACGAACTTCTTCTTCAGGACTTTTCTTCTTGACTGGGTCGCTACTCCAGACCGTCTTCAAGATAAGCATCCTCTGTGGGGTCCAACGGGTATGAGTACAAAAAGTACTCAACAAGCCACCGCAAATGCAAGTAATAATGCAGGATAATAAACAAGGAAGGATAAAGGCTAACAATGCGGAAGAAAGCAATTGCAGTTATGGCATTTAGTGTAATCATATTTTAATCATGCGGAAAGTAAACTTGAACATCATCAACATCAACTAACTCGAGGAGTACGTTTTACCTCCTCGCACAACAGTCCTTACATGACAAACAACATGCACATCCATATTCAAGTAAACTAACTGGGGGATGTCACGCAACCCGCCCTTGACCGTGGGCTCGGCTTTTCGAAAAGATTTAAGACTCTGATCAGAGATGTACTACTGTACCCACAAGGCACGCACTCATCTCAACGAGATGACCCATTTCACGGGAACTCGTGCCAAAACCTCAATATGAGATGTCCCAAGCGATAACCACCCGCTCTAGGTTTCGCCGGCGCGCCGGGCCGCATCCCGGCTAACGTCGCACCCCCTTTTGCGCCACATTGGTACAAGTCACCCGCAGGTGCAACTTGACCCATCTCCAAGTGGTGGCCTCGGTTTGGAACAACCCATACCTTAGTTAGGACTTACCCACTAGACTTGTGGTTAGTACGTAAGTGTATTGCAACGGATCCCTCAGACCGGTCCTTATAGTGCCCCGGGTGCGACTGACCAATGCCCTAGCTTGCACCCGGAACCCACCATGCATACACTCACAACCATGACTCATCACCAACAGAATTTCCAAGGATAAGAAGCAACGGGGATCATATAATAGAACCATTTTGCTACGACTCATTTTTATCCTATAGCGGCCGTGCCAATACATTGGACACTAGCTAATATCATTGATCATATGGTGACAAGGAGGTTAGGCGAGATAGCATGGCTTGGGTTGCACACCAAGGTCGGGGGATCCTAGATAAATATAATGTAAGGGTTCATTTGACTAATGCATATACATAACCTATGTGTTTTAGCGATAATCAATTCAGACATGGGTTCAATATGTTCAAGAGATTGGTTTGGTGACTTGCCTTGTTCAGCAAAGGGAGAGGGAGGGACTTCGGGGAAGTACTCCGGCTCCTCGGCGACGTCGTAGTCTTTTTAATATAAAGTAAAATAAAAAGAACACAACATCCAATCAAACAGTATAACATTACATTATAAACATGTAAGTTTAAGTTGGTTATAAATAAAATAAATTCAAAGTTTAAAGTTCTGAAATTTATTTCTCCATTAATTTAAAGTGAATCTACATGAATTATTGTTTTTCATAAAAAGGGTTTTTAAGTGTGTATAATACTACATTAAGTTTTCTAATCAATTTAATATAAATGATTTAGGGAAAACTCAGTGGTTTTAGTGTTTAAACAGAAGGGACAATTATATAAGTTTTCTGGAATTTAAATATTTGAATTTACATTTAAATCCTAAGGGCATTTGAATACTTATTTAAATAAACATGAAAATGTCCAAGTAAACCTACTGTTTTTATTGCATAAACATGTAGAGAATAATTTTATGAATTTTCTGAAATTGGAATGGTAATTTTTAGAGTTCAAATGCATCAGATATGAATTTTACAAGTTTAAAAGCATTTCTGGAATTTATTTTCAAATTTTAAACCTCTCGGGTCCACGGTGAGCCAGGCCCACGGTGAACCCGCGCACTGTGCGCGTGCGCCGGGTCGATCTGGACCGTCGGATCCAGATCCGACGCGCGAGGGCGAGACGGGACGCGCAAGTGGCTACGGACGGCCAGGATTAAAACGTGCGAACCGGTACCACGTGGACGCACAGGATTAAACGCGGGTTTTAAATACAGATGGACGCACGAGATTAAAACGTACCCCTTCGCCGAGATCTAACGGATCAGATTAATCCGCACGCGGGGATTAAACATCACCGTCGGATCCAGATCGCACGGTCGTGCGTGAATCCGACACGGCACGGGTACTCGACCCGTGCCGGTCGTCTTCTCCGACGACGGCGAGCGGGCCAGCGGCCACGGCGAGCGACGGCGACCTAGTCTAAGGCCTAAAATGGAACGAGGGTGCTACGGGGATCACGAGGGTACCTCGGCGGTGAGAAAAGGTCGACGGAGCGTGGCCGGCGACGAGTGAAGGCGGCGGAGGCGTTCGGGTCCTTGGCGGCGACGGCGATCCGGCGGGGTTCGACGTCGATGGAGTGGTGGCCGAGGTTGGTGAGGTCCCGGCGGTCACGTTGGAGGCGGAGGCACGGGCGGAGGTGGTCTGGTGCGACGGCGAGCGGTGGCCGGAGGCGAACCAGAGGGAACGCGCTAAAGCTCGGAGTGAGGGCGATCTGTGCGTTCTCGCGAGGCGTAGGCGTGGGGGTGAAATGCGGGTGACCGGGGGTTTAAATAGGGTCACCGGCGGGGGCAGGGGGGGCGTAATCGACGGTGGCCGGGGATAAATGCGTTTAAACGCCGGCGAGGTTCGGGTTGAACGCGGTTCAACGCACCTGGACGCGAATCGGGCGAAATTAATAGGGGGAAACGGTCGGCGCGTTGAGGGGGATTCATTGCCGGCGACGAATTTAAGGGAGGGGGCCGGCGGGGGCGGATCCGAGGCGGGATTAGGGCTTCGGCCGGCGAGGGGGGGGGATTTGGGGGCGGATCCCGCGGGGAAGACGGGTCCGACAGGTGGGCCAAGGTGGTCAGCGGGTGCGAGTGCGCGGGTGAGGGGGCTGACGGGTGGGGCCGGGTTGTCAGGTGCGCGCGCGAGGGAAGGGGATCGGCGCCGACATGTGGGGTCGGCTTGTCAGCCAGGGGCGCGCGGGGTAACGGGCTGGGCCGGCCGGGAGAGAGGGAAGGGAGGGGAGGAGCCCATTACTGTTTCAATCCTTTTCTGAATAAAAATAATTCCAGAAAATGGAATAAAATATTAGGGCTACTTCCAAGGCTGGTAAAAATTTATAAAAATTCTCAAAATTATATTTTGGTCTTAGGATCATATACAAAAAGTTTCACCTCCTGATTTGGTCATCTACCCTATGTTGTAGTTCAAAAGGGTATAAAAGGGAATTAAAAGTATTTTCTGAAATAATAATTCCAAGAAATTGAATTTAATAATATTTTTATTGTTTTGAAAAATTGGGGTGTTACAAACCTATCCCCCTTACAAGAATCTCGTCCTCGAGATTGGAACGCTACTCGAATAGCTCGGGGTATTGGGCTTTCAGCTCGTCTTCTTTTTCCCAAGTGGCTTCTTCTGCGGGATGGTTGTTCCATTGGACTTTGCAGAAGCGGACGACGCGACTTCTGGTTACTCTTTCCTTGGTTTCCAAGATCTTGACGGGTCTCTCTATGTAGGTCAAGTCTTCTTGGACGTTGAGCTGCTGAAGGTCGGCTTGCTCGGTGGGCACACGGAGACACTTCTTCAGCTGCGAGACATGGAACACATCATGAACGCCTGCCAAGGATGGAGGCAGTTCAAGTTGATATGCCACTTCTCCTTGTCGACGGAGGATCTGGAAAGGTCCGACGTAGCGGGGTGCTAGTTTGCCTTTCATGTTAAACCTTTGAGTGCCACGGAGGGGAGTGACTCGGAGGTAGACATAATCGCCCTCCTCAAAGGCTAGATCTCTTCGACGGTTGTCGGCATAGCTCTTTTGCCTGGATTGGGCTGCCTTCAGTCGGTCCCTTATGATCTTAACTTTCTCTTCGGCTTCTCTCAATAAATCTGTCCCAAACAGTTGTGATTCTCCGGTTTGATCCCAGAGCAACGGCGTTCTGCACTTACGCCCATAGAGTGCTTCGAACGGGGACATTTGCAGGCTGGCTTGATAGCTGTTGTTGTAGGAGAACTCTGCATAAGGCAAGTTCTTGTCCCACATTCCGCCAAAGTCTAGAGCACAAGCTCTAAGCATATCCTCCAATATCTGGTTGACCCTTTCGGTTTGACCGTCGGTCTGTGGATGATAGGCGGTGCTAAAGTTCAGCCGGGTGCCGAGTTCCTCTTGAAGGTTCTTCCAAAACTTGGAGGTAAACTGACTCCCACGGTCAGATACGATCTTCTTAGGAACTCCGTGAAGGCACACGATCCGGGTCATATACAACTCAGCCAACTTGGCGACGGTGTACGTTGTCTTGACCGGGACGAAGTGAGCTACCTTGGTGAGTCGATCGACGATCACCCAGATAGAATCATGACCAGCTTGGGTCCTGGGCAGTCCTGTGATGAAGTCCATTCCTATCTCTTCCCACTTCCATTCTGGGACTTTGAGGGGTTGAAGCAGTCCGGCAGGTCTCTGATGCTCTGCCTTGACTCGCCGGCATGTGTCGCACTTGGCCACATACTCAGCTATCTCTCTCTTCATGCTGACCCACCAATATTTCTCCTTCAGGTCTTGGTACATCTTTGTACTCCCGGGATGGATGGAGTATAGAGTATCGTGGGCTTCTTGAAGGATGAGAGTTTTCAACTTAGGTAGGTTGGGTACGCATACTCGGTTTCCGAACCAAATGGTACCATGTTCATCCTCGGAGAATCCGGGGGCTTTACCCTTCCTCATGTTTTGCTGGATCTCTAGGATATCGGGGTCTTCCTTCTGCTTCTCTCGGATCTGGTCTATTAAGACAGGCCGAGACTCCAAGGCAGCGAGGTACTCTCGAGTGGTGATCCCTAGGTTTAGCCTTTCCATCTCTTTATAAAGTAGAGGAGCCTGGTCTTGAATCATGATGGCATTGCAGTACCCTTTTCGACTAAGAGCGTCTGCCACCACGTTTGCTTTGCCCGGATGATAATGGATGCCCAAGTCGTAATCCTTGATCAGTTCCAACCATCTCCTTTGCCTGAGGTTCAGATCTGGTTGGGTGAATATATACTTGAGGCTCTTATGGTCGGTGAAGACCTCACACCGATTTCCCACAAGGTAATGTCTCCATATCTTCAAGGCATGAACCACGGCTGCTAGTTCCAGGTCGTGGGTTGGGTAGTTCAGCTCATGCGGTCTCAGCTGCCGGGAGGCGTAGGATATCACCTTCCCTTCTTGCATTAAGACGCATCCCAATCCTTGACGAGAGGCATCACAGTAGACGTGGAAGTCTTTCCGGATGTCTGGCAGAGTTAGAATGGGGGCTGACACAAGCTTTTTCTTGAGAGTCTGGAAGCTCTCTTCGCAGTCGGGGGTCCAATCAAACTTCACCTCTTTCTGCAGAAGTCTGGTCATAGGTTTGGCGATCTTGGAAAAATTCTCGATGAACCGGCGGTAGTATCCGGCCAATCCGAGAAAACTCCGGATCTCGGTCACGGTCGTGGGCTGCAGCCAGTTGGTTACTGCTTCAACGGTGGTTGGGTCCACTGCTATTCCTCCGGCAGATATGACATGGCCGAGGAACTTCACCTCAGACGACCAAAATTCGCATTTGCTGTATTTGGCGTACAGTTGCTGCTCCCTTAGCTTTCCGAGGGTCAGACGGAGGTGAGTCTCGTGCTCTTCCTTGGTCTTGGAGTAAACGAGGATATCGTCGATGAATACCACGATGAACTTGTCCAAGAACTCCATGAATACATTGTTCATCATGTTCATGAAGAAGGCCGGGGCATTCGTGAGTCCGAACGACATCACAGTGTACTCGTAGAGTCCATAGCGGGAGGTGAAGGCAGTCTTGGGTATATCTTCCTCCCTGATCCTTAACTGGTGATAACCTGACCTGAGGTCAATCTTGGAAAACACCGAGGATCCTTTCAGCTGATCGAACAGGTCGTCGATCCGAGGCAATGGGTATTTGTTCTTGATGGTTACGTCGTTCAAGGCTCTATAGTCCACGCACATCCTCTTGGTCTTGTCCTTCTTCATGGCAAATATGACCGGTGCACCCCAAGGTGAGGTACTCGGTCGGATGTAACCTTTCTGCTCTAGGTCTTCGATGTTGCTCTTGACTTCGGCTAGTTCATTGGCGGCCATGCGGTATGGGCGCTTGGAGATTGGAGTGGTCCCCGGGACAAGCTCGATTCTGAATTCGATGTCCCGCTTGGGAGGCATTCCGGGCAGATCTTCGGGGAAAACATCTGCAAACTCCTTGACTATTGGCACCTCTTCAAGAGCTATTGAGCGAAGGGATGCTCCGAGTGGTTTGCGACTGGTCATCCAGAAGGTGACGGTTACGCCTTCAGGACTGGTCACCGTGACGGACTTGTTGGCGCAGTCGATCACTCCCTTGTGCTTCATCAACCAATCCATTCCTAGTATAAGGTCGAGTCCGGTGCATCGGATGAGGACAGGCTCGGCCCGAAACAGCACTCCTTGGATGTCAAGTTGGACCTTAGGGCTGTAGAAGCGAGCTGAGGTCCTATTGCCGGGGGTGGCAATCACCATGGGAATTGGTAGAGGGAGCACGTCCAGGTGGTTTGTTTTTGCAAAATCTTCAGAGACAAAGGAGTGGGTTGCTCCAGAGTCAAATAATATGACGGCCGGTACGGAATTCATAGTAAACGTACCGAGTACGACTTCAGGAGCCTCCTGAGCTTCCTCCGCGCTGACGTGGTTGACGCGGGCGCGTACGGCCTGGTGGGGTGCTGCGCCTTGGTTCTGCTTGGGGTGAGGACACTGGTGCGAGTAGTGCCCTTCCTTGCGGCAGTTGAAGCAGACGACCGGCCTTCCTTGGCGATCCCTCAAGATCGGGGCCTTGGCGGCCGGTGCCGGCTGAGCGGCCGGAGCTGGTGGAGCGGGGCGGGGATGCCCGGCGTTGGATCCACCGGCTGCATGAGGTGGCCTGAAGGCGGGCCGAGGATGGTAGGCGGGCGCTGGTGGCGGAGGGACGAAGCGGGGCCTCTGAGTGTTCGCCTGCTGGTGCTTGAAGGCGATCATCTTCCTCTTCTTGAGGTCCAGCTTGTTCTGCTCAGTCTCTTGGATGAGCGCTTTATTGACAAGCCGCTGGAAATCGGCGAAGTCGGCGGCGACGAGCTGGATGGACAGCTCATCCTTAAGTCCCCTTAGGAACTTGGCTTGGCGGAGGGCGTCGGTGCGCACTTCCTCCGGTGCGTAGCGTGCGAGGCGGTTGAACTCATGGAGGTACTCCATGACAGTCCTGTTGCCCTGCTGCAGGTCGCGGAACTCCTGCTGTTTGACCGCGATGACACCGGCGGGGACGTGGGCGGCACGAAAGGCGATGGTGAACTCCGCCCAAGTCACCATGTGGCCCTCTGGCTGGGACGCGCGATAGTTGTCCCACCACTCAGCGGCGGGACCCTGGAGCTGATGAGTGGCGAAGGCCACTCGCTCACGGTCTGTGCATGGGAGGAGGTCGAGCTTCTTCTCGATGGTGCGGAGCCAATCTCCGGCCTCCATCGGGTTGGTCGTGCTCGAGAAGATGGGCGGGCGCACGCGCAGGAACTCGGAGAGTTGCGGAGCGGCCGCGGGTGCTGGTGCGCGAGGGGCGGGCTCCCCATTCTGCAGACGGTCCAACTGAGCCTGTTGGTGCTGCATTTGGGTGAGGAGGGCGGTGATCAGATGATTCTGATTCGCCATCATTTCCGCCAAGGTGGGGTGGTTGGCGGAAGGCGACCCGGATTGGCGCGGGCCTGTCGCACCCCAGTTGGGCACAACGCCCTCGGGCGCATCTCGGCTTCCTCCTGCTCTGTTGTTGGAGCCGGTGTTCTGGTGGTCGGCCATCTTCTGGATATACAAAGCGATAAAGCAAAGAATGACGAGATGATAATACAATCATATAAGACTCAAGCACATAATTATATATAGTGGCATAAAGTGTTTGTTACAACCAAGTTTTTATTCTACCCATGACACACTCGTCGTGGGTAGCACCACATACAAAAGTTTGATTCTTTTTATTTATTCTCGCGTCTCCTAACGCCTACTCGCCACCGGAGGCGGTCTCCGTGCTCTCGGAACCACGAGCGCGCGGCTCCAGAGAGATGGTGGGCTCGAGAAAATTCTCGATGATGGAGTCGGAGACGAGGCCGGGGCGTGGTGTAGGGGCGCTGGTGGAAGGCCTGGCGGGGGAGGGTCGTGGCGGGATCCTCTTGGGGCGAGGGAGGGGCTCACGGATAGGCTTCTTCTTCCTTGGAAGAAGAGGAACCATCTCCGCGATGTCCTTCTGCAGCTCCATGATCTTGCGCTGCAGCTCGCCGTTCTGCTGGATCAGGTTCTTCGTTTCTTCACGAAGAAACGCAACCGCCTCATGGTGCTCGTCGGCGTCGAGCACCGCCTCAGTGTGGAGATCATCCATGGCCTGCAGAAGACGCGACTGCCGAGCCATGACCGGATCACGCACGGAGTGAACTCCGAGGTAGATACTACGGTGGGCTCCGGGAGTACGCTTTGGCACAAGCCGGAAGGATGAGTTCTGAAGACGATCGTCGTAGATCATCCTCAGCTCCATGAGGGCCTGGAGGGCGACTCGTTGGCACGCGACGTCGAGAGTCGGGCCTCCAAGTGCGGTGGTGTAGGGCGGCAGATGTTCTCCGGAGCCATGGACGGTGAGGGAGACGTCGCAAGGCCCGGCGAACTCGTCGGGGTAGACTCCTTGAAATTCGGGTTCGAAGAGGAACCCGAGGAAGGTGAGCATCATGCGGAGCTCCCGGACGAAACCCTCATAGTGGCGACAGTAGCTGTGGACTTGGTAGACTGGCATCTACAAAACAGCAAGTTGAATAAAAGTGAGGAGAGGAATAAAGTTTATGAAGTAGATTTTCGAGAAGTAATTTCTTATGGCTAATGGCTAGGCGGGTCTGTTTGGCTTCCTACAGTCAAGTCGGCTCTGATACCATCTTGTAGCGCCCCGATTTAACAAATCGAGACATCATTGAATTTCATAAGAAAAACAATAATACAAGAGGTTCATCATGCGACAACCGTACATACGACATTGTTCATGGTACGCAGACCATATTTATTACATCATTGTTTTAATAAAAACGGTATTAATGAAGGTAAACAACGGCATGACGAACTTCTTCTTCAGGACTTTTCTTCTTGACTGGGTCGCTACTCCAGACCGTCTTCAAGATAAGCATCCTCTGTGGGGTCCAACGGGTATGAGTACAAAAAGTACTCAACAAGCCACCGCAAATGCAAGTAATAATGCAGGATAATAAACAAGGAAGGATAAAGGCTAACAATGCGGAAGAAAGCAATTGCAGTTATGGCATTTAGTGTAATCATATTTTAATCATGCGGAAAGTAAACTTGAACATCATCAACATCAACTAACTCGAGGAGTACGTTTTACCTCCTCGCACAACAGTCCTTACATGACAAACAACATGCACATCCATATTCAAGTAAACTAACTGGGGGATGTCACGCAACCCGCCCTTGACCGTGGGCTCGGCTTTTCGAAAAGATTTAAGACTCTGATCAGAGATGTACTACTGTACCCACAAGGCACGCACTCATCTCAACGAGATGACCCATTTCACGGGAACTCGTGCCAAAACCTCAATATGAGATGTCCCAAGCGATAACCACCCGCTCTAGGTTTCGCCGGCGCGCCGGGCCGCATCCCGGCTAACGTCGCACCCCCTTTTGCGCCACATTGGTACAAGTCACCCGCAGGTGCAACTTGACCCATCTCCAAGTGGTGGCCTCGGTTTGGAACAACCCATACCTTAGTTAGGACTTACCCACTAGACTTGTGGTTAGTACGTAAGTGTATTGCAACGGATCCCTCAGACCGGTCCTTATAGTGCCCCGGGTGCGACTGACCAATGCCCTAGCTTGCACCCGGAACCCACCATGCATACACTCACAACCATGACTCATCACCAACAGAATTTCCAAGGATAAGAAGCAACGGGGATCATATAATAGAACCATTTTGCTACGACTCATTTTTATCCTATAGCGGCCGTGCCAATACATTGGACACTAGCTAATATCATTGATCATATGGTGACAAGGAGGTTAGGCGAGATAGCATGGCTTGGGTTGCACACCAAGGTCGGGGGATCCTAGATAAATATAATGTAAGGGTTCATTTGACTAATGCATATACATAACCTATGTGTTTTAGCGATAATCAATTCAGACATGGGTTCAATATGTTCAAGAGATTGGTTTGGTGACTTGCCTTGTTCAGCAAAGGGAGAGGGAGGGACTTCGGGGAAGTACTCCGGCTCCTCGGCGACGTCGTAGTCTTTTTAATATAAAGTAAAATAAAAAGAACACAACATCCAATCAAACAGTATAACATTACATTATAAACATGTAAGTTTAAGTTGGTTATAAATAAAATAAATTCAAAGTTTAAAGTTCTGAAATTTATTTCTCCATTAATTTAAAGTGAATCTACATGAATTATTGTTTTTCATAAAAGGGTTTTTAAGTGTGTATAATACTACATTAAGTTTTCTAATCAATTTAATATAAATGATTCAGGGAAAACTCAGTGGTTTTAGTGTTTAAACAGAAGGGACAATTATATAAGTTTTCTGGAATTTAAATATTTGAATTTACATTTAAATCCTAAGGGCATTTGAATACTTATTTAAATAAACATGAAAATGTCCAAGTAAACCTACTGTTTTTATTGCATAAACATGTAGAGAATAATTTTATGAATTTTCTGAAATTGGAATGGTAATTTTTAGAGTTCAAATGCATCAGATATGAATTTTACAAGTTTAAAAGCATTTCTGGAATTTATTTTCAAATTTTAAACCTCTCGGGTCCACGGTGAGCCAGGCCCACGGTGAACCCGCGCACTGTGCGCGTGCGCCGGGTCGATCTGGACCGTCGGATCCAGATCCGACGCGCGAGGGCGAGACGGGACGCGCAAGTGGCTACGGACGGCCAGGATTAAAACGTGCGAACCGGTACCACGTGGACGCACAGGATTAAACGCGGGTTTTAAATACAGATGGACGCACGAGATTAAAACGTACCCCTTCGCCGAGATCTAACGGATCAGATTAATCCGCACGCGGGGATTAAACATCACCGTCGGATCCAGATCGCACGGTCGTGCGTGAATCCGACACGGCACGGGTACTCGACCCGTGCCGGTCGTCTTCTCCGACGACGGCGAGCGGGCCAGCGGCCACGGCGAGCGACGGCGACCTAGTCTAAGGCCTAAAATGGAACGAGGGTGCTACGGGGATCACGAGGGTACCTCGGCGGTGAGAAAAGGTCGACGGAGCGTGGCCGGCGACGAGTGAAGGCGGCGGAGGCGTTCGGGTCCTTGGCGGCGACGGCGATCCGGCGGGGTTCGACGTCGATGGAGTGGTGGCCGAGGTTGGTGAGGTCCCGGCGGTCACGTTGGAGGCGGAGGCACGGGCGGAGGTGGTCTGGTGCGACGGCGAGCGGTGGCCGGAGGCGAACCAGAGGGAACGCGCTAAAGCTCGGAGTGAGGGCGATCTGTGCGTTCTCGCGAGGCGTAGGCGTGGGGGTGAAATGCGGGTGACCGGGGGTTTAAATAGGGTCACCGGCGGGGGCAGGGGGGCGTAATCGACGGTGGCCGGGGATAAATGCGTTTAAACGCCGGCGAGGTTCGGGTTGAACGCGGTTCAACGCACCTGGACGCGAATCGGGCGAAATTAATAGGGGGAAACGGTCGGCGCGTTGAGGGGGATTCATTGCCGGCGACGAATTTAAGGGAGGGGGCCGGCGGGGGCGGATCCGAGGCGGGATTAGGGCTTCGGCCGGCGAGGGGGGGGGGATTTGGGGGCGGATCCCGCGGGGAAGACGGGTCCGACAGGTGGGCCAAGGTGGTCAGCGGGTGCGAGTGCGCGGGTGAGGGGGCTGACGGGTGGGGCCGGGTTGTCAGGTGCGCGCGCGAGGGAAGGGGATCGGCGCCGACATGTGGGGTCGGCTTGTCAGCCAGGGGCGCGCGGGGTAACGGGCTGGGCCGGCCGGGAGAGAGGGAAGGGAGGGGAGGAGCCCATTACTGTTTCAATCCTTTTCTGAATAAAAATAATTCCAGAAAATGGAATAAAATATTAGGGCTACTTCCAAGGCTGGTAAAAATTTATAAAAATTCTCAAAATTATATTTTGGTCTTAGGATCATATACAAAAAGTTTCACCTCCTGATTTGGTCATCTACCCTATGTTGTAGTTCAAAAGGGTATAAAAGGGAATTAAAAGTATTTTCTGAAATAATAATTCCAAGAAATTGAATTTAATAATATTTTTATTGTTTTGAAAAATTGGGGTGTTACAAATGTTCTCCCCCTTTGGAAATTATACCCCTTGCCGCAGAGAACGGAGCAAAGAACCTTCTCCCCATTTATGTCAAATGTTCTCCCCCTTTGGAAATTATACCCCTTGCGGCAGAGAACGGAGCAAGTCTCTTCGGAATTTCTCCCCCTTTGGCAATGCAAGCATCAAGGAGCATGTAAAAGATGCAAAGCTTCGAAATGAGCAGAATTGCAAAGACATATGAAGCAAAAATATGCCAACAATAACACCAATGATCATGGGCTCAGCTCAAATTAATATTCTCTAAAAGCATGATGAAGAATGTGATTTGATTATTTTTGAAATAAAAACATCACCACTTACTCAAGGAAACTAGACAAGTAAGAGCAAGTACTGCGCAAAGCTAGTCAATTTCTACTCTAGACAGACAAGTCTAGTTCAAATGGAGCTTGAAAAGCAAACTTGATAATCAATGAATTTGGTTGTTCTTTTCTTAGTGCCAGGGGTTATTTGTTTGTCCACCTTATATTTTCCAATCCGGCCAAGCCTAGGCATGAAAGCCATAAGAAGCTTAAGGCATAGATTTTGGTAAACACTATACTATTCCAGTTCAGACCAATGTGCAATGGTAAGCAGACTAGAATAGGGTAGTGCGACAAACAAACCCACCTGGATCTTTTAACTTAAAGCATGCAAATCATGGAATTTTTGATTTTAACCAAGTGAACCAAATGTTTGGTACTTTATGAATATCCATGAAAATTGAGAACAATTTTTCAAGTTGCAATTTTTAGCATCCAAAGAAATGTGTCTTGCTATCAAGCAGATAAAAGATAGCTAAAGCAGTCCTGCCTAAACAAGCTAGATTCAAGACTAAGCAGTGAGCATGTGTTGATTTGAAAATAAAACACCATGCACATAAATGTTCCAGATGAATTAAAAAGAGCTGAGCTGACATGATTTCATGAATTATAAGCAGGCATATAAGTGCAAAATATGTAAATGCAATTTCAACACAATCAGACAAAGGCACATCCATCTAAAACAGCTCCCCCTCACAAAATGTCGTAAGGGTGACAAATGCCAAGTTCCCCACGCAAGTAAGCAAATCGAGAAGCATCGAGGGGTTTTGTAAAAATATCGGCAAGCTGGTGTTGGGTATCAACATATTGAAGTTCAATATCACCCTTCTCATTGTGATCTCTGAGAAAATGATATCTCACGTCAATGTGTTTGGTTCTGGAATGCTGAACTGGGTTGTTTGCAATACAAATAGCGCTAGTGTTATCACAGAAAAGTGGAACACTCTTATAATCTAACCCGAAATCCCGCAAAGTGGAAACCATCCACAAAATATGAGAGCAACAGCTAGCTGCAGCAACATATTCGGCCTCAGCCGTTGATTGTGCAACACTAGACTGTTTGCGGGAAGACCAACAAACCAGAGAAGTACCCAGAAAATGACAAGTACCAGAGGTACTCTTCCTATCAATTCTACACCCAGCAAAGTCCGCATCGGAATAACCTCGAAGACATAAAGATGAAGATGCTGAATACCATATGCCAAATTCAAGGGTGTGTTTGAGATACCTTAGAATGCGCTTTACCGCTTGGCGGTGCGAAGCTCGTTGTGAAGCCGGAAAATGAGCGCACAGACACACAACGAAGTGTATGTCCGGCCTCGTGGCAGTCAAGTAGAGGAGGGAGCCGATCATGCTCCGGAACTCCTTCTGATCTACGGCTTCTCCATATTCGTCAGGGTCCAATGCTACAGATGTAGCCATTGGAGTGGCGAGGGGCTTCGCATCGGACATGTCGAACTTCTTGAGCAGGTCCTTGGTGTACTTTGTCTGGTGGACAAAAGTACCTTGTTTGCTTTGCTTGATTTGCAAACCAAGGAAAAAGGTGAGTTCACCCATCATTGACATTTCAAATTCCCTGCTCATGGTATCTGCAAACTCGGCAACCAAAGCATGAGAAGAGCCACCAAAGATGATATCATCCACATAAATCTGTACTAGGAGGAAATCTTTGCCATGCTTGAGAGTAAACAAGGTTTTATCAACAGAGCCCATCAAATACCCTCGCTCAAGCAGAAAAGACTTAAGTCTATCATACCAAGCCCGAGGGGCCTGCTTGAGTCCATAAAGAGCCTTATGAAGTTTAAGGACTTTATGTGGGTACTTGGGGTTTTCAAAACCAGGGGGTTGTTTTACATAAACATCTTCACCTATGAAGCCATTAAGAAAAGCACTTTTGACATCCATTTGATAGAGTTTGAATCCCCGGGATGTCGCAAAGGCAAGCAAAATCCTAATGGCCTCAAGGCGAGCAACAGGTGCAAAAGTTTCAGTAAAATCAATCCCTTCTAGTTGAGAAAAGCCCTGAGCTACAAGTCTAGCCTTGTTTCTAACAATTGTCCCATCCTCCCCTTGTTTATTTTTGAAAATCCATTTTGTTCCAATGAAATGAACATTTGATGGAGGATCTACTAAAGTCCAGACTTGGTTTCTCTCAAAATTTTCAAGTTCCTCATGCATAGCATTGATCCAACTAGAATCAGAAAGTGCATGACTAACATCTAAGGGCTCGAAAGAAGCAACAAAAGCAGCATTAGTGAAATGGGCATGAGAACGTGTTACCCTTTGATCAAGCTCACCAATGATCTGCTCGGGAGGGTGCATCCTTTGAACATGATGTGGAGCCTCGCGGCGGGATGCAGTCTCCCCCTCAACTTGTGCGTTGGAGTGGTCCAAGATGACCGATGTTGAGGTAGTCGCTTCGGGACCTCGTGCCGAAGTAGTTGAAGCGGGGTCAGCTTCGGGGGTTGATGTCGAGGGTAGAAGGGGATCATCCTCGAATTCTCCGGGATCTTCTTCTTCGAATAAGGTCTGTTCCATGTCGTGTTCATTTGCCTGTTGTAAAGCAGAACTAACAGAGGGGGTTGACTCATCAAAAGTCACATCACATGACTCGATGACAGTGTTAGTTTCCAAGTTATAAACACGATAAGAATGACCATGTGTTGTGTATCCCAAAAAGATCCCGTCAGAAGATCGCGACTCAAATTTATCCAAGTTACCACGTTTTAGGATAAAGCAGCGACAACCAAAAACTCGAAGATGAGTAACCTTGGGCTGTCTCCCAAAACGTAGCTCATAAGATGTCAAATTTAAAATTGAGCGCAAGAAGATTCGGTTTGAGATGTAACAAGCAGTGTTCATGGCCTCAGCCCAGAATTTTCTAGGAGTCCTATGCTCATCAAGCATCGTCCTAGCCATCTCAACCAAAGTGCGGTTCTTCCTCTCAACAACACCGTTCTGTTGAGGAACCCGCGGAGCAGAGAATTGATGTTCTATGCCATGCTCCATGCAAAAGTCAACAAAGAGACTATTTTTGAACTCGGTGCCATTATCGCTTCGAATGAATTTTAATGCACCAGGGAGTTCAGTAAAAAGTCTCAAAGCCAAGCTCCGAAAGTGTGAAAACACTTCATCCTTGCTGGCAAGAAAGAAGACCCAATTGTAGCGAGAGAAATCGTCGACAATTACTAGAACATACCACTTGCCGCCTAAAGAACTAACCCGAGAAGGACCTACAATGTCCATATGGAGAAGTTCTCCGGGTTGTTCAGTCATCACTGTGGTGACTGGCGAATGCGAAGCGGCAATCATCTTACCATGTCGACACGGAGCGCAAACTAAATTCTTCTCAAACTTGAGCTTGGGCAATCCTCGGATCAGGCCTAGGGCGCTCAGACGAGCGAGCAACTCAAAGCTCATATGCCCTAGTCTCCTATGCCACTTCCAAAGCTCAGAAGTCGAATGTGCAACAAGACAATGAGAAGAACCAGACGACTCTGAAAAATCAGCTCCAAAAACTCTCCCAACTCTAAAGATCTTACACACCACAACGCCATCAGAATTGAGCACTTGCGAAGTATCGCGATGAAATCGCACTTCGAAGCCCTCATCAAGCAACTGAGATACAGACAGCAAATTGTATCCCAGATTTTCAACCAAAGCAACATCTTTGAGAGTGAAGTTCGATTTAATTCTTACCACACCTTTACCTTTCACTCTACTCCTTCGATTGTTTCCGAAGGTGATATGTTCCCTTTGCTTGGTTGAGGTGAGGCTGGAGAACCATGCTGCATCTCCGGTCATGTGGCGCAAACAACCGGAGTCCATGATCCACGTGCCCTCCAAGCCTCGACCTGTCGCCTACACACGATAAGAATGTCTCGCTCGCTCAGTGCTGGGGTGAGTGAAATAATGACGAGGCATCCAACACTGAGTGACACGAGTAGTAGGCACAGTAAAAGTAGACGGTCTACGCACATAATAATCAGAATGATGCAAAGTGCGAGGTCTACCTACATGCTGTGAAAGAACAACATGTCGAGGTCTCCTACTCTGACGAGGTACAAATCTGCTAGCCCGAGGTCTACCACCATATGGAACATAGTGAAGACCTCGAGGAGCAAAACCTCTCCGAGAAGCACGAGGAGCCTCAAAAGCAGGACGATAGTACATCTCAGACTCATGCATACCTAAAGATGGGTAATGCAGTGGTGTCACGGCTAGTGCTAGAAACCAATGCCAATGGCTGTGGCAATGAGCTTCTGTGCACAGCAAGAGATGCCTTGGCAATCTCTGTGGACTTCAGCTTGCTAAAGAGTTCATCGCAGGTCAAAGTGTCATATCCTACGAACTCCTCAATGCTGGATATCTTTACTTCCCATATGCTACGGTCAAGAGCATAGAGAAGCTTGATAGCCCTATCATGATCACTGTAAGCAAGCGTCCCGTTGGATCGCAAGTTACTCACTATCGCGTCAAAGCGAGAAAACATGGCATCTATAGATTCACCAGGTGCCTGCACAAACAGCTGATACTGTTGATTGTATGTGCTTTGGCGCCTGGCCTTAATCTGAGTAGAGCCCTCATGAAATACAGTGAGCGTGGACCAAATCTCCCTAGCAGTCCTAAGGTGCTGCACCCTATCGAACTCACTTCTACTCAAACCGATGAACAGTATATTTCTTGCCTTGGAATTGGCATTATACTGATCCTTCTCAGTCTGAGAGGTGCGAGTCTCAGGGATGGAGTATTGTGAGTCCACAATCTCCCAAATTGCATTTCCTTGGCTTAACAAGTAAGCCTCCATGCGCACCTTCCAGTATGCAAAATCTGTCCCATCGAACAGAGGAATTTTACTGCCTCTATCCATGTCGCCAACAGATCACAAAACCGATTAAGGTCAACTGGTGATCTTAACCTGCTCTGATACCAATTGTTGGACCGGAAACGGCGACCAGAGGGGGGGTGAATGGGAGCTTTTAAAATTTCGGGCTAAAAACTAGCCTTCGGTTTCAGTTGTGTCTTCTGCGGAACAGGCTTCGAACACTACCTTCGAAGGTCTGGTTCGGAGGTACTTCGACAACTCCGAACACAGGCTTCGCAGGAGCAAAAGTTCGAAGCCAAGAAGACTTCGCTCCACTCACTACCCTCGAAAATCTACTCTGCTAAGTCAGTGCAGGCTCCGCACACAGGGTGCTTCGAGCAGGCTTCGCACTTCACCCTTCGCAAGAGTGAACAGCCCTCTGAGGACTTCGACCAAGTACTTGGCGGCAGCAACTGGTGCTGGGCTTCGTACACGAAGGTCTACACGCACACAAACGGACTAAACTAAGGGCTTCGACACAAGAAGCAAAACGGGCCTCGGTCAGGGCTTCGCTAGTAAGCAGCGAGGTCTCGCCTCCTGTTACACAGAGCGACAGCACACTGAAAACACACTTCGCAGAACAAACAACCTTCGCCTAGACAGGCTTCGGTGCACTACAACTAGCGAAGTATGTAACGCAAGCTCAAGCAAAAAGCACAAAGAAGCAGGGCTTCGCCGCTTGAACAAGGAACACAAAATGATAGAACTCTGGATGAATATTGCGAGGTATGTGGCTACAGGAGCTCAACAGTAAATGCTCAAAGTGTTAAATGTTACCTACTGAGCCCCCATATTTATAGCCCACAGTTCACCCAAAGGAAGTGACTACTTTACCCCTAGGGTTTACAAAAGATTTGTCTCTTCAGAACTAAGGGGTACAAAAGGTAGTCCACCTTTATTCTGGAGGCTTCTCTGTCAGCTTTGCAGAGGGGACAGTGTCAGCCTTTTACAGAACAGACAGTGTCAGCCTTTGCAGTCTTTGACCTTCTGGAATCCTCCCTTCGCACGCGAGGGTGCGGTAGCTTCGACGAGAAGCCTTGAGCCTGGTGGCCTTCGCCTCACCGAAGTCAGTCTCCGATACACTGACGGTTTTGAGCCGAAGCCGTCAAAGCCCTTGGGCCTTCGCACCAACACCTCCGGAGTGGACCACCACGGCTTCGCAGCTTCACCCAGCTCGAACTCCGTCAGTCCGTGTACCGAAGCCATGCAGGCCGAAGCACCTCAAGTCAACCTTGCTCCGAAGCAAGCCTCGCTCCAAAGCCTTCCTCCCTCCGAAGCCCCACCTTCGGAGTACCACCCTTCGAAGTCCCTCCTTCGTCCAAGGCCTCCGCATGAAGCATTCCATGAGCCCTTCGTCGCAGTGCCTCTCCCCGAGCACACTCCTCGACGAGCCTCATCCGGACCATGCCTTCGATGCGCCTTGACTTCTGAGATCTTTGTCGGGCATCTTCGAATGTCTCCCTCCGAAGCACACTTCGAATTCCTTGCCTCCGCAGAGGACTTGATCCAACCAACTCCGAAGTCACTCCGTTCGGAGTACCTTCGAAGTGCCTCACCTCCGAGGACTTTGTCTCGGAGCACCTTCAGCCGGAGCCACTCTCCGCACTCTCTGCCTTCACCTGGCACGCCCCGACCCGAGGACCGACCTGGACCTCCTTTGCATCCACCGTGACGGAGCTCCCCGCTCCCCTGGCATCAAGCCTCCCGCTTGACCCAGGTTCACCTGCTGCGAACCTGTTCGTCGCCTCCGAAGTCCCTGCGCACCACAGACAAACAGACAAGTGTATCCAGTACTCCGGAGACCTCTCCGGATTAGCAACCTCCGGCACACACTCCGGTGTACCGCCCAAAGTACCGAAGCCTTCGGTACGAACCCAGTCATCGTGTACTGTCGGACCCCTCCGACAAGCACACTCCCCTGCAACAGCTGCAGCAAGCAAACACCGAACACCCATCGGTAAAACCACCTCCGAAACACCCTTCGGAGGTACCACCTCCGAACCCCCTTCGGAGGTACCACCTCCGAACCCCCCGGAGGTACCCTTCGAACAGAGGGTAAAAACCTGTCAATCACTCATCACAAAACACCGAAACCAACCCTTGGTTTCTCAAGGGGTGTAATCAATTTCCTTTTGATATGTAATCAACAGCGCAGTGAAAATCTTCCTATGCTTGCCGAGCGTTTTCTACATGAGGTGGCATTTAAGCTCTGGAAAGCTCCTAAATATGAGGGAGATTTGCTCTCACGCCACATATAAGTTGGTGGAATTTGCTCTTTTACCCTATATAAGTGTATGACATGTGGTTCATGGGCCCAATTGTCAAACACACATGATATGGCAAAAAAGTAAACACCACTTAACTTTATGGCATAAGAGCAAAAATTCCTAAATACGGAGCTTAGGTTTGCCTCTGGAGAATTATCCTTTCCTGCTAAGACGTGGGAAAAAATAAAAGGAGAATGAGTTGTTGGATGAGTTCCTTTTGCAGATGGGAATTGTGGATATTGCAGATAGATGACTTTGGAGATGTATGCTCCTAAGGTTACATAATTTGATAACAGAGATGCTAGTAAACTAAACTGCTACAGTTATTACTGAACTGATGAAGATTTGTGTTATGCTGATCTGATTCTTTTGAAATGATAGCTTTTATGCAAAATCCATTTTCTTGAAACTTTCTAACGTGGGAGCTGTTTTGGCACTGAGATAAGTACCTGACTGATCCATCCCTAGATCATTGTAATCTTGATCCAAAAAATGGTGTGGCTGGAGGCTGGGGCATTTTTTATGTAAGAATAATACTAGTAATATATTCTAGAGAAAATAAAAAGCAGTCATCTTTTTAACAATCACTAGCTTTTGTCAGTTTTTCTTTGAAAGATTGTGTTTGTCTAGTATGTATAGATGGCAAAAGTGGTCCTGGCTTAAAGAACTGCACATTATCGCAAGACGCAAGTAGTGAAGTGGAGCTATCTGAATTATGTTCTTCATGTGTGGCTGCACTGGGCTTCTACATTTCTGCTCAAATTTGTTTGTGTTTCCTTATTGTCCACGTATATGTTTTGTACCAGGAGTGATGCTAGCTTTGGCATGTTTAAAACGAGGAATCTTCGCATGGAATTATGCTGTCAGGTTCAAGGACAAACTAAATTGTTTAAAAGCACTGCTACAGTTCTTGTAAAATCGTTACCCTGCTGGAGTTGGGGGGGGGGGGGGGGGGGGGATGGGAGGAATTGCTGATGTAACCAGAGTTGTTTGGACGTCGCAATACATTCAGTTTACTATGCTAATATAGTATGGTTAACCATTAAGCTTGTTTGTCATAGCTACTATGGTACTATAGTATGATTATACGATTAACCACTAAGATTGTTTGTTATACCTACGAATCCAATAAGCTTCAAGAAATCATAAATATGAAGCTAGAGTGAATTGATAATATTTAATTGAATACACTTTTTTATTTTCAACTAAAAAAGTTTAAACTAAACTTAGATACAGCGTGAATCTCGAGAACATGGTTTTGTGAGTTTCATCGCATATACGGAACTCATAGGCAACCAGAGAAAGTGTGCTCCATGCAATTGCAATTGCAATTGCAATTTGCAATTGATCGGCTTTATTAACCATAACCAATCCGATGGATCTGGCGAGCATATGAGAACAGAGCAAGCAGCCATGTAGTCGGTCGCATGGGGCTTGTCACTTGATCACCATCTGCCCACGAACGGACTGGTTGATTTGATTGATTGATGTAATCTTAAACAAGTCATCACAGTAGCACGTCTTCATTACTAATTAGGCCAAATTTCGTCTAAAGACTAAAATTTAGTTTATGGACTAAACTTTAGTCCGCATATTGTTTGGTTCTATGGACTAAAGTCCATAAATGCAGTTTAATAAAAACTTTTTTACCTTTAAACTAGTACATTGTTCTTCTTGTTCTGGCGTCATTTCTTTAGGTTGAGGTGTCTTTTTGTACTGTTTAGTCCAATTTAGTTCACTTCTTTGAACTAGAGGATTAAAGGTTTTAGTCCACTTGTTTAGCACTTAGGGACTAAAAGTGCCAAAAAAAATACAGAGAACTAAAGTTTAGTCCTAAGAAACCAAATAGACCCTTAATAACAAAATAAGTACACAAGGGAGCTATTGCGAGGTTGAGGTAGGACTACTGTTAGTGTTTGGTCCTGGTTATATCATTATGTCACTTTTTGGTTTCCGGAGAAAAGGACGTGAATAAAATAATATTTTTTTAATATATTGGACGAAGAGATAAAAAATCGTTCCACGACTTTGTTTAAGTTTGGATGAGAACGATTGCATCATCTTATAATAGGATGATTTAATGTTTCATTTGCAAAGCTTTCAATAATTTTTCCTCCTAAACTATTTATTCATTTTGTGATACGATAACACCATTGTATCCACTACAATTAAATATACAAAACATATGATTATATTTTAATTATATATATGATAAACGAAATTCATTAAATATAGATTTATCATATATAAGTTATATCAACCAAAAACAAACTAAAAATACCCCATCCCATTTACCCAACCAAGCAACAAGCACGGATCGCGTAATAATTATATCACATCTATGTTTATATATAAACCGAATATTACCTTAATCATAAGGTATACATATTTCTGCTAAACGTGTCTTCTATTATTACTTATCAATCCTAAGTTATATATCTCTAGCAGGAATATCCCTCGAAGGATGGTTAAAAAACTCAAATTATATTACTGATCAGTTCGAAAACAGCCGCACGAAGTTTGGTTGTTGCCTGGTCGTTGTCGTTGGATATGGAAACCAGTTAAGTTGAACCCACCCTAGCTGCACTTCCTTGTGTCGTTTCTTCCTCCCTGTGCTCCTCATGGTACTAGTAGACTAGGTAGTAGTTTGCTTTGTTTTAATGCTTTTTTGGATTAAAGCTCCGAGATTTATGTTGGATTAAAGCTTGCATTATAATATATATATTAATTATAAAATAACAATAGATGTTTCACCTAAATACATTTAATATATCATCATCTATAAATTTAAGATTTCTTAAAACTAATACGGGTCTAAATTTATCATGGTTTCTCATATTTTTCTTGATATTTGTTTTCGGGAGGTAGGACATACACACTTTGGTATGTTACTCTGGCTCTTTTTTAAAAAAATCCATCTTGCTTAAACAAATTGGAAGATTGATAGGTAGATAATAAGGTAGGTAGCTAGGATGAGTGGCTGTCTGCCTAACACAATCGGCGGTGAGCGTCGTTGTTGTGTAATACGGTAGTACTCCAACGGGTTGTACACAGAGCATAGGTAGTTTAGTTCGGTATAAGGAGATTTCTGTATTCATGATTCTACAGTTATCTCAATAAATAAGAGACAAATAGGATTTAGACAAGTTCAGACTGTGTGATGAAGTATACGCTGATGAACCTAATTACATGGGTATTGTGTGTATGAGAGTTTGTGCTTATGTGTAAGTATAGTTATGAGAAGTACTCCCGACCCCTTTATATATCTCATGGATCGAGGATTACCATTTAGGCTTTAACTACGCAATTAAGTCTCTTTACAACGTGACAAACCAAATTGAGATGTGCCTTGATTTCAGTCTGTGATGAGTGATTGACAGATTTCCTTCTAGGCGAAGGGGTCCCTCTGAATGGTTTCGGAGGTGTGTTTACCAAAGGGTGTCGTGTTTACGGTCTACACTTGTTCGCAGCGAGGTGTATATGTCGAAGGGGTCCGACAGTATATAGTTTGGAGGTTGTATCGAAGGGGTCGATACTTTGGGTAGTACACCAGTGTGTGTACCGGAAGATGTTATACCCAGAGAGGTTTCCGGTGTAACGGACACACTTGTCTGCTTGTCGTTGGTGTGTAGGTGATTTCGGAGGCGACAGAACGGTCAGCATAGAAGGTGAACTAGGTCAAGCATGGAGCTTGGCGCTAGGCAAGCGGGGAGCTTAGTCACGGATGCTGTGTGATGTCGAGGTCGGTCCTCAAGTCAAGGTGCACCAGTCGAAGGCAGGAAGTACGGAGGGGGACTCCGACTAAAGATACCCCGAGGCAAAGTCTCAGAGGCGAGGCACTTCGAAGGGGGACTCCGGAGGAGTAACTTCAAAGGCTGGCGGACGAAGTTCTCAGGAATGAAGCAAGGCTCCCAGGTGTGCTCCGGACGGAGACATTTGGAAGGACACCTGACGATGGTCTCAGAAGTCGAGGTGCATTAAAGGCATGGTCCGGATAAGATCCTTCGTGAAGTGTGCTCGAGGCTGAGATACTGCGAGGGGTGCTTATGAAAGTGCTTCATGCGGAGGCCTTGGACAAAGGAAGGACTTCGAAAGGTGATGGACAAAATCCTTCGTAAGAAGGTACTTCGAAGTTGGGGCTTCAAAGTTAGGATGACTTAACGTGCTTTGGCCATGCATGGCTTCGGTACACGGATGGACGACGGTCGAGCCAAGGAAAGCTATGAAATCATGGTGATCCACTCCGGAGGTGATGGTGCGAAGACTCAAGGGCTTTGACGGCTTCGGCTCAAAACCGTCATTTGTATCGAAGACATACTTCAGGGCAGCAAAAGTCTACGGGTTCGAAGGTTGCTACTGAAGCCACTACAGCACTTCACGTGCGAAGGGGGGCTCCAAGATTTCAGTCTGAAAAGCTGACACAAAAGGAGCTTCCAATAAAATAGACTACCATATGTACCCTCGTGACTGCTAGAGGCAGTAAAGTTGTAAATCCTAGGGGTATAGTAGTCTATTCGCAAGTCAGAGTAATGCCTATAAAAAGAGAGGCTGGCTGAGGTCTAGGGTAACACTGTTCACTCCACTTTAGCATCTTCAGTACTCACTGTACCCTTGGCCAGCTGCCATGAAGTGTACTCTGGATCTGTGAGTTTTGTGTTCTCTATTCTTACAATGAAATTTCCATTCTGTTTTCATTGATTGCATGAATTTGTATCTGTGTTATTCGCACTGTCTGGGTTGAATTTTCTGCAGTTCATTTCATCCTGTGCAAACTCAAGTTTTTACTCTATGTTCCTTGTGATGAAGTGATCTATCTCTTATGCATGCAATTTCTGAGTGATTTTGATGTACATTCGCTCTGTGTATATCGGAGGCTAGTCCTTACAGATTACTAGCGAAGTATATGTTTGAGTGTGAGCTAAGTTGTCATTTCTTAGTATGTCGAAGCCTTCCGGGCTGTTCATTTTTGCTGTTAGTTTCGGAGCACTCGGTGCATTGGATTTTCAAAGTTGGTATAATGGTTACCAAATTAAGCTTTTTGAGTATAATGGCAAACCAATAGTATTGAATATTGCTTGATACTGGTAAACATCTATACTTCGACAATCATTTTATGATCCCATCCTTTATTTGTTTGTACACATAATCGAGGTTTTAGTGATTACTGATATCTGTCAGTTGCTTCTTTCATATCAGTGCATTTGGTAGTGGTCAGAGCTAACCGGCTTTGGTGATTTACCGTCACCTCGAGAGCTTTTTGCTGCTTCAGCCATGGGAAACAGAAAATTGCTATGTAAGCATTTCATTTCATACAATCTCCCTTGTCATTTCTCGATGCCACCTCCAAGATGAGAACATTCTGCCACAATGATTGAGAAGCGGCTACTTATATTTGGCGGAACTGTCATTTCTGGATTTGTCTCATGGGTTCATCAAAGATTCATCTCACTATTTTAGTCCGATCATGATTTCTAATTACTAATGATTTAATGCATATATTTTTACCATCATCAATTGTGTTTGATTGTTTGGTATCTTCTTTTCAATAGGTAGAGATGGACTCATAATGGGTGATTTATGGAGCTATGATACATTTGGAATTGTGTTGTTAGGATGCCCATAGATGTTCAATAAAGTTTTTTCAATTTAATGAAAATGTTCTAATCTTATAATGTTTGTGTAATGTCATTGCTAATTTAGTTAAATAACTTCTGGTTGAGATATCCTGGAAAATGAGAAAGAATCTTTTATATATTTGTCGATGATAATTGGATTTTTATTTATGATTTGTTTTGGACAATAATTATTGGTTCTTTTCATCGTAATATTACTAAGCACTTTTAAATAAATATCATGTTTTAAACAAACGTTTGTGATTAAAAATAAGAGTTCGTTGCAAAGCATGTGGATCTGACTAGTATATATAAATTGTAGAGTTATCTTTCATTCAGATCTAGAGTTGTACGGTATTACTATTACTGTTATCCGAAGGAGAGATTTGATAATTTATTATTCTCAAGTGACATCGTGTTTTTACTGTCTGAATTCAATATAAATGATTATATATATTAGTTTTAAGAGTTGTATCATAATCAATAATCAAATAAAATATCTTTAAAACGACAAATAATAAATTGTTTATAACAGCCGAATGCTGCTAGCGATAGCATGTTGTACCACTGAAGAGAATGCTGGACATCTGGACTGGTTGCTGCTGCTGGCTGGTTATACACGGAGGACGCCACGTACGATCAAACGATCGATGGGCGGGTAGTTATTTGTTTCCAACGATGACGTCGTAGGGTCGTACCGATTGGACTGTGAGAGTGACGCGTGGGATTTTAATTGACGGAATGACGGCTTGCCGTTGAGGTTGGTGGCGTACTTAGGCTATGTTTGGATTGGTGTTTGGATGGGCCTAAATTTTTAAATTTTTTAGTCTTCGTCACATCTAATGTTTAAATATTATTTTGGAGTATTAAATATAGACTATTTACAAAACTCATTCATAATTGGAGGATTATTCACGAGAATTAGAGGATTATTCACGAGACGAATCTAATGAGTCTAATTACACCATGATTTGACAATGTGATACTATAGTAAACATTTGCGAATTATGGATTAATTAGGCTTAAAAAATCCATCTCGTGATTTAGTCTCCGATTCTGCAATTATTTTTATAATTAGTTCACGTTTAGTCCTTCAAATTAATATCGAAACATTTAATAGAACATAGGCTAAAATTTACCCCCTGAATCCAAACACTCCCTTAGTCCCAAATTTTAGTTTCATCATATCGGATGTTTAGATCCTATTTTGAAGTACTAAATGTAGATTATTTATAAAATCCATTCATAATCGGTGGATTATCCGGGAGACGAATCTAATAAGTCTAATCATACTATGATTTGACAATGTGATGTTACAGTAAACATTTGCTAATTATGGATTAATTAAGCTTAAAAAAATTGTCTCGTGAATAATCCTCCAATTATTTAATTATTTTTATAATTAGTTCAACTTTAATTTTTAAAATTGATGTCCAAAAATCCGATGTGACACGGACTAAACTTTAGTCCATCGAACCAAACACTCCCTAATATATTATGGATTAATGGATAGCCGATGGCGGGTGCTGCCGGCCGGCGAGACGGCGGCGGCGTGGCTGGTGTTCTCTTTCGCGTCTGCTTCTCGATCATATCGACGGAATTTCCAGTTCGTGGGTGCGATTCAACGCTACTGTATCGTCTCACTTTTTTTTTGAGAGATCATCATGGGTAAGCAGTGATGAACTACTACTTATTGTACCAAAAAATTGTATACATGCTTTAGGCCCTGTTTATTTTCAAGGGGCTAAATTTAGTCTCGGTTTAGTCCTTATTTTAGTTTTTAGAAAGGCAACTAAAACTCAAGTGCTAAATTTTAAATCTCTTCTTTTCTTTAGCAGTTTAGCTCCTCTAAAAATGTTAAAAGGGGTTAAATGGTGCTAAAAATAGTCATCATATATTAATTGACCTCTTTGCCCTCAAATATGTGGATGCTAAAAGAAATAAAAATAGAAGGAGAAATAAATGAGTCTTTTCTACATCGGTGTGCGAAAGTTTAGCCACGTATACAAACAAAAAAAGTTAAAATTTAGTCCTCTATTTTAGAGGGCTAAACTGGCCCCTACTTCCGAACAATAGTTAAAGTTGCTTTTAGAAAAATGCTATGAAGTTTTACTATAGACTGAGAGATGATGTGTGAACCTACTTAGGGGCAAAATGGTCAGGGGAACTGTAGTAAAATAGAAAAATATTGATAGTATCTTTTAATTTATAAAAATGTTAAAATTACAAATAAATCGATAAATATATGGTATTTTTGTACAAAATCACTATTTCCATATATTTTTTCGAACTGACATTAGCTTTTAGATACACATGCATTCTCTTGTACTAGTTTACAGACACCGATAAGAGAGTTCTCTGCGAGGAAACGGTCCATGGCGTTCACCGTTACATGTCAGCACAGTAAAGAGTACTGTAAAATTTGTCACAAAACGCAATTTCGTATTTGGATACCTGAATTTCTACTTGATTCCTGTAAAAACGCCAAGCCTAACTAGCTAATTCAATCCATGCTATCGGTGGCTGATGCTTGCTATCTGATCGGCTGATCCTAACAAGCAAACCGTGCTGATGATTAGAGATGACGATTTCATCTGCAAAACAACTGGCCAGGTAGCTAGTTAACTTCACGCTGTCATCACCTCACCTTGAACTCGTTGTTGGCTAAAAATTAGTCATGTATGCTTAGATATTTTGGATTAATAGATATTAAAAGTTGATTTTGTTTCTGCTACAATAATCATACTAAAGTAGTGTAACAGATAAAATAGTCTATGAGCTCCTAGTAATTCAAATTAGCTCCTTTTTACAGACTAATGGATTAATTGTTGGTTAGCTAATAAATTAATAATTAGTTCACTAATTAATTGAACTATTTTGATAAATCAAAACTATTTTTTAGTTACTAACTATTAATTAGTCGTCGAGCATGCATTCTCGTCAACAAGTTTACGAGCACCAACCTATTCAGAATTTAATACAGCACATTCAACGGTGCAGGTCACACGACAGGTACACTAAGTCTTCTTCACCTTGCGCTGTCCCCGTCAATTTACATGTGATCCCGTGTAACAGATAACTTGTAATTATCCTGCAATTTCTCTCTCTGTTTAACTCAGATCTCTTTAAGCATAGCTATAGATATACGATTTATTTAGTTCTAAGAAATATAGGATCTAAAACTTTGAATTGATTGAGTGTATTTAATTAAACTATCTAGTTTTATTTTGAATTAAAAACAAAATTTTGAATTGCTTTATTTTAACATACAAACTCTAAATTTAAGTTCTGTTTGATGCAACTTTTAACTCTAAGATTCATGTTGAATTTGAGTTTGTATAGTATAGTAAAATAATTTAATTATTTTCATCCAAAATAAAAACTAAATTACTTAACTAGATCCTCTTAATTTCTAGATACGAGGTAATTTAGTTATGTTGTGTTGGGGGAAAATATCTCATCTTCGGGGTTATTGCCGAAGCAACATAAAGGTAGACAGCGGATTCGAAGGTTCCCAGAAAATCATTTTCGAAGATACCCGGAACCAAGTTCGAAGTACGAAGATAGGCATTGGTTCGGAGTACATCTTCGAACTAAGGCCCTCCAAGATCTTTTCTGCCAGTTAAGATGGAAGACTTATCTTCTTTCTCATTAGATTAGTCTTTTACCATTTTAGCCCTATTAAGGGAACCGAATAGTTTCCACTATGTCGGTTGTAATAGAGGGGTAAATAAGTCTTTTCCTTAATGTTTGGGCCTATAAATACCCCCCATTTCACCCTGTAATAGGGACCGAATACAAGTTATTCAATATACACATTCGAACTATTCTAAGTTATTATCCTTTCGGAGGCTTAGAACAGTTCTCTTCGCAAACACTTCGTTTGTTAGTTTCTCTTCAACAGAAACCTGTTAGCGTAATCTTTTACGCCAACAGTTGGCGCCGTCCGTGGGGAACCTAGTCCGAAAAACTTCGTTCTCTACAAACCTTTTACATCATGCCTCCTAAGCGGAGCGCACCCCGCAATCCCACTCGGAGGTCCTCTCGGATCTCCGGAGAAATACCCTTCGACATAGTTGAAGTCGGAGGGTCTTCGGCTTTCCCTCCGCAAACTCCGGAAGGGGCTTCTATTCCTCGAGCATACGAAGCTTCTCCACCAACCCCTTCCATACTCCGACAGCCCGGAGTCCCTTCTCCACCCTCCATCCCGATTCGAACTGATCCTACCAGTTCTCAAGACCCGGAAGATCCTTCCGGAAGAAATGAAAATAATCTTGGAGATATGGCCAGTCAAATGGCCAACCTTCAAGCTGAAGTGGCAAGGTGGCGACAGGAAGCTGCGAGCAGGCTTCGTTCTCAAGCCACCCCAACCATCCCAGAAGTACCCGAAGACGATGATTTTGATTATCCCGAAGCCCCGGAGAACGCCTCTTACGACAATGAATCTCCGTTGCATCCTGAGCTGCAGAAGGTTCGCTTTGATCCAAAGTTTAAAACTTCGAAGCTCTGTAAGTATGCCGGAGATGAAGATCCCGGAGAGTTCGTTCGCTCTTATGCCCTAGCGATTGAGGCTAGCGGCGGAGTTAGAGACACTATGGCGAAGTGCTTCCCTTTAGCTCTTCAAGGAGTGGCATTGAGATGGTTCTGGTCTTTGAAGCCAGGATCAATCAATTCATGGTCGCAGTTGAAGAGGAAGTTTATAAGCAACTTTCAGGGCACCTTCGTGCCTCCTATGTCTACAGGAAGCCTTTTCCAGGTGAAACAACTCCCCGGAGAAACATTGAGGCAGTATTTTAAGCGCTTCGCTCATACGAAGTCGCAAATTCGGGGGCTGTCCACATCTTCAGTGGTTGATGCAGCTCGGGAAGGCGTCAGTCATCAAGGCCTTCTGGATAAGCTGCATCGGAAAAGCATCTCCTCGATCTCTCAATTGATGTCATACTTCGAGGAGTATGCGAGGTCAGAAGAGGGTTGGCTTCGGAGGACTGCTGCTACTTCGTCCATATTGCAAGAAGTCAAAGTAGAAGTGAAAACCTCGGCACAGCCGCAGGAATCAGTCTTCGAAGTGCAACATGATCGAAGAAGAGGGCAAAAGCACCCTCGCTCTGAAGTCTTGAATATTGCACCCCCACAGAAGTTTGCACCAAGAGCTCCACAGTCTACGGGGAACAAGGCCAGCGGCTGGAGGCCGCCAGGGAAAACGGCTGGCAAGGGCCAGACCCTTTTCTGCTGCATTCATGGAGAAAATCGAAGCCATGCAACTGACACTTACAAGGCTATCCTTACCCTAAGGGGAGAGTACTTGGAGAGAACTTCGGGTCGAGGCAGTACCGACCGAAGTCCAGCAGCAACGCGCCCAGAGCCGGTCCAGGCTGTGGCGCAGATAGAAAATTTTGATGCTGCAAGGCACCCTCCGGTGGCCAATGTTATGCCACCTCCGAAGCAAAAGGAAGGACAAGATAGAGGAAAAAGAGTAGTTCTCCCTATCTCCGGAGGAGGTACCCTCGGAAGCATATCCAAGAGACAGCGAAGAGAGTACGTTCGGGAAGTAGGTCATATTGGAACTTCGTCATCTACAGCTGCAATGCCGGAGTGGTCTCATGTTCCGATATCTTTCTCTGCGGAGGATGCAGCTGGTATTAAGTTCCCGCACGCAGATCCATTGGTTATCACCGCTGATATTGCAGGGACTGAAGTCCCAAGGGTGCTAATTGACGGAGGTAGTTCGGCAGATATCATTTTTGTTCAAGCCTTCGATCAGTTATGCATTTCCAGGAAGCATCTCCTTCCAGCGGCTCATCCTCTGCAAGGCTTCGCAGGACCTCCGCTTGATGCACTTGGCCAGATAGGCCTGGAAGTTACCTTCGGAGAAGGTTTATTAGCCCGGACTGAAGAAGTTATCTTTGATGTGATAGATGCCCCATATGCTTATAACGTCATCTTCGGACGGGGCATGTTGAACCAGTTCGGAGCTGTGGCGCATCACAATTACTTGTGTATGAAGATGCCCACACAAGCAGGAGTCCTTACAATCTTCGGAGATCAAGCCATTGCTCGGAGGGCGGAATATGGTCATGGTCCCCCTCTTGATCCGAGGCAAGTAAACAGTGTGCAGGATAATGAAGAAATTTTTTCAGCCTCTTCCGAAGCTACGAAGAAGTCCTTTCCGAGACCAAGTCTCGAAGGAGAGATTGCAACTAAGGTCATTGATAAAGATGGTAAAGAGTACACTTTTCAATTTGGTAAAGATTTACCTGCTGAAGTTGCAACCTCCTTGGAAAAGGTGGTAGAAGAAAATTTGGATGTCTTCGCTTGGTCTGACGAAGATATCACCGGAGTCAATCGGGATATCATTGAACACAGTTTACTTGTAAACCCGAAGGCCCAGCCTATTCGACAAGGACTCCAGAAGATGTCCGCAGAGAGAGCTGCTCTAGCTAAGGACGAAGTTGAAAAACTGTTGAAGGCTGGGATTATCAGAGAAGTGGCTCACACAGAATGGTTAGCCAACCCAGTCTTCGTCAGAAAGAAGTCCTCCGGCAAGTGGCGCATGTGCATTGATTTCACATCCTTGAATAAAGCATGCCCACGTGACTCTTACCCCATGCCCCGAATTGATCAACTGGTTGACTCCACCGCAGGTTCGGAGTTACTAAGCTTCCTCGACGCGTATTCTGGTTATCATCAAATATGGTTGAAGCGCGAAGATGAAATCAAGACAAGCTTCGTAACTCCTTCGGGAGTCTTCTACTATGTAAGAATGCCCTTCGGCCTAAGAAACGCCGGGGCTACTTTTTCGAGATTAGTTGCTAAGGCTCTAGGTCATCAACTAGGTCGCAATGTGGAGGCCTATATGGATGATATTGTAATAAAGAGTGCTTTAAAGCACCAACATAGCCTAGACTTAGCAGAAACATTCAATAGCCTTCGGGCATGTGGGATCCGTCTTAACCCCGAAAAATGTATATTCGGAGCTAAGGCTAGTAAAATTGTTAGGGTATTTAGTTTCAAGCAGGGGAATTGAAGCTAGCCCTACTCAAATAACTGCGCTGCAGAAGATGGCTCCTCCGGAGAATTTAAAGCAAGTGCAAAAGCTGACTGGGCGTCTGGCTGCACTTAGCAGGTTTTTATCAAGGTCTGCGGAGAGGAGCTTGCCGATATTCAAAGCTTTGAAAGGGTCCGAAGATTTTGCATGGACACCGGAGTGTCAGAGAAGCTTCGAAGATATTAAAGATTATCTCAGTAATCTTGCTACACTCACGGTGCCTACTGCAGACGAAACCCTACTCCTGTACCTTGCAGCTACAGGTTCAGCTGTCAGCGCAGTCCTTGTCAGAGAAGTGGATTTCAATGGGAAGTTGGTCCAAAATCCTGTTTATTTTGTATCCGAAGCATTATCAGGAGCGAAGACAAGATACTCCGAACTTGAGAAGTTCGTATATGCTCTGATAATGGCTTCGAGGAAGCTAAGACATTATTTTTTGGCTCATAATGTAATTGTACCAACTTCGTATCCCTTAGGAGATATGCTCCGAAGCAAAGATTCCACTGGAAGGATTGGAAAGTGGGCAGTCGAGCTAGCACCCTTCGGCATATCTTTCTTGGCAAGGACAGCTACCAAATCCCAAGTCCTAGCAGACTTCGTAGCAGAGTGGACTCCACCTGCGAATTTGACTCCGGAGAAATCAAGTGACGGAGTTTGGACTGTTTACTCCGATGGGGCTTTCCAAGCATCCGGAGCAGGCATTGGGGCAGTGTTGATTTCACCGTCAGGGCAAAGAGCAATGTACTCCGCAAGACTCAACTTTAAGTCTACCAATAATATAGCGGAGTACGAAGGGATTTTATTGGGACTTCGGAAAGCACGTGCTCTAGGGGCTACAAGAATAATTATAAAGACAGATTCTCAGATAGTAGCAGGGCACGTAGACAAAAGTTTTCAAGTTCGGCATCCACAGCTTGCAAAATACTTAGAAGAAATCCGCAAAATCGAAGCACACTTCAAGGGTATTTCCATTCGGAGTATACCAAGAGCGGAAAACGTGCAAGCGGACATTTTAGCGAAGGCTGCAGCCGGAGCTGTGGATGTGCCTGAAGAAGCTTTCTATGAGGAGCTCAATATACCTTCGGTGCCACAAATTGCCTCTGCGGAGATTCTTTGCATTCCTAGTGCAGATTGGAAAGATTCGATCATGGAACTCTTGCAAGGAGGAACAAATTTGCCCGAAGAGCCCCAGTTGTCAAGATTAAAACTCAGAGCCAGAAACTATCAGTTAATCAACGGTATATTATACAAGGCCGGAGTATGTTCCCCTCTACTCCGATGTATATCTCAAGCCGAAGGCCAAGAAATTCTTCGAGAAATTCACGAAGGCCTTTGTGGAAGCCATTTAGCCCCTAGAGCTCTGGCAGGAAAAACACTTCGCCAGGGGCTTTATTGGCCCACAATAACAGCTGATGCGGAGAGCTTGGTCCGCACTTGTCAAGGATGCCAGTGGATGGGTCGACGGAGTCATCGCCCACCAACAGCTCTTCAAGTCATTGCTCCGGTATGGCCTATGGCCAGATGGGGTATGGATTTAATTGGTCCCTTTCCGTTAGCAAAGGGAAATCTGAAGTTCGCAGTGGTAGCTATTGAATATTTTTCTAAGTGGGTGGAAGCAGAACCCTTAACAGCTATCACTTCGAACAATGTACAGAAATTCTTCTGGAAGAACATTATTTGCCGGTTCGGAGTGCCTAGATACCTCACAGTTGATAATGGAACACAGTTCGACGCAGAACCCTTCAGGAAGTTTTGCGAAGACCTAGGCATTCAGCTATGTTTTGCTGCAGTGAGGCATCCTCAGTCGAATGGAGCCGTAGAGCGAGCCAATGGAAATATTTTATCAGGGCTAAATCGAAGAATAGTAGGATTAGCAAAGGGACTGTGGACCGAAGAGCTTCCGAAGATTCTATGGTCCATTCGGACTACGCAAACAAGGTCCACAGGTTTTACTCCGTTCAGACTACTATTCGGAGATGAAGCTATGACTCCAACGGAGCTCAAAGGGGGATCATTTCGCAGCACCGAACCGGACATTGAAGAAGAAAGACAAGCTTCGTTAGATTTGTCAGAAGAAACAAGACTTCGGGCTGTAGCTAATTTATCAAAGTATCATCAGCAGACGAAGACTTGGTATGACCCGAAGGTTAAGCTCAATGAGTTAAGGCCGGGTCATCTTGTTCTACGAAGCATTATAGCACCAGGGAAGTTAGGCAATAAATGGGAAGGTCCATACCTGATTGTCCGCTCAGGGCGCCCTGGTTCATTTAAATTAGCTAATTTAGAAGGTGAAGAGTTAGCACATACTTGGCATGCAGAGCACCTAAAGCGATACTTCGCATAAGGGCTCCTTGTAATTCGCTTGTAATCATCTTCTAAATTAATAAAGCATATGACCCTGATAGTTGTCTTCCCCTCATAGATTTCCAGCTTCCGAGTGGACGCACTGGAACCGCGGGGTCGACCGAGAGGGAAGTGTCCATTAAGCTGGGTTGTATTTTCGGACTTCGAACCCATAAAGTTCGAAGCATCCGACGTGGGGGCTGACATAATCCGGAGCCCAGGCCACCGGCTTGTAGGCATCCGTAAAATATCCCAAAACCACACCCTACGGAGTCCAAGCCATTGGCTGGTAGACTTCCATAAAAAGAGCCGAAGGTGGCCAAAACCTACGGAGTCCAAGCTGCAGCTGGTAGACTTCCGTAAAAAGAGCCGAAGGTGGCCAAATCTGCGAAGTCCAAGCCATTGGCTGGTAGACTTCTGCAAAAAGAGCCGAAGGTGGCCAAATTATACGGAGTCCAAGCCATTGGCTGGTAGACATCCGTAAAAAGAGTCCAAGAGACCATTGCAAACTCCGAACCATTGGTTCGTCAGAGATCGCAAAGACAAGCCGAAGGTGGCTAAAGCAAAACAACATTTGAGCCATGAGCTTCGAATGTCTGTTAACATAGTCCAAAGTGACAAATTTTTTAAGACACTAAAGTGTCCTGAAAGTTATCTCAACTGATTTCTTTCATAAAACAAAGGTACTAAAGTTACCATTCTTCTGACTGCAAAAAGTCGAAGACATTTCATAAGATTTTAAAAGATCTTTAATGACAGAGGGGCTCCGAACCCCCAAAAAAATTGTACTCCGAAGTTTTTTCTTTGCGCATAACCATCTTTGAATACATTTCGAAGTTGCTTATACCCACAGAGGGGCTAGTAAATATGGAGACAATTTTAAATCGGCATTCATTATTGAAATAAATGTGTTTACAGATTACACTATGAAAAATTGGTATCTATACCAAGAAGGAATCGGAGACCTCTTCGGTCCCGAGAGCTAGGGGTGGAACGACTAGTTCCAACATCGGAAGTTCTAAGAACTTTACGTTTAACTCTCTTCCTCCCCTTCGAAGCTCTAAAATCCTTCTGCTCTTGTTGAAGCTCGGCCCAAGTTCGAAGCCGTTCGGGGCTTCTTTCCCAGCTTCTAAGATCTTCAGATCTTTTATTTCGAGCTTCACCTTCGTCTTCAGACCAATTAGTGTCTTCAGAAGACGAGGTGTTTGCGTTAACCTCTTTTTCTTCCTCTTTAATATAAGACAATACGTCTTTGATTACTTCGGGCGCAATTACGCTGGAGTCATCTCGAGGAATAAGAAATCGAGGACGCTTGTAACTCTTTAGAAGTTCGAAGGTATTCCATAATGAGCGAAGTTCGTTGTTAAGCTCTAACACTTCGATGTCTTCCATAAGAGGCAAAGCCTAAAAATATGACAAACAAGATTTTCATTGATAAATGTTTACAAGCATGAGCTTTACATAGTCAAAAAATCCTAAATAATTCCTAAACCTGCGGGTTTGGAGGAGGCTGACTGCTCGAAGCTTGGCTCCGAACTTGCTTCTGGCGTTGGCCTTCATCGACCCAAGCCTTGATCGCAGAACGACCTTCGGCTCTCCATGAGGTTTGAAAGGCTCGCCAAGCAGCAGTCACGCCTTCGGAAGGATTTAAGAGCCGCTCGTCGTCGAAGGTAATGGAGCCCTCTGCGCTCGGAGTGATTGTTCGGCCCAAATCCTCGTAGTAACGAAGTAGTCCGAGGGCAGACACTTGTCCGGAGAGTTCTCCATAACGAATGCCTGCCGTCTTCATTTGTTTCGCTGCTCCTTGGATCCTTTTTAACCGGCGCAGCAGAGTCACGTTGTCATCTGAAGGAAGTGATCCAGTAGTACCGAAGTACTCTAGAACACCTAGCATCTGTTCGATGACCTCCGTAGCTACCTTCTCCAACTTAAGCTTTTCTTCAATTAATGCATCCTTGCTCGAAGTCGTTTCTACCAAAACTCCGGAAATCCTAGCATTCTCCGTAGTTAAAATATTCTTCTGGTTTAGGAGTTGGCTAGCTTCTTCTTGGAGCCTTACAAGTTCGGACCCAGCACTAGCATGCTCCAACCGCACCTTTTCAATTTCAGCCCGAAGCACGATTCTTTCTGCTTCGAGCTCCTTATTAGCAGCCTCCAAGCCTCCAAGCTCCGAACTCTTTGCCCTGCTTAATTTTGCTACCAGCTCTGTCTCGCCAACTTCGCGACTCACTCGACCTAAAGGTTTGAGCAGAGTCCGAAGCCCAGTTGGCTCCAAAAAAGGAGTCAAAAGAGGGAGCATTGCCGAAGCCTCTTGGTCATCCCTGCTTGGCGAAGGTCCGGAGCGTTCTCCTGAGGTCCTTGGAACTTCGGAAGATGGTGTAACACCCCAAATTTTCAAAACAATAAATATATTATTAAATTCAATTTCTTGGAATTATTATTTCAGAAAATACTTTTAAATCCCTTTTATACCCTTTTGAACTACAACATAGAGTAGATGACCAAATTAGGAGGTGAAACTTTTTGTATATGATCCTAAGGCCAAAAGATAATTTTGAGAATTTTTATAAATTTTTACCAGCCTTGGAAGTAGCCCTAATCTTTTAATCTATTTTCTGGAATTATTTTTATTCAGAAAAGCATTAGAACAGTAATGGGCTCCTCCCCCTCCCTTCTCTCTCTCCCGGCCGGCCCAGCCCGTTACCGCGCTCCCCTCTGGCTGACAACCCGGTCCCACCTGTCGGCGCCGAATCCCTCCCCTCGCGCGCGAACCCGACACCCCGGCCCCACCCGTCAGACGCCACCCTCGCCCGTTCGCGCTCGCTGGCTTGTGGCCCCCGCCTGTCAGACCCGTCTTCAACCCCGCGCCGTCGCCCCCAAATCCCGCCGGCCGACGACCCCGCCTCGGATCCGCCTCGCCGGTCCGTCCCCCATTAATTGGCCGCCATAACTCGGTCCCCCGCGCCACGCCGACCGTTTTCCCCTTTAATTCACCGCGTCATCGCCCCCGGATCGTCGCTACACGTGCATGGCCGAGCCATCGCCGGCGAGTAAAGGCCCTCTGGCCGGTTTCCTTGCATGCGACCCCCGCCGGTGACCCTATTTATACCCCTGGCCTTCACCGCGTTCGACCCCCACGCCCATTCGCACTCAGACCGAACAGAACAACCACGATTCGCCGTTTAGCGCATTCTCTCTGGTTCATCTCCGGCCACCGCTCGCCGTCGCACCAGACCACCTCCGCCCGTGCCTTCGCCACCAACGTGACCGCGAGGACGACCCCGACCTCGGCCACCCCTCCGCCGACGTCGAACCCCGCCGGATCGCCGTCGCCGCCAAGGACCCGAACGCCTCCACCGCCCACGCTCGTCGCCGGCCTCACTCCGTCGACCCCGGACCACCGCAACGGTACCCTCTTGTTCCCCTCGGTGCCCCCTTTCCGTTTTTAGCCCTAGCTAGACTAGATAGCCTTCGACCTCACCGGAATCGCTCGCCGTCGTATCACCGGAGTCGGGGAAGAAGGGGTACTTTACCCCCCCGACACGCACTGTGCCGGATTTAATCCTGGCCGTGCGATCCAGATCCAACGCTCGGGTTAAATCATCTGTTCGGTTTAATCCTGGCCGTCGGATCTGAGTGAAGCGGTACGGTGCGATCTCGTGCGTCCATTTGTATTTAAAACCCGCGTTAAATCCCGTGCGTCCACGTGGTACCGGTTCGCACGTTTTAATCCTGGCCGTCCGTAGCCACTTGCGCGTCCCGCCTCGCCCTCGCGCGTCGGATCTGGATCCGACGGTCCAGATCGACCCGGCGCACGCGCACAGTGCGCGGGTTCACCGTGGGCCTGGCTCACCGTGGACCCGAGAGGTTTAAAATTTGAAAATAAATTCCAGAAATGCTTTTAAACTTGTAAAATTCATATCTAATGCATTTGGACTCTAAAAATTGCCATTCCAATTTTAGAAAATTCATGAAATTATTCTCTACATGTTTAGGCAATAAAAACAGTAGGTTTATTTGGACATTTTCATGTTTATTTAAATAAGTATTCAAATGCCCTTAGGATTTAAATGTGAATTTCAATATTTAAATTCCAGAAAAATTGTATAATTGTCCTTTACTGTTAAACACTAAAACCACTAGGTTTCCTATAAATCATTTGAACTAAATTGGTTAGAAAACTCAATGTAGGGTTATGCCCACTTAAAAAAAAAAAACCCTTTTATGGAAAACAATGATTTATTTAGGTTCACTTTAAATTAATGGAGGAATAAATTTCAGAACTTTAATATCTGAATTTATTTTATTCCTAATCAAACCAACTTTAACTTATATGCTTGCAATGTAATGTTATATGGTTTGATTGAATGTGGTACTCTTTTTATTTTACTTTATATTAAAAAGACTACGACGTCGCCGAGGAGCCGGAGTACTTCCCCGAAGTCCCTCCCTCTCCCTTTGCTGAACAAGGCAAGTCACCAAACAATTCTTTTGAGTATATTGAACCCATGTCTAAGTTGATTATCGCTAAAACACATAGGTTATGTATATGCATTAGTCAAATGAACCCTTACATTATATTTATTTAGGATCCCCCGACCTTGATGTGCAACCCAAGCCATGCTATCTCGCCTAACCTCCTTGTCACCATATGATCAATGATATTAGCTAGTGTCCAATGTATTGGCACGGCCGCTATAGGATAAAAATGAGTCGTAGCAAAATGGTTCTATTATATGATCCCCGTTGCTTCTTATCCTTGGAAATTCTGTTGGTGATGAGTCATGGTTGTGAGTGTATGCATGGTGGGTTCCGGGTGCAAGCTAGGGCATTGGTCAGTCGCACCCGGGGCACTATAAGGACCGGTCTGAGGGATCCGTTGCAATACACTTACGTACTAACCACAAGTCTAGTGGGTAAGTCCTAACTAAGGTATGGGTTGTTCCAAACCGAGGCCACCACTTGGAGATGGGTCAAGTTGCACCTGCGGGTGACTTGTACCAATGTGGCGCAAAAGGGGGTGCGACGTTAGCCGGGATGCGGCCCGGCGCGCCGGCGAAACCTAGAGCGGGTGGTTATCGCTTGGAACATCTCATATTGAGGTTTTGGCACGAGTTCCCGTGAAATGGGTCATCTCGTTGAGGTGAGTGCGTGCCTTGTGGGTACAGTAGTACATCTCTGATCAGAGTCTTAAAATCTTTTCGAAAAGCCGAGCCCACGGTCAAGGGCGGGTTGCGTGACATCCCCCAGTTAGTTTACTTGAATATGGATGTGCATGTTGTTTGTCATAGTAAGGACCGTTGTGCGAGGAGGTAAAACGTACTCCTCGAGTTAGTTGATGTTGATGATGCTCATGTTTACTTTCCGCATGATTAAAATATGATTACACTAAATGCCATAACTGCAACTGCTTTATTCCGCATTGTTAGCCTTTATCCTTCCTTGTTTATTATCCTGCATTATTATTTGCATTTGCGGTGGCTTGTTGAGTACTTTTGTACTCATACCCGTTGGACCCCACAGAGGATGTTTATCTTGAAGACGGTCTGGAGTAGCGACCTAGTCAAGAAGAAAGATCCTGAAGAAGACGTTCGTCATGCCGTTATTTAATTACTTTATTACTGTTTTACTAAAACAATGTTGTAATAAATATGGTCTGCGTACCATGGATTTTATCGTATGTACGTTGTCGCATGATGAACCTCTTGTATTATTGTTTTTCTATGGAAATTCAATAATGTCTCGATTTCGATAAATCGGGGCGTGACAAGATGGTATCAGAGCCGACTTGACTGTAGGAAGCCAAACAGACCCGCCTAGCCATTAGTCACAGGAAATTATTTCTTGAAAATCTACTTCATAAACTTTGTTCCTCTCCTCACTTTTATTCAACTTACTGTTTTGTAGATGCCAGTCTACCAAGTCCACAGCTACTGCCGCCACTATGAGGGCTTCGTCCGGGAGCTCCGCATGATGCTTACCTTCCTCGGGTTCCTCTTCGAACCCGAATTTCAAGGAGTCTACCCCGACGAGTTCGCCGGGCCTTGCGACGTCTCCCTCACCGTCCATGGCTCCGGAGAGCACCTGCCGCCCTACACCACCGCACTTGGAGGCCCGACTTTCGACGTCGCGTGCCAACGAGTCGCCCTCCAGGCCCTCATGGAGCTGAGGATGATCTACGACGATCGTCTTCAGAACTCATCCTTCCGGCTTGTGCCGAAGCGTACTCCCGGAGCCCACCGTAGTATCTACCTCGGAGTTCACTCCGTGCGTGATCCGGTCATGGCCCGGCAGTCGCGTCTTCTGCAGGCCATGGATGATCTCCATACCGAGGCGGTGCTCGACGCCGACGAGCACCATGAGGCGGTTGCGTTTCTTCGTGAAGAAACGAAGAACCTGATCCAGCAGAACGGCGAGCTGCAGCGCAAGATCATGGAGCTGCAGAAGGACATCGCGGAGATGGTTCCTCTTCTTCCAAGGAAGAAGAAGCCTATCCGTGAGCCCCTCCCTCGCCCCAAGAGGATCCCGCCACGACCCTCCCCCGCCAGGCCTTCCACCAGCGCCCCTACACCACGCCCCGGCCTCGTCTCCGACTCCATCATCGAGAATTTTCTCGAGCCCACCATCTCTCTGGAGCCGCGCACTCGTGGTTCCGAGAGCACGGAGACCGCCTCCGGTGGCGAGTAGGCGTTAGGAGACGCGAAAATAAAAATCATTATTTTGTATGTGGTGCTACCCGCGACGAGTGTGTTGTGGGTAGAATAAGAGCTTGATTGTACTGAACATTTTTACCACTCTATATATTCATGTGCTTGAATTTTATATGGTATTTTTGGTTGTATTACTGTTTCGTCATCTTTTGCTTTATCACTTTGGATATTCAGAAGATGGCCGACCACCAGAACCCCGACTCCAACAACGGAGCAGGAGGAAGCCGGGATGCGCCCGAGGGAGTTGTACCCCACTGGGGTGCGACAGGCCCACGTCAGTCTGGGTCGCCTTCCGCCAACCACCCCACCTTGGCGGAAATGATGGCGAACCAGAATCACCTGATCACCGCCCTCCTCACCCAAATGCAGCACCAGCAGGCTCAGTTGGACCGTCTGCAGAACGGGGAGTCCGCCCCTCGCGCACCAGCACCCGCGGCCGCTCCGCAACTCTCCGAGTTCTTGCGCGTGCGCCCGCCCATCTTCTCGAGCACGACCAACCCGATGGAGGCCGGAGATTGGATCCGCACCATCGAGAAGAAGCTCGACCTCCTCCCCTGCACAGACCGGGAGCGAGTGGCCTTCGCCACTCATCAGCTCCAGGGTCCCGCCGCCGAGTGGTGGGACAACTATCGTGCGTCTCAGCCGGAGGGCCACATGGTGACTTGGGCGGAGTTCACCATCGCCTTTCGTGCCGCCCACGTCCCCGTCGGTGTCATCGCGGTGAAACAGCAGGAGTTCCGCGACCTGCAACAAGGCAACCGAACTGTCATGGAGTACCTCCATGAGTTCAACCGCCTCGCTCGCTACGCACCGGAGGAAGTGCGCACCGACGCCCTCCGCCAAGCCAAGTTCCTAAGGGGACTCAAGGATGAGCTGTCCATCCAGCTCGTCGCCGCCGACTTCGCCGACTTCCAGCGGCTGGTCAATAAAGCGCTCATCCAAGAGACTGAGCAGAACAAGTTGGACCTCAAGAAGAGGAAGATGATCGCCTTCAAGCACCAGCAGGCGAACACTCAGAGGCCCCGCTTCGTCCCTCCGCCACCAGCGCCCGCCTACCATCCTCGACCCGCCTACAGGCCACCTCACGCAGCCGGTGGATCCAACGCCGGGCATCCTCGCCCCGCTCCACCAGCTCCGGCCGCTCAGCCGGCACCAGCCGCCAAGGCCCCGATCTTGAGGGATCGCCAGGGAAGGCCGGTCGTCTGCTTCAACTGCCGCAAGGAAGGGCACTATTCGCACCAGTGTCCTCACCCCAAGCAGAACCCAGGCGCAGCACCCCACCAGGCCGTACGCGCCCGCGTCAACCACGTCAGCGCGGAGGAAGCTCAGGAGGCTCCGGAAGTCGTACTCGGTACGTTTACCATAATTCTGTACCGGCCGTCATATTATTTGACTCTGGAGCAACCCACTCCTTTGTCTCTGAAGATTTTGCAACAACAAACCATCTGGGCGTGCTCCCTCTACCAATTCCCATGGTGATTGCCACCCCCGGCAATAGGACCTCAGCTCGTTTCTACAGCCCTAAGGTTCAACTTGACATCCAAGGAGTGCTGTTTCGGGCCGAGCCTGTCCTTATCCAATGCACCGGACTCGACCTTATCCTAGGCATGGATTGGTTGATGAAGCACAAGGGAGTGATCGACTGTGCCAACAAGTCCGTCGCGGTGACCAGTCCTGAAGGCGCAACCGTCACCTTCCGGATGGCCAGTCGCAAACCACTCGGAGCGTCCCTTCGCTCAATAGCTCTTGAAGAGGTGCCAATAGTCAAGGAGTTTGCAGACGTTTTCCCTGAAGATCTGCCCGGAATGCCTCCCAAGCGGGACATCGAATTCAGAATCGAGCTTGTCCCGGGGACCACTCCAATCTCCAAGCGCCCATACCGAATGGCCGCCAATGAACTAGCCGAAGTCAAGAGCAACATCGAAGACCTTGAGCAGAAAGGTTACATCCGACCGAGTACCTCACCCTGGGGTGCACCGGTCATATTTGCCATGAAGAAGGACAAGACCAAGAGGATGTGCGTGGACTATAGAGCCTTGAACGACGTAACCATCAAGAACAAATACCCATTGCCTCGGATCGACGACCTGTTCGATCAGCTGAAAGGATCCTCGGTGTTTTCCAAGATCGACCTCAGGTCAGGTTACCACCAGTTGAGGATCAGGGAGGAAGATATACCCAAGACTGCCTTCACCTCCCGCTATGGACTCTACGAGTACACTGTGATGTCGTTCGGACTCACGAATGCCCCGGCCTTCTTCATGAACATGATGAACAATGTATTCATGGAGTTCTTGGACAAGTTCATCGTGGTATTCATCGACGATATCCTCGTTTACTCCAAGACCAAGGAAGAACACGAGACTCACCTCCGTCTGACCCTCGGAAAGCTAAGGGAGCAGCAACTATACGCCAAATACAGCAAATGCGAATTTTGGTCGTCTGAGGTGAAGTTCCTCGGCCATGTCATATCTGCCGGAGGAATAGCAGTGGACCCAACCACCGTTGAAGCGGTAACCAACTGGCTACAGCCAACGACCGTGACCGAGATCCGGAGTTTTCTCGGATTGGCCGGATACTACCGCCGGTTCATCGAGAATTTTTCCAAGATCGCTAAGCCTATGACCAGACTTCTGCAAAAAGAGGTGAAGTTTGATTGGACCCCCGACTGCGAAGAAAGTTTCCAAACCCTCAAGAAGAAGCTTGTGTCAGCTCCCATTCTGACTCTGCCAGACATCCGGAAAGACTTTCACGTCTACTGCGATGCCTCTCGTCAAGGATTGGGATGCGTCTTAATGCAAGAAGGGAAGGTGATATCCTACGCCTCCCGGCAGCTGAGACCGCATGAGCTGAACTACCCAACCCACGACCTGGAACTAGCAGCCGTGGTTCATGCCTTGAAGATATGGAGACATTACCTTGTGGGGAAATCGGTGTGAGGTCTTCACCGACCACAAGAGCCTCAAGTACATATTCACCCAACCAGATCTGAATCTCAGGCAAAGGAGATGGTTGGAACTGATCAAGGATTACGACTTGGGCATCCATTATCACCCGGGCAAAGCGAATGTGGTGGCAGATGCCCTCAGTCGAAAAGGGTACTGCAACGCCATCATGGTTCAGGACCAGGCTCCCCTACTTTATAAAGAGATGGAAAGGCTAAACCTAGGGATCACCACCCGAGAATACCTCGCTGCCTTGGAGTCCCGGCCTGTCTTAATAGACCAGATCCGAGAGAAGCAGAAGGAAGACCCGGACATCCTGGAGATCCAGCAAAACATGAGGAAGGGTAAAGCCCCCGGATTCTCCGAGGATGAACATGGTACCATTTGGTTCAGAAACCGAGTATGCGTACCCAACCTACCTGAGTTGAAGACTCTCATCCTTCAGGAAGCCCACGATACTCTATACTCCATTCACCCCGGGAGTACAAAGATGTACCAAGACCTGAAGGAAAAATATTGGTGGGTCAGTATGAAGAGAGAGATAGCTGAGTATGTGGCCAAGTGCGACACATGCCGGCGAGTCAAGGCAGAGCATCAGAGACCTGCCAGGACTTCTTCAACCCCTCAAAGTCCCTGAATGGAAGTGGGAAGAGATAGGAATGGACTTCATCACGGGACTGCCTAGGACCCAAGCTGGTCATGATTCTATCTGGGTGATCGTCGATCGACTCACCAAGGTAGCTCACTTCGTTCCGGTCAAGACAACTTACACCGTCGCCAAGTTGGCTGAGTTGTATATGACCCGGATCGTGTGCCTCCACGGAGTTCCCAAGAAGATTGTATCTGACCGCGGGAGTCAGTTTACCTCCAAGTTTTGGAAGAACCTTCAAGAGGAACTCGGCACCCGGCTGAACTTTAGCACCGCCTATCATCCACAGACCGACGGTCAGACCGAAAGGGTCAACCAGATATTGGAGGATATGCTTAGAGCTTGCGCTCTAGACTTTGGCGGAATGTGGGACAAGAACTTACCTTATGCAGAGTTCTCCTACAACAACAGCTATCAAGCCAGCCTGCAAATGTCCCCGTTCGAAGCACTCTATGGGCGTAAGTGCAGAACGCCGTTGCTCTGGGATCAAACCGGAGAATCACAACTGTTCGGGACAGATTTATTGAGAGAAGCCGAAGAAAAAGTTAAGATCATAAGAGACCGACTAAAGGCAGCCCAGTCCAGGCAAAAGAGCTACGCCGATAACCGTCGAAGAGATCTAGCCTTTGAGGAGGGTGATTATGTCTACCTCCGAGTCACTCCCCTCCGTGGCACTCAAAGGTTCAACATGAAAGGCAAACTAGCACCCCGCTACGTCGGACCTTTCCAGATCCTCCGTCGACAAGGAGAAGTGGCATATCAACTTGAACTGCCTCCATCCTTGGCAGGCGTTCATGATGTGTTCCATGTCTCGCAGATGAAGAAGTGTCTCCGTGTGCCCACCGAGCAAGCCGACCTTCAGCAACTCAACGTCCAAGAAGACTTGACCTACATAGAGAGACCTGTCAAGATCTTGGAAACCAAGGAAAGAGTAACCAGAAGTCGCGTCGTCCGCTTCTGCAAAGTCCAATGGAACAACCATCCCGCAGAAGAAGCCACTTGGGAAAAAGAAGACGAGCTGAAAGCCCAATACCCCGAGCTATTCGAGTAGCGTTCCAATCTCGAGGACGAGATTCTTGTAAGGGGGATAGGTTTGTAACACCCCAAATTTTCAAAACAATAAATATATTATTAAATTCAATTTCTTGGAATTATTATTTCAGAAAATACTTTTAAATCCCTTTTATACCCTTTTGAACTACAACATAGAGTAGATGACCAAATTAGGAGGTGAAACTTTTTGTATATGATCCTAAGGCCAAAAGATAATTTTGAGAATTTTTATAAATTTTTACCAGCCTTGGAAGTAGCCCTAATCTTTTAATCTATTTTCTGGAATTATTTTTATTCAGAAAAGCATTAGAACAGTAATGGGCTCCTCCCCCTCCCTTCTCTCTCTCCCGGCCGGCCCAGCCCGTTACCGCGCTCCCCTCTGGCTGACAACCCGGTCCCACCTGTCGGCGCCGAATCCCTCCCCTCGCGCGCGAACCCGACACCCCGGCCCCACCCGTCAGACGCCACCCTCGCCCGTTCGCGCTCGCTGGCTTGTGGCCCCCGCCTGTCAGACCCGTCTTCAACCCCGCGCCGTCGCCCCCAAATCCCGCCGGCCGACGACCCCGCCTCGGATCCGCCTCGCCGGTCCGTCCCCCATTAATTGGCCGCCATAACTCGGTCCCCCGCGCCACGCCGACCGTTTTCCCCTTTAATTCACCGCGTCATCGCCCCCGGATCGTCGCTACACGTGCATGGCCGAGCCATCGCCGGCGAGTAAAGGCCCTCTGGCCGGTTTCCTTGCATGCGACCCCCGCCGGTGACCCTATTTATACCCCTGGCCTTCACCGCGTTCGACCCCCACGCCCATTCGCACTCAGACCGAACAGAACAACCACGATTCGCCGTTTAGCGCATTCTCTCTGGTTCATCTCCGGCCACCGCTCGCCGTCGCACCAGACCACCTCCGCCCGTGCCTTCGCCACCAACGTGACCGCGAGGACGACCCCGACCTCGGCCACCCCTCCGCCGACGTCGAACCCCGCCGGATCGCCGTCGCCGCCAAGGACCCGAACGCCTCCACCGCCCACGCTCGTCGCCGGCCTCACTCCGTCGACCCCGGACCACCGCAACGGTACCCTCTTGTTCCCCTCGGTGCCCCCTTTCCGTTTTTAGCCCTAGCTAGACTAGATAGCCTTCGACCTCACCGGAATCGCTCGCCGTCGTATCACCGGAGTCGGGGAAGAAGGGGTACTTTACCCCCCCGACACGCACTGTGCCGGATTTAATCCTGGCCGTGCGATCCAGATCCAACGCTCGGGTTAAATCATCTGTTCGGTTTAATCCTGGCCGTCGGATCTGAGTGAAGCGGTACGGTGCGATCTCGTGCGTCCATTTGTATTTAAAACCCGCGTTAAATCCCGTGCGTCCACGTGGTACCGGTTCGCACGTTTTAATCCTGGCCGTCCGTAGCCACTTGCGCGTCCCGCCTCGCCCTCGCGCGTCGGATCTGGATCCGACGGTCCAGATCGACCCGGCGCACGCGCACAGTGCGCGGGTTCACCGTGGGCCTGGCTCACCGTGGACCCGAGAGGTTTAAAATTTGAAAATAAATTCCAGAAATGCTTTTAAACTTGTAAAATTCATATCTAATGCATTTGGACTCTAAAAATTGCCATTCCAATTTTAGAAAATTCATGAAATTATTCTCTACATGTTTAGGCAATAAAAACAGTAGGTTTATTTGGACATTTTCATGTTTATTTAAATAAGTATTCAAATGCCCTTAGGATTTAAATGTGAATTTCAATATTTAAATTCCAGAAAAATTGTATAATTGTCCTTTACTGTTAAACACTAAAACCACTAGGTTTCCTATAAATCATTTGAACTAAATTGGTTAGAAAACTCAATGTAGGGTTATGCCCACTTAAAAAAAAAAAACCCTTTTATGGAAAACAATGATTTATTTAGGTTCACTTTAAATTAATGGAGGAATAAATTTCAGAACTTTAATATCTGAATTTATTTTATTCCTAATCAAACCAACTTTAACTTATATGCTTGCAATGTAATGTTATATGGTTTGATTGAATGTGGTACTCTTTTTATTTTACTTTATATTAAAAAGACTACGACGTCGCCGAGGAGCCGGAGTACTTCCCCGAAGTCCCTCCCTCTCCCTTTGCTGAACAAGGCAAGTCACCAAACAATTCTTTTGAGTATATTGAACCCATGTCTAAGTTGATTATCGCTAAAACACATAGGTTATGTATATGCATTAGTCAAATGAACCCTTACATTATATTTATTTAGGATCCCCCGACCTTGATGTGCAACCCAAGCCATGCTATCTCGCCTAACCTCCTTGTCACCATATGATCAATGATATTAGCTAGTGTCCAAGGTATTGGCACGGCCGCTATAGGATAAAAATGAGTCGTAGCAAAATGGTTCTATTATATGATCCCCGTTGCTTCTTATCCTTGGAAATTCTGTTGGTGATGAGTCATGGTTGTGAGTGTATGCATGGTGGGTTCCGGGTGCAAGCTAGGGCATTGGTCAGTCGCACCCGGGGCACTATAAGGACCGGTCTGAGGGATCCGTTGCAATACACTTACGTACTAACCACAAGTCTAGTGGGTAAGTCCTAACTAAGGTATGGGTTGTTCCAAACCGAGGCCACCAATTGGAGATGGGTCAAGTTGCACCTGCGGGTGACTTGTACCAATGTGGCGCAAAAGGGGGTGCGACGTTAGCCGGGATGCGGCCCGGCGCGCCGGCGAAACCTAGAGCGGGTGGTTATCGCTTGGAACATCTCATATTGAGGTTTTGGCACGAGTTCCCGTGAAATGGGTCATCTCGTTGAGGTGAGTGCGTGCCTTGTGGGTACAGTAGTACATCTCTGATCAGAGTTTAAAATCTTTTCGAAAAGCCGAGCCCACGGTCAAGGGCGGGTTGCGTGACATCCCCCAGTTAGTTTACTTGAATATGGATGTGCATGTTGTTTGTCATATAAGGACCGTTGTGCGAGGAGGTAAAACGTACTCCTCGAGTTAGTTGATGTTGATGATGCTCATGTTTACTTTCCGCATGATTAAAATATGATTACACTAAATGCCATAACTGCAACTGCTTTATTCCGCATTGTTAGCCTTTATCCTTCCTTGTTTATTATCCTGCATTATTATTTGCATTTGCGGTGGCTTGTTGAGTACTTTTGTACTCATACCCGTTGGACCCCACAGAGGATGTTTATCTTGAAGACGGTCTGGAGTAGCGACCCAGTCAAGAAGAAAGATCCTGAAGAAGACGTTCGTCATGCCGTTATTTAATTACTTTATTACTGTTTTTACTAAAACAATGTTGTAATAAATATGGTCTGCGTACCATGGATTTTATCGTATGTACGTTGTCGCATGATGAACCTCTTGTATTATTGTTTTTCTATGGAAATTCAATAATGTCTCGATTTCGATAAATCGGGGCGTGACAGATGGCCCCCCCTCAGTTGATTCACTTTCATCTGTTGACTCAGACGAAGTTGATCCTTGAGTAGGGAGAGGCTCTATGTGTCTTTTACCCCTTCCAGGCCCCTGTTGAGTGACCTCCGGGTGCAGCTCTGAAGTTGTCGAAGGCCTTTGAATTGTGTCTTCGTGTTGTACTTCTTCCGAAGGGGGCTCTGCAAAAGCAAAGGTATTATACATTGTATAATTTTGCAGAAAATAATAAAAGAATTATGCGAAGTTTACCTTCGACATTCTGGGGACATTCGAGCACCGAACTGCTCGGAGGATCGAAGGTGAGGTCTTCGTCTGAATCTACAGTTAAAATTTCTGCTGCCGGAGTATCTCCGTGAGCAGTCCTCCCTTCATCCACAACTGAAGTTGTAGGAACTTCAACTTCATCTCCGCCCATAGGGGCTTCGATTTGCTCCTCTTGAGTATCCGGAGCTCTCACTTCTTCAATATTAGCTTGAGGCTCCGGCATACCTGCAGTATGTTCAATGTGAATATTTTGTTGAGCTGCATCCTCATCAATTAACCTCACTAATAATATACCTTCATCTTCTTTAGAACCAGAGATTGAGGTTCTTGATCTCGAAGGCGCAGGATTCGAAGGTGCGAGATTTTTCGGCTTCCGAGCCACCTTCTTCACCGGAGTCTTTGCGGAGCTCGAAGCTCCGGCTTCAGCTATCCTCTTCTTGGGTCCTTTCTCCGAAGCCACTCAGTCCATCAGAGGGGGTGGAGTCAACTCCAACATTCCCCATACTCTGTTAAACCTCTCCCAACTCCCGACCAATTTAACTCTCCATTCTTTTTCGGTCGGAGTTGGGGCACCCAAAATCTTCTCCGAAGCCCTTACAATTTGCTCTGAAGTAATAGGGGCTGAAGAGGCTAAAAAATAAATCAAGTTAGTCTTTCTTCGAAGTAAATATGTATAATGCATGTTGGTTTCGAAGTTACCTGTAGGGCTCGAAGTCAAGTTGATCTTGCGGAGACCGCCTTCCGAGTCATCTTCGAAGATGACAGGCCAGTTGGCCATCAACGGAGAAATTTGCAAGCCAAGAAATTCTTCGGCCAAGTCTCGCATACTTAACCTTCGGCTAATCTTTTGAAGCAGGTTAAGACGAGCTTCGAGCTGACCTTCATTCGGCTGCACCAAAGCTTCCTTCCGGAATTGAATTTCTTTGAGGGGCCCGACCAGAGGACTGCTTGCTCCAACTTCAGCATAGAATCATCTTAGAATCCAATCAGTATACCATCTGGCATTAATGGCCTTGGCAAGAAATTGAAGAGCATACTCATCTCGAAGCCTAAAGTTAATACTGCCGAAGGATACCAATACTTTTTCACCTCCGGGGCCTACGAAGGTCTTTGGTTGGCATGTAGCCCTGTGCAATGCAGCGAAGATTTCTGCCCTTCCTTCGCACCCTTCGGCTCTCAAGGCCCATTCGAAGATAGCCAATCTAGCTACCGCATTCGGAGATAATTGAGGGAGGGTTACATGGAACAGATCCAGTACCTCTGCCAGGAAGTCCACTGCAGGGAGGCCCAAGCCAGCTTCGAAGAAGGCTTCGAATACCACTACTTCTCCGGGTCTTGGCGTTGGAATCATCTCTTTGCCTGGCTTCCGAATCATAACTCCATTACTGATTTTTCCTCCCGCTGCAATTGCCAGTGACTCTCTTTTGCAGGTAGAAGATCCCAACTGGAAGGACTGATCCAAATACTTTGTTGACGGTGGGCACAGACCTTGGTCATCGGCGATTTGGGGATTTCTCCCTCCTGCCGCCTTTGATGTCACCGCCGGTACCGAAGGTGCCGCCGCCAATGCTGCCGCCGCCTGCTACCGAGCCAAAGTCGACGGAGGTGCAGATCCCTTAGTCTTCACCATCGCGACCGCCGGATTGCTTTGAGGAAATGGAGGTTAGGGCTCAAGAACTCAAAGGGTTAAAAAGTTTTTGATTGCGAGAATGCGGTGAAAAGGTAACCGAGTAACTTCTAGGCCTTCTATTTATAGCCTAGATTTCACTTTTTTACCGTTAATCCATGTCGTTTCGCATTCCTGCCGTTACTTTTCCCCGAGATTAACTCTTACTACAGTTTCTGTTAGAAACAGAAACTTAACAGCTATTTTCTCTAAGTCTAAAAGACTTTCGAACTTCTTGAGTCGGTTCTAAGATAGTTCGAAAAACAATTATCTTAAGACTGACTCGGAGTTCATATCTTCATGCATTTCGGAGATAAAATAAAAACCAATAACCCCTATGTTTTGTTATCTTTTCCTTCCGTATACTGCTCTCCTAACGTTACAGGTCAAACGGAAAAGCGTATTCGAGGGGCTACTGTTGGGGAAAAATATCTCATCTTCGGAGTTATTGCCGAAGCAACATAAAGGTAGACAGCGGATTCGAAGGTTCCCAGAAAATCATTTTCGAAGATACCCGGAACCAAGTTCGAAGTACGAAGATAGGCATTGGTTCGGAGTACATCTTCGAACTAAGGCCCTCCAAGATCTTTTCTGCCAGCTAAGATGGAAGACTTATCTTCTTTCTCATTAGATTAGTCTTTTACCATTTTAGCCCTATTAAGGGAACCAAATAGTTTCCACTATATCGGTTGTAATAGAGGGGTAAATAGGTCTTTTCCTTAATGTTTGAGCCTATAAATACTCCCCATTTCACCCTGTAATAGGGACCGAATACAAGTTATTCAATATACACATTCGAACTATTCTAAGTTATTATCCTTTCGGAGGCTTAGAACAGTTCTCTTCGCAAACACTTCGTTTGTTAGTTTCTCTTCAACAGAAACCTGTTAGCGTAATCTTTTACGCCAACATGTTGGATCTTAGTATGCACCTCAGTCTGAAGTCAGAGTTAATTTCTTCCGTGCTATTATAATTTTTCTAGTTTACTAATATGTCATCGGTGTATCAATGATAAATGAAGACTACCACAGTTACATCACGCTGATAGTAACATATAAACAATTCTTAAAAATTATAATTACGTATAAGCAATTTTTCATATCAAATAATCCCTCGTTCATCAATCATTCGTGAACCAGTCAATTTATCCGATCAGTTTCACATCTCAGTATCTCACACGTGCACAAATCCCCTTGTCTATAAAAAAACTTCACAAAAGGACGAATTCAGAAGAAAATGACCCCCTACCTTACCAAATTGCAAAGTTCCTACTAGTGATAGCGGGATCGAGATCCAATAGCCCGGAACTTGCTGACCCTTCTTCCCTAGAGGAAACAGAAGGAAGCTTCTAGTGTTCATACCAGCATCAACCATCCATGTTTCTGACTGGCTCTCAGATGAAATGGCAGGTAGAAGTAGTTGTCATCGTCGGTGACAAATTAGCAACGCATCAGCAGTTCGTCAAAAGGGACGCATTGACTAAGGACGAGCAGATCAGCCACACGTTCGTTGGTCAAAAAAATATTTTTTGATACATCAGCATGCGAATCAGACCATGAATTTGCAGCGCTGCTCTCCGGTCAGAGCAGGGAAGGAAGCATCGCTCATCGCTGCCGTCTTCTGCTGCCAGACAATGGCTTGAGTGCTTAAAGGAACTGACAAAGTTGCTGCAATCGCCCCCCCCCCCCCCCCCCCCCCTCTCTCTCTCTTAATTTCATCGGCCATTGCCAACATATGCAGTGCCAGTAGTTGTGGTAGGCAATGGTGGTCCACTTGATTCATTTTAGTTAGTTGAATCCAGGGAGAATCGTCCTGTTCGTGGCCTACTCCTCGCCGATTATGTCACTAATCATCTGTCAAACTGAACATGGAACCTTTGCTCCACTGATCACTCTAGTGATTTGCTGTGTAATGAGACAATGCAAGATCAAACGCAGTCCATTTCTTTGTTCTAAAATGCGGTTCATTTGTAGAGAGAAGGTCAAATTTTGACATGCTCTATGTAGGAAAAATTAAGTGATCAAAGGATGAATTTGACGCAATTTCCCCCTTGGAATTAGAGAGAAGTGGATACACTTGATTATTACTAGTAATTACATTGTGCATATTGACATTTACTTGTAAATAATCAAGCAATAATCACAAGGGTATATAAATTACTGAGCTTCTGGCATATGTAACAACATGTTCTTGCTCATCCTTTTTTCCAAAACAACATATTCAAATGAATGTTGATAACGGAAGAAGAAGAGGGTAAAAGAATCTCCAAAAGAAAAATAAGTAAACCAAGGGCACAGATAGACACGAACCTATCTACCACCATGGGGTTTCAGGTGATCTCAAGCTGAGCTCTCATACCGGCGGCAATCGGTCGAGCGCCTCCTGCAATATCTTCTTGAACATGTCCAAGTTCATCCTGATGTTCTGCTTGTCCAGGTACGCCGTCTTGAGAGCGTCCCAGCCTTGCTTGTGGACGGCGTAGGGGTCAGTGAGCACTTGGTGGTCGCGAGGATACTGGTCGAGCAGTGAGCTCTCTTCCAGCTGAACATTGTAGTCCATGTAGGTGACCTCCATGTCCTTGGCCGGATTCTTGAAGGTGACAGTGGTGAGCCACTCGAGGCCGCCGAAGGGAACCACCTGGATGAGGACGGCGCCGCGGGGGAGGAAGACCATGTTGGTGAGGCCCGCACCGTGGACGCCGATCATGACGTCGGCGGAGTTGACGAGCCGAGCGAAGGTGGACATGTCGGTGTGCTGGTCAGGCTCGGCGATGCGCACGTCGAAGTCCATGGCGGCGGCGGTCTGCGCCATCTCCCGCTCGTTCAGGAAGCGGCGGGAGTTCTTGCGGGAGATGATGAGGAGGCGGGGCTTGCCGTCGCCCGTCACGCCGCCACGGGACGCTGCCGCGCGCTGCAGGCCGAAGGCGTGGCGGAGCGAGCGCTTGAAGTCCACCACCGAGACTTGGCCCGGCGAGCGCGCCGGGTCCACGCCCATATCCTTGTGGAAGGTGGCACCGACCACGATCCGAGGGAAGCAGTGCACGTCCCTGTCGTTGTCGATGTCGAGGATGTCGTACTTGGTGAGCTGCCGGAAGAAGAGGATGAACTTGTTCACCCACCATGGCTTCAGCCCGCTGAGCAGGAACTGCACCTCGCCCTTGAACTGGTGCGTGCTCAGGAACAGCGGCACCAGCACGTCGGTGTAATCGTGGTACAGGTTGCCGGAGAAGCCGCCGTTGGAGAAGATGAACGCCGGCACCGAGTGGTTCTTGGCGCACGCCGGTGTGGACTCGTCGGCTGGCTTGAGCGTGAACTCGCGGACGTGGGCCATGGCTACGGGGTCGTGGTACCGCGCGTACGGCTTGGTCTTCCACTCCTTATCAATCCCGCCGATGTAGATGGTGGAGGCAGTCCCCTCCACCCGAATGTCCCCTGTGGCCTCGCACCGCTCCGACCGCTTGCTCGTCATGAAGCAGGTCGGCTTCTTCCCCTTGCTGCCGGCGCCGACGACGGCAGGAGTGGTGGTGATAACCGCAGGAACAGCGTCGCCGCCGCCGCCGGTGCTCTCCTCCTCTTCCTCCTCTTGCTCTACAACCAAAAGGACCGAATTCAAAAATGCAATCTTTGAGCACAAACCGCAGAAGAAACTAGCGGAACGAGCAAGCGCTCACCTCCCGCTGCCATGGACGCCGGCTCGTCGGTCTCCATCCTGATGCTGGAGTTCATCTGCTCCTGCAGCTGGTCGTCGGGCTTCGCTGCAGGCGGCGGCGAACATTATCAGCGACACTGGGCGGCGGATTAAAAAGAGGAAGGAGAAGAAGAGCAAGGCGGCGGCGCATGCGTACCGAAGGGGGTGGAGCAATATCTGGCCTTGACGATGCTGAGCACGCAGAGGGACAGGAGCATGGCGGCGATGATGACGCCGTTGCTCACCCGCCGCGGCTCCTGCCGGCTCCTCATCGACGCCTTCATCTCCTCCGCCTGACGCCGCCGGCCAACCCCGGCCGCCGCTCCCCCTTGACTAGATCTGGAGCAACCGCGTGCTGGTTTCCTCTCCTCGCCAGGAAAGAAGGGAAGAAGAGAGCTGGCTATGCAGTTCAGCGCAGGAGAACAGAGGACTCCAGACCCGGTGAGAGATGCTTTGACCCTTATGCCTCTCTCTCAGCTCGATTATTCCCTAAAACTAATCTCATATACCTTTTTATATTGGAAATGATATTAAAAAATCTATTCTGATACAAAACTTTGGTCTTTACGGTTTTTCTAAAACTTATTTCCTATATTTTTAAATATTTTTTATTATTATGGTAAAAAATTCGGACGAATATATTTCTAACGTCAATATTTTATCGGCTATATTTCTAACATTATACTATTATGCATAATCATTGTTGTTGTTGAAGATTTCTAAATTTTTATTATCATTCAACGTTAAAAATTATAACAGCTATATTTTTATTATGAATTTTTAATTTTTCATGAATAAATAAATATCTTATAATTAATATAAATAATTGATCTCAAAAATATCTTAAAATTATAAAGAAAATAAAATTTTCTTTTTTCTATTCCTTTCTTTTTTATCCTTTTTTCCATCAATTCTTTCTTTTTCTTCGTTCACATTCTTTCTTCTTCCTTCATTTCTCTTGCTGGCTATAGAGGTGAGATGGATAGTGGATGAGAGACTACCCTATATTTGGAGACGAGAGGAGAAAAGTAGAGAATGAGATAAGATAAGGAATGATATAAGAAATCTGCTGAAAATTTAATTATGGGAAACAATGCAGCTTATCTGTTGATATGCTCTGTCCATGGCTTAAATAAGGAATCACTTGATAACACTATTGCTGCAATTACGAGCAAGATTTAAAGATAGGAGGCAAGCCTCAAGGGATATTCGATGAGCGAGATTAAACTTTTGGAGGTCAAGGAATATTTGATGATCATGTAAAGACATATTACTTCAATATGGATAGAGGGCATTTTCAAAAAATTATTGGATGAGTCTATTTAAGTTTGAATAAGATATCATCTTTTAATTGGTTAGGTTGATGAGATTAATTATTTATTCATGAATATTTAAATATTTTTCTCCTAAAGCATTAACCTAATTTATGATACGACAATGATATTTATTATAATTTATTCTATAAAAATGTCTCATATGGTTATATTTTAATTAAAAATACGTATGATAAACAATGTTATACTAAAATTAGGTTTATGCTACGTAAATTATATTTATTCAACCAAATAAAAAATAATACTTCATTTAGGGTACCCTAGAAAATATAAAAGATTAGACGACATTTTAACCGTGAGTGAAAAATATTTCATCACATTATTAAAAACTATTTTAAACAGATTCAATATTCGGTGACACTGTTTGCCACACCCAGAAACAACTAAATGCGACATTCTTATTGTTATGTTTTAGTAGTTAGGGCATTCGCAATGCGGATAAAAAGATAGTCTTAAGCATTAAATAAAGTCTTATAACTAGTTTTATACATTGTGGAACCACACCATAAGAAAAAAATTAAAATGCATCGTAAGCTTAAGGTGTAATCATAAGCCTAAAGTGATAATTTTTTGTGGGTCCCACTATAAATAGGGGCTATTTTAATGCTACCTTTTTTGTTTCTTTTATTGTGCACCCAACAATAATAAATACTAATTTTTTATGGGTCCCATATTAATGCTATTTGGAACACAAGCATTGTGGTTGCCCTTAAAACACAATATTTCATATGTGAAAGTAAATTATTTTAGATTAGATTTAACCATTAATTTACTTTGAATCATAAAGTATTCCTTCTCAACACTTTAATTCCTCTCAAAAGAATCTCAAGTTTCTTAACATCCTTTAATGACAACTTTCTTCAAATATTTTAAAAATTTTATCATAGTATTTGTGTACAATATTATAACACCATGACAAGTCTAGTATTTTTTAGGCTTTATTTATTTTATAGAATTAAAAACCTCTTAAGCTCCACAATACCGATAGAATGTATTAACATAGATTTTTAAAAACAATTCTTTAAATTTATTAGATAAGAACTAAAAATGGATACAAAATAGTGATATATGATTTTTCTATAAATTTTAGTGCATTATTTCAGGTACTTGCAGTTCAAAATTCAAATATTTCAATTTAAATCTTAGAAACACAATTAATGAGATTAAAATAGCAAATGGATCTAGAAAAATAAAAAACTTTTTCATAATATAAGTTATATTATATATTAAGTGTAGAAAAATTTTCAAGCTCAAAAAAAATTACAAATATCTTGCCCTCACTAACTTAAGTATTTTATAATTATATAAAAATAAATAAACCATACATATTAATATTCACTAAATTAAGTATTATATAATTATATAAATAATAAATAAATCATTAATATAGTGATACCATATTGTTTTGAGTTCAAGTTTAATCTGTGTAAAATCCTAAAACTTCATATCCACATTCAGCAGAATTTGGATATCCGTTTCCATATCCACATTTAAAAAATAAATTCGGATATTTCCAAATATCATATAAATATAAATTCGAATATTCATATTTAAAGTTATTTAAATATGAATATGAATAATTTAGATATTTTGACACGCATATCCGACTAGCGAGCGCGTAGGTTTGCAGTTTGGAACGACGTGGTTGACAGGCTCGGGTACAGATTGTATCACCCGTATATTCAAAATCTGCAAACATAAATATGAAGAAGTCATAACCTACGGAACCTGTACATTCCTAAACTCACGTTCTAATCCTCAACCAGCTAGAGCTACCAATGGTGTAACGGGATAATCAATATATCCATGAGCACTGAATATCTGTAGATGGGAACGTTCGAACGTTCTTTACTTTTTGGCCATAAAAATCATAATATATCACCTGCATATTCTAAATCTGTAAGCATATATAATTGTTGACACGAAAACGTGTCCCCACATTTGAGTCAATTCGACGATCCAAAAATATGCGGATATTTAGGGACAAGCCTAAGCGTAACATAACATTGACATCGCGTTCCGACTACCCTTAACAGTGACAAGGGGGTGGAGTTGCTAGATAATCAGATCACACAGAAATAATCCAATTAGCCGAAAAAATATATTAAACAAAATAAACCAGTAGGCTGACCAGAGCCTGAATGATTCGAAGGGTATAGTGCGAAGGTCTCGCCAAAGGGTACCTTCGGCGTCTGGTGCGAAGGATCTCGCCGAAGATAGTTTTCGGCGTTTGGATCGATCTGGCCGAAGATAGACTTCGAACAGATCTCGACGCAAGATCACCTCCGAACAGCAGGGTTCGACGCGAAGTCTCTGACACGATACAAAATATCCTAGCGCAACGCACTGGCGTGACTTCGTCCGGAGCGAAGTATGGGCGTGGCGAAGCCTGATGTGACGAAGTCTGCTGCGGAGCGTGCTGGTGCGCGGGACTTGGTCAAACCGACAATAACGTGACGGTCCGGCACGGGTAGTTGAAGCAGTATTTTTGCCGAAGGGTGTTATGGCAGCCTTCAAAACCAGTCTCCTGGCTCCGGACACCTTCGGCGAAGTGGCTCCGTGTAGGACCGAAAGTAGCGACCAGAGGGGGGGTGAATGGGCACTTAAAAATTCTTTCAAATCAATGGCCTGCTCCCAATACCCAATGCACCTCAAAAGATTAAGCAGCAAAGTATGAACAGATTGCCTAAGTCTAAAGGTATCTAGCCTAGAAGCAACTGATGTTAAACAGAGAAACACCAATACAGTGCTAATAGACAGATAAACACAATACACAAGACATGGCAATACAAACATCTCAGTACAGCAATTTAAGTGCACAAAGAGTGGGAAGAGAAGTTACTGTTCCAAATCTGTCTCCTATTCGAAACTTGGTGAAGCCTGCTTCGCTGGTCGAAGCCTGCTTCGCTGATCGAAGCCTGCTTCGGAGTTGCTTGTCAAAGTTGAGCGAAGGTTATCGTTGACGTGACGAAGGTTTGTTTGGTCTAGCCTAGTTCGAGTGAGGCAAAGAGCGAAGTGTGCTTCGAAGCGAAGTATGAGAGTATCGAAGCTTGCTTCGAACAGAGTACTTCGAAGCCTAGACTTCGATCAGTAAGGTTTGAACAAGCTCACAGAAAATCAACCTCCGAAAGAGAAGCGAAGCCAGACACGCAGCAGCAAGATCAACTCGAAGCCTACACGACTACCTTCTAAGCTAGCAATATCGAGGTATGACCTTCGAACCACAGGCCAGCTTCGAAAACGAAGTCTGCAGGTGTTGACACACAAAAAGTCGAAGATCACAAACACACTTCGAATGACAAGCTTCGAACTCATAAGCTGTGACCTTCGAAAATGCCGACAGCAGAAAGATCTCAGAGACTACACGTCGAGCGAAGTATATTAGAGAGACTAGCTTCGAAGTCAACTTCGAAGCCTGTCGGAGTATACCTTCGCACAGACGGTCGAAGTATGTCAAGCTGACCGCGCAAAACGTACTTCGAAGCTAGCAACATAGTACACAGAGCGAAGTCGAAGTTCAAGCGAAGCCGTTGAAGATGTCAGATCGAAGCTTGCCTCACGGAGCTGAGGGACTTCGAATAGAGAGAGGGGGCTTCGCCAGAAACAGCCAGAAAAGGTACTCGGGCCTGTCTACTTCGATCAAAAAGCTACACATAAAAGGCAAGCTAGAGTACTAGTGTACTGTTGCTACAGAGAAGTAGTACTACTTGCAACCAGCAAGAACTAGTACTCCTTACGTGAAGAACAGAAGCAACGGAGACACATCTTCTCAAGAAAATTAGCCATGCACGTGAGACGAAGCCATGAAATTGCTGCAGATTTGCTGCATACGAACAGAGAATAGAAACTTCACTGCAACAAGAAGAATCGAATAAATGCAAGACAAAATGCCATGAACAGAATGCCTGGCGGCGCACAAACAGGAGAGAGACAAACGCAGGGAACAAAGAGGAATGACCCAAGGAAATGATTGAAAAGTGAATTCAGCAAAAGGGTGACCTAACCTAGGGATTGGGGCCCTATTTATAGGCTGCCCAACACTTAGGAATATTCCACCAGCTCCTTAGGGTTTTTTACAGACACTGAAATAAAGGAAAAGACTAAACTGCCCTTAGGATTTTTTATAGACACGACTAACTGACTGTGGGCCTAGAGATACAGATGACTTATCCGGAAGCTAAGCTTTTGTAGCGACTACGGCTTCTCTTCTGGACAGTCCGATACAAGATCGACGGTTGTCAGTTTTGCGTCGAAACTGACAAAGCCTCCACCGGCTTTGCACCAGGTACCCAGATTGGGCCGACCCGATTCCGCAGCTCTCTCAGCCGGGCAATCACTCACCGCCCGTGTACCTGAGTCAATCCTGGTCAACAACCCAGTGGGTCTTCTGCTGCTCCTGGCCCATGTACCTAGATTGGGCTAGCCCGACTTCGCAGCCTCCTCTGCCCGACAGTCGCTTGCTGCCCGTGTACCTGAGTCACACATGGCCCATGAAACAACAGATCTTCACTCTTCTCAGTCCTCTTTGACTATTGTTGACAATGACTCATCACATCTGGAGCCATGAGGCCCACGCTATTCAGCATGGCTCCTCACTCCGAGCATGAAAACCTGCAATAGAACAAAGATCAAGTGCCAATTCGGTCTATGGACCGAATCTGCTAAGTGTTGCAGTAGGGAAACAAAGGTAGCAATTTGTTACGTAGATTAATGGATACTTCACAAGCGAAGTAACAAGGTGATAGCAATCTATTACGTAGATTAACGGGTACTTCATGAGCGAAGTAGCAAGGCTTACCACGGTTTCAGTGTGGCTAGTGGAGGGCTTCTAGGCAAACCCATGAAGGTTGCAGAAAGGTAAATAAAAAGTAAAGGAACGGTTCAAAACTAGGGCTTTGTGTTTGATTTGTGTTGGGGGGGTTTAATGAACCGGCCCACCCCTATATTTATAGGGGCTAGTCTTCTTATCTCTAATATTAATCTCATAGGATTTGGCCTAATCAAATTTAGGGATAAAATTAGCCAGAATAAGACCCAAACTCTATCTCTGGAAATCAGCCCGAAGTGGGCCTTCGGCAAGGCCTGCTAAAGCCTACTCCTCGGGCCGAAGCTTCGGCGAGGCAGGCCTCCGAAGGCCTTTAGGCCGAAGGTAGTAGGCCGCTGGAAGGCTTCCGAAGCCCAAAGCTCAATGGGCCTTCGGTCCTGTAGGGCTTCAGTTTGATTCAGGACATGTGTATTTTTGGCTCAAATTACCAAAATTGATATTTTGACAATCTTGACCATTTAATACCATTTTTTGCTATCAACACATGCCCCTGCCTTTTAGTGAACTAAGTGAACTAAAAGCATAACAGGCTAAGGATGATACCTCCCATGTCGACCTTTTTGACACTTTCAAGCACTTTGCCACACACTTGGGAAATACCTTTTCAAGTACCTGCCATTCAAAGCTCTTTGAAATCGCTCTCCTTGTAGATACTCTAACAAATACACATTACCTAGAGTGATTTCAGCTATCTTAAAAGGACCTTCCCAACTAGGCGACCATTTACCAAATTTGGGGCTCTTAGTGCCTAAGGGCAAAATCGTCTTCCAAATCAAGTCACCAACTTGAAACAATTTTGGTTTAACTTTCTTATTGTAGGCTCTAGCTACTCTTCTTTTGTCTTTCTATATATCTTCTAAAGCCCTTAACCTCTTATTGGTCACTTCTTCTAAATTGTCTTTCAAAATAGTTTCATATTCATCGACCGATAAGCCATCTTGATTTAGGATTCTTAAAGAGCCAAGATCTACTTCTATGGGTAGAACGACCTCCTGCCCATATACCAACTCATATGGACTAACTCTGGTAGTACCGTGCTTTGCAACTCTACAAGCCCATAGCGCCTCGAAAAGCAGGTTTCAGCGTGGCCGGTGGAGGGCTTCTAGGCAAACCCACGAAGGTTGCAGAAAGGTAAATAAAAAGTAAAGGTACGATTCAAAGCTAGGGCTTTGTGTTTGATTTGTGTTGGGGGGTTTAATGAACCGACCTCACCCCTATATTTATAGGGGCTAGTCTTCTTATCTCTAAGTTTAATCTGGTAGGATTCGACCTAATCAAATTTAGGGATAAAATTAGCCAGAATCAGACTCAAACTCTATCTTTGGAAATCAGCCCGAAGTGGGCCTTCGGTAAGGCCTGCTGAAGCCTGCTCCTCGGGCCGAAGCTTCGGCGAGGCAGACCTCCGAAGGCCTTCGGGTCAAAGGTAGCAGGCCGCTGGAAGGCTTCTGAAGCCCAAAGCTCAATGGGCCTTCAGTCCTGTAGGGCTTCGGCCTGATCCAGGACATGTGTATTTTTAGCCCAAATTACCAAAATTGATATTTTGACAATCTTGACCATTTAATACAATTTTTGCTATCAACAACAGTACTTAGTACTTTAAAAGAAAATAAGTTAGTAGTGTTGAGTCCAACACCACCACAATTTCTCTTCACCACAAATCAAAACTTTTCAACTTCAACCTAAAAACTTCAATTATCTCTATTTGGATGATGTTTTTTATGTTGTATTTTTCCACTACAACACACGAACAACACTAACTTTACTATAAAACTTGTTGGCATCGATGTTTTCGTCCTCTTCATCGTCACCCTCCTGCTTTCTCTCCAACTCTCAAGCGTAACTTATTGTTAAAGTGCGTGAATCATGGAACAAATCCGATTGTCAAATTTTATAAGTTTGATTTGTTGCTAGTGATCTTTATTTGTGTATATTTTCTGTACATGTATATGTAGGGATGGTAATGAGCCAAGCCAGCTCAGGCTTGGCTCGGTCGAGCTTGCACTTCACCGAGCCGAGTCAGGCTCGGCTCGGCCACTCGGGCGAGCCAAAAGTCAGTCTCGGCTCGGGCTCGGCCGAGGCTTGAGCCAGCTCGACTCAGATTGCCTATTTCACATGTCCAGTCAAATAGCAATAAATTGTATTTTTTTATTTTCCATTTTACTCCACATCCCACAATAGTAATTTTTAAACATAAAAATAAAAATCACATGTCAATTCAAAATTTATAAACTATCGTAATATCATTCGAATGTTCGGTTTTATTTCATCATTTCAATTTCCAAACATTCAAGTATTCATTGTCAAATGTCAATACATCATTACATTTACATGATTACATCAACTAGCATGAAGTAACCACATGTCCACAAAAGCCATAACATCAAGTCATCAAGCCATAAAAAATATTTTCAAAGTCTACATGACTGCATAACTAACATAAGTAACCACATGTCCACAAAAGCATAGTTAAAGCACAAGTCCATATTCACAAATCACAAGACCACAAGTCCACAACCACAAGGACCACAACCACAATTCAACATAGTCCACAACCACAATTCAACATAGTTCACACTCCACAATTCCACATGTTCACGAGTCTAGAATCTTAACAAAGTAATTTAAAGGACAACATTGCTCCCGACCACACTTATAGGAAATAGAATGATCTCGACATCATCATCTTCATCCTACAAGTTCATAGTGGTCAAGTTAGTAATGAATCATAATAAATTATGAAGTGAATGTATAATAATAAAAGGCATAAGCACAAATTAATTTACCACAATCACAATAGCTCTAGAATAATTATAAGAACCTTTGATCCAACTAGAAGCACACACCAATGCCTCCACCGTATCTGTATGTAGAGAGCTCTGATAGTCATCTAGAACTCTACCCGAGTGCTAAAGTGGATTCTAAAGACACAGAGGTGCTTGGTATAGTTAAGAAGTTCTTTGCCATCTTCAATACTATAGGAAATCTACATGCATTCGCCTTCCACCATTGAAGAAAATTGAAATCTTTGTCTTGCATTCTCTCAAGCTTCTCATCTAGATAGATGAAAATTTCACTCTTAGATGGCTCCATAGAAGATGTCTGTACCCAGGACTGAAACTCTGTGCATTCTTCTAAGGCACCTGTATCCACAATTGAAATTGAGGATGAACTAGATTTAGGGCTAGCTGTTTTTATTAAGGCGTTAACCCTTTTCATATATTTCATAAAGCTTCTCTAACTTGGAGCGAACATCTGCTAACACAATTTGAGCTCTTGAAGCATCATACAACCTGTGAAAAGCCCAATCAATGTATTTCATCTTATACCTTGGGTCTAAAATAGTTGCAATGACCATAACATTGTTCTTTTCTGCCCAATACTTGTTGAACTTGTCCATCATTGCAATGCCCATGCTTCTCAAATGTTCATTGCTAAAAACACTTGCATCCTTCAATCCAATACTGACAGTAACAATGTGAGGATAAAATATATTTGTAGTTGAATATGTTGATCCTGAAAATGTTGTAGTAATCTTTGCCAAAGACTCAAGTATGGGTTGAATAACTTGAAATAGATCTCATTCCTCAGAACTAGGCTAACACTTATAATTTGCATCAGAATCAGCATAAGACACTAATGCTTCTCTATAGGCAATGGATGTTTTTAACATATTATATGTTGAATTCCATCATGTTGAAACATCAAGTTTGAGTCTTTCTCCAATTGTCAATGCAAGAAATCTACAAGTTTCTACAAACTTGTGCAAATGAAGAGGAGACTTATTTATATACTTCACATATTCTCTAACATTGTGTTTATAGCAAAAAATGACATTAATGGTCAAATTAGGCAAATACTAAAAAATGGTATTTTTGACCGAAAATGTGTCAAACCTAGCAAAGGACGGTCTGACCGGCTATGGTAGGCCGGTCCAACCGACCAGGTCCGTTTAGACCGGACCCATGGGCTCGGTCAGACCGGCTAGGGTCTAGAATATGGATCTGAGGAGGATTCGAGGTATTTTTGCCCAAATCTTATCTTAACAGGGTTTTGGCTGCATCTAACTCTATCTCTAGCCGGGGATAACTAGCCCACCCCCTATAAATATTAGGGGCAAGGCTGATTCAAGGGCCCCCTCTCGAATCTCAAAAATCCAAAGCCCTAGCTTTGAATCGTGTTTATTTCCTTTACTTTCCGCATCTTCGTGGGTTTTCTTGAAAGCCCTCCATTTGCCGCGTACGTAATCACGGTAACCTTGTGTAACACCCCAAATTTTCAAAGAAATAAAAATATCATTTAATATAATTTTCTGGAATTAAATATTTTGGAAATACCTTTAATACCCTCCCTAGCCCAATTGAACTAGAACCTAGCAGAAATGACCAAACCAGAGGATAGAAATTTTTGTATGAGTTCCCAAGACCAAAAGATATTTTTGAGAATTTTTACAAATTTTTATCACCCTTGGAAGTAGCCCAAATATTTTAAATCATTTTCTGTAATTACTTTTATTCAGAAAAACATTTAAACAGTAACGGGCCCTCCCCCTCCCTATCCCTCTCCCCCGGCCGGCCCAGCCCACATCTCCCCGCACGCCCTGACTGACCAACGGGTCCCACCCGTCAGAGTCCCTCTCCTCTCCGCGCGCGCGCCCGACCGCCCGACCCCACCTGTCGGCGCCAACCGACCCCTCGCGCCCGCTGCCCGGTGGCTCCCACCTGTCGGACCCGTCGTCTCCGTGAGATCCGCCCCCAAATCCCCCCCTTGCCGGCCGAAGCCCTAATCCCGCCTCAGATCTGCCCCCGCCAGCCCCCTCCCTTTAATCCGTTGTCGGCAATGAATTCCCCTCAACGCGCCGACCGTTTCCCCCCATTAAAACCAGCCCGATCGCGTCCCGATTCGATGAATCTGCATGTAACCCGAAGCTCGCCGGCGTTTAAACGCGTTAACCCGCGGCCACCGCCAATTGCATCCCCTCTGCCCCCGCCGGTGACCCTATTTAAACCCCCTGGTACCCCGCATTCGACCCCCACGCTCACACGCCGCAAGATCGAACAGAACGCCCCCTCTACAACTTTTAACACTCCACCACCGCCCGCACTCCGGTCGCTGCTCACCGTCACCGGTGACCTCCTTTGCCCTACGAGACCACACCTCCGTGACCGCCAGGACCTCACCAACCTCGGCCACCCGTCCACCGACGACGAACCCCGCCAGATTGCAGTCTCCGACAAGGGACCCGAACCACTCCGCTGTCTACCCTCGTCGTCGGCCACGCTCCGTCAACCTCTCGCCTCGCCTAAGGTACCCCCGTGTTCCCCTAGGTCTCCTCTTTCCATTTCTAGGCTTAGCTAGGGCCACCATCGCTCGCCGTGGCCTCTGGTCCGCTCGCCGTCGCCGGAGAAGACGACCGGCACGGGTCGAGTACCCGTGCCATGTCGGATTCAATAGCGACCGTGCGATCTGGATCCGACGATGGCGATTAAATCCCTCATGCGGTTTAATCGGATCCGTTAGATCTCGGTGAAGCGTTACGTTTTAATCTGAGCCGTTCGCTAGAATTTAAATCCCACGTCGCATCTGGACCGCACGATGCGTACCGGTTCAGCCTTTTAATTTCGGTCGTTGATCGCCACTTAACGTCCCCGCCTCGCCCTCGCGCGTTGGATCTGGATCCAACGGTCTAGAATGGGCCGGACCACGTGCACAGTGCGCAGGTTCACGGTGGATCTTGTTCACCGTGGACCGGCGGCTGTTTTGGATTTAATTTAAATTCCAGAAATGGTTTTAAACTTCTAAAATTCATATCTTGCGCATTTTAACTCCAAAAATTACCATTTCAATTCCAGAAAATTTGTAATTTTATTCTCTACATGTTAATACAATAAAAACAGTATGTTTACTTCGAATATTTCATGCTTATTTAATAAAGTATTCAAATGCTCTTTAGGGTAAATTACAAATTTAATTATTTCAATTCCAGTAAAATTTATCTTTATTCATTTCCTGTTAATAGAATGGAACCACCAAGTTTTCTCTGGACCACTTATTTTAAACTAGTTAGAAAACTTAAAATAAACTTGTTCACATTATTATCTCTTTTATAAAGGACAATGTTTCATTATAGTTCATTTTAAAATATTCATAAAATGAATTTCATAAACTTAACAACTTTATTTTCCTTAAGTTAACCCAATCAAAACCTATACGCTTGTTGTGTGATTTTTGTATTGTTTATTGAATGTTACGTTTATTATTCATGTTAAAAAGACTACGACGTCGCCGAGGAGCCGGAGTACTTCTCGGAAGTCCCTCCCTCGCCTTTCATCGAACAAGGCAAGTCACCGAACCAATCTTTTGAGCATATTGGACCCATGTTTTACCAAACTATCGCTAAAACACATAGAATATACATTCATTAGTCAAATGAAACCCTTACAATATATTTATTTAGGATCCCACGACCTTGATGTGCAACCCAAGCCATGCTATCTCGCCTATGCTCCTTGTCACCATATGATTAATATTATTAGCTAGTGTCCAATGTATCAACACGATCGCTATAGGATTAAAAATGAGTCGTAGCAACTTGGTTCTACTATATGATCCCCCGTTATCCTTATCTTTGGAATTCTGTTGGTGATAGAGTTTTGGATGTGAGTGTATGCATGGTGGGTTCCGGGTGCAAGCTAGGGCATTGGTCGGTAGCACCCGGGGCACTATAAGGACCAGTCTATGGGATCCATTGCAATACACTTCCGTACTAACCACAAGTCTAATGGGTAAGTCCTAACTAAGGTATGGATTGTTCCAAACCGAGGCCACCACTTGGAGATGGGTCAAGCAGCACCTGCGGGTGGCTTGTACTGACGTGGCGCAAAAGGGGGTGCGACGTTAGCCGGGATGTGGCCCGGCGCGCCGGCGAAACCTAGAGCGGGTGGTTATCACTTGGAGCATTTCATGCCGAGGTTTTGGCACGAGTTCCCGTGGTATGGGTCATCTCGTTACACTTTGGTGTTTGGGATGAGTGCATGCCTTGTGGGTACAGTAGTACACCTCTGATCAGAGTCATAAATCTTTTTGAAAAGCCGAGCCCACGGTCAAGGGCGGGTTGCGTGATATCCCACAGTTAGTTTACTTTTAATATGTACGTGCATGATGGTTTGACATGTAAGGACTGTTGTGCGAGGAGGGAAAACGTACTCCTCGAGTTAGATGGTATAATTGATGTTCATTTTTATTATTCCGCATGATTAAGGGTGTGTTTGGTTGAGCTGTAGCTGTGGAAAAAAGCTGCTGTGGGCTGTGGGCTGTGGAAAAGCTGCTGTGGGAAGTCAGCTGTGAGAAAGTTAAAGGTTGTTTGGCTGAAATAGCTGTGAACAAATTGCTTTGAGTTGTGAGCTATGTAAAAAATTCAATTTATGAAATTTTGTATGGTTGTATGAAATTTGAAATGTGAATTTATGAAATTTTGTATGGTTGTATGAAATTTGAAATGTCAATTTATGAAATTTTATATGGTTGTATGAAATTTGAAATGTCAATTTATGAAATTTTGTATGGTTGTATGAAATTTGAAATGTCAATTTATGAAATTTTGTACGGTTGTATGAAATTTGAAATGTCAATTTATGAAATTTTGTATAGTTGTATGAAATTTGAAATGTCAATTTATAGAATTTTGTATGGTTGTATGTAATTTGAAATGTTAATTTATGAAATTTTGTACGGTTGCGAAGCAAAAAGCCAAAAGTCGCAGAAAGCAGGTCTAGAGGAGCTTTCACATTTACACTGCACCAAAATCTGCTTTTACTAAAAGCTGCTGGTTAGAAATATGCCCTTTGGTTTGGCTTTTGGCTTCTAGGAAGCAAAAGCTGCTTCCGGAAGCCAAACCAAAGGGACCCTAAATTTGACTACACTAAATGCAATAATTGAAAAATGTACTTTTTCGCACTTTTAGCCATTATCCTTCCTTTGCTATTATCTTGCATTATTATTTGCATTCGCGGTGGCTTGTTGAGTACTTTTTGTACTCATACCCGTTGGACACACAATTCAGAGGATGCCTACTACGAGGATGGTCTGGAGTAGCGACCCAGTCAAGAAGAAGATCCTAAAGAGGGCGTTCGTCATGCTTTTATTTATTTTAATTCTACTCTTATGTAATAATATGGTCTGCGTACCATGAATGCTTGTCGTATGTACGTTGTCGCATGATGAACCTCTTGTATTATTGTTTTTATTTGGAAATTCAATAATGTTCCGATTTGATAAATTGGGGCGTCACAAGATGGTATCAGAGCCGACTTGACTGTAGGAAGCCAAACGGACCAGCCTAACCAATAGCTGCAGAAAATTATTTCTCGAAAACCTACTTTATAAACTTTGTTCCTCCCCTCACTTTTCTTCAACTTGTTGTTTTTATAGATGCCGGTCTACCGAGTGCACAACTTCTGCCGCCACCTCGAGGGCTTCGTCCTGGAGCTCCGCATGATGGCCACCTTCCTTGGGTTCCTCTTTGAGCCCGAGTTCCATGGGGTGTACATGGAAGAGTTTGCGGGGCCATGCGACGTCTCCCTCACCATCCATGGTTCCGGCGAGCACCTGCCGTTCTTCACGGCAGCACTTGGGGGCCCGACCTTCGACGTCGCGTGCCGACGCGTTTCCCTTCAAGCCCTCATGGAGTTGAGGATGATCTATGATGATCGTCTTCAGAACTCATCCTTTCGGCTTGTGCCGAAGCGCACTCCCGGCGCCCACCGTAGTATCTACATCGGACCCCACTCCGATCGTGATCCGGTCATGGCCCGGCAGACGCGTCTTCTTCAGGCCATGGACGATCTCCATACCGAGGCCGTGCTTGACGCCGATGAGCACCATGAGGCGGTTGAGTTCCTTCGTCAGGAGACAAAGAGCTTGATCCAACAGAACGGTGAGCTGCAGCGCAAGATTATGCAGCTGCAGAAGGACATTGCGGAGATGGTTCCCCTCGTCCCGAGGAAGAGGAAGCCCATCCGCGAGCCTGCCCCTCGCCCCAAGAGGATCCCGCCACACCCCTCCACCGCTGGCCCGTCCAGCTCCAGTGCTCCTACACCACGCCCTGGCCTCGTCTCTGTCCCCATCATCGAGAATTTTCTCGAGCCCACCATCCCTCAGGACCCGTGTGCTCGTGGTTCCGAGAGCACGGAGACCGCCTCCGATGGCGAGTAGACGATAGTCGTCGTTGTTTGATCTTAATAATTTGTGTATGTGGTGCTACCTACAACAACTTGTGTTGTAGGTAGAATATAATAAGAGCATGGATGCAATAAACTTTTTATACCACTTGAGATATATATATGAGCCTCAACGGGCCGTTCTAATTAAAATATTTGTTTCATCATCTTTTTACCTTATGGCTTAAGATTTTATATGTTCAGAAGATGGCCGACAACCAGAACACCAGGTCCAACAATGGAGAAGGGGCAAGCAACGGTTTGCCCGGAAATGTTGTGCCCAACTGGGACACAACGGGCCAACGTCAGACTGGGCCGCCATCCGCCAACCACCCTACCTTGGCGGAAATGATGGCGAACCAGAACCAGTTGATCACCGCCCTCCTCACCCAAATGCAGCACCAACAGGCACAATTGGACCGCCTACAGAATGTGGAGCCCGTCCCTTGTGCACCAGCACCCGCGCCTCAACTCTCGGAGTTCTTGCGCGTGCGGCCACCGATCTTCTCTAGCACCACGAACCCCATGGAGGCCGGAGATTGGCTTCGCACCATCGGGAAGAAGTTGGACCTCCTCCCCTGCACCAACCGGGAGAGAGTGGCCTTCACCACTCATCAGCTCTAGGGTCCCGCCGCAGAGTGGTGGGACAACTACCATGAGTCCCAGCCAGAGGACCACGTGGTGACTTGGGCGGAGTTCACCATCGCCTTTCCTGCCGCCCACGTCCCCGCCGGAGTTATCGCGGTCAAGCAGTAGGAGTTCCACGACCAGCAACATGGCAGCTGGACTGTCATGGAGTATCTCCATGAGTTCAAGTGTCGGCACGCTACGCGCCAGAAGAGGTGCGAACCGACGCCCTCCGCCAGGCCAAGTTCCTTCGGGGACTCAAGGATGAGTTGTCCATCGAGCTCGTCGCCACCGACTACGCCGACTTCCAACGGTTGGTGAACAAGGCGCTCATCCAAGATTCTGAGTAGAACAAGTTGGAACTCAAGAAGAGGAAGATGATCGCCTTCAAGCATCAACAGGCGAATTCTCAGAGGCCCCGCTTCGTCCCTCCGCCACCAGCACCCGCCTACCATCCTCGGCCCGCCTACAGGCCACCTCACACCGCCAGTGGATCCAACACCGAGCATCCCTGCCTCGCTCCACTAGCTCCGGCCGCTCAGCCGACGCCCGCCGCCAAGGCCCCAATCTTGAGGGATCGCCAAGGGAAGCCGGTCGTCTGCTTCAACTGCTGGAAGGAAGGGCACTACTCGCACCAGTGTCCTCACCCCAAGCAGCCCCAAGGCGCGGCACCCAACCAGGCGGTTCGTGCTCGCGTCAACCACATCAGCGCAGAGGAAGCTCAGGAGGCTCCCGAAGTCGTGCTCGGTACGTTTACCGCAAATTCCATACCAGTTATGATACTATTTGACTCTGGAGCAACACACTCTTTCATCTCGGAAGATTTTGTGAAAACCAACGACTTGGAAGTGCTCCCTCTACCAGTCCCCATGATGATTGCCACTCCAGGCAATAAAACCTTAGCCCACTTATACAGTCCTAAGGTTAAGATAGAGATCCAAGGAGTATTATTCCGGGTCGAGCCAGTCCTCATTAAGTGTACCGGACTTGACCTCATCCTAGGGATGGATTGGTTGATGAAGCACAAGGGAATGATCGACTGTGCCAACAAGTCCGTAACAGTGACCAACCCCGAAGGCGAAGCTGTCACCTTTCGGATGACCAGCCGCAAACCTCGTGAGATGTCTCTTCACTCTCTAGCCCTTGAAGAAGTGCCCATAGTAAAGGAGTTCATGGACGTCTTCCCAGAGGACCTGCCAAGAATGCCTCCCAAGCGGGACATCGAATTCAGGATCAAACTTGTCCCCGGGACCACTCCAATCTCCAAGCGCCCATACCGGATGGCCGCCAATTAACTAACCGAAGTCAAGAGCAACATCGAAGACCTGGAGCAAAAAGGGTACATCCGACCGAGTACCTCACCCTGGGGTGCACCAGTTATCTTCGCCTTGAAGAAGGACAAGACAAAAAGGATGTGCGTGGACTATAGAGCCCTGAACGACGTAACCATCAAGAACATGTACCCATTGCCTCGGATCGATGACCTATTCGATCAACTGAAAGGATCCTCGGTGTTTTCCAAGATTGACCTCAGGCCAGGTTATCACCAATTGAGGATTAGAGAAGAAGACATCCCCAAGACTACCTTCACCTCCCGCTATGGACTCTACGAGTACACTGTGATGTCGTTCGGACTCACGAATGCCCTAGCCTTTTTCATTAACATGATGAACAATGTATTCATGGAGTTCTTGGATAAGTTCATCGTGGTATTCATCGACGATATCCTCGTCTACTCCAAGACCAAGGAAGAACATGAAACCCACCTCCGTCTGACCCTCGGAAAGCTAAGGGAACAACAACTGTACGCCAAATACAGCAAGTGCGAGTTTTGGTCGTCAGAGGTGAAGTTCCTCGGTCATGTCATATCTGCCATAGGAATAGCTGTGGACCCAACCACCGTGGAAGCAGTAACTAACTGGCTGCAACCCACGAAGGTGACTGAGATCTAGAGTTTTCTTAGATTGGCCGGATACTACCGTCGGTTCATCGAGAATTTTTCGAAGATCGCCAAGCCTATGACCATACTATTGCAGAAGGAGGTAAAATTTGAATGGACCCCGGATTGTGAACAATGCTTCCAAACCCTCAAGAAGAAGCTCGTGTCAGCCCCAATTCTGACTCTGCCAGACATTCGAAAAGACTTTCACGTCTACTGTGATGCCTCCCGCCAAGGGTTGGGATGTGTCTTAATGCAAGATGGGAAGGTGATATCTTACGCCTCCCGACAGCTGAGACCGCATGAGCTGAACTACCCAACCCATGACCTGGAATTAGCAGTCGTGGTTCATGCCTTGAAGATATGGAGACATTACCTTGTGGGAAATTGGTACGAGGTCTTCACCGACCACAAGAGCCTCCAGTATATATTCACCCAACTGGACCTGAACCTCAGGCAGAGGAGATGGTTGGAACTGATCAAAGATTACGACTTGGGCGTCCATTATCATCCAGGCAAGGCCAATGTGGTGGCAGACACCCTTAGTCGAAAATGGTACTACAATGCCATCATGATACAGGACCAGGCCCCTTTGCTATACAAGGAGATGGAAAGGATGAATTTAGGGATCACCACCCGAGCGTACCTCACTACTTTGGAGTCTAGACCTATCTTGATAGACCAGATCCGAGAAAAGCAGAAGGAAGACCCAGACATCTTGGAGATCCAGCAGAACATGCGGAAGGGTAAAGCCCCCGGATTCTCTGAGGACGAGCATGGTACAATCTGGTTCGGAAACCGGATATGCGTACCCGACAAGCCTGAGCTGAAAACTCTCATCCTTCAAGAAGCCCATGATACCCTATACTCCATACATCCCGGGAGCACAAAGATGTATCAAGACCTGAAGGAGAAATATTGGTGGGTCAGCATGAAGAGGGAAATAGCTGAGTATGTGGCCAAGTGCGACACATGCCGGCGAGTCTAGGCAGTGCACCAAAGACCTGCTGGACTGTTGCAACCTCTCAAGGTCCCCGAATGGAAGTGGGAAGAGATAGGAATGGACTTCATCACGGGACTACCCCGGACCCAAGCCGGTCATGATTCTATCTGGGTGATCGACGACCGACTCACCAAGGTGGCTCACTTCATCCCCGTCAAGACAACTTACACCGTCGCCAAGTTGGCCGAGTTGTATATGACCCGGATCGTGTGCCTGCACGGAGTTCCAAAGAAGATTGTATCTGACCGTGGGAGTCAGTTTACCTTTAAGTTTTGGAAGAATCTTCAAGAAGAACTCAGCACCCGGCTGAACTTTAGCACCGCCTATCATCCTCAGACCGATGGTCAAACCGAGAGGGTCAACCAGATATTGGAGGATATGCTTAGAGCTTGCGCTCTAGACTTTGGCGGAATGTGGGACAAGAACTTGCCCTATGCGGAGTTCTCCTACAACAACAGCTATCAAGTTAGCCTGCAGATGTCCCCGTTCAAAGCACTTTATGGGCGTAAGTGCAGAACGCCGTTACTCTGGGATCAGACCAGAGAGTCGCAACTGTTTGTGACAGATATATTGAGAGAAGCCGAGGAGAAGGTCAAGATCATCAGGGACAGATTGAAGATAGCCCAGTCCCGACAGAAGAGCTACGTCGATAACCGACAAAGAGACATAACCTTTGAGGAAGGTGATTATGTCTATCTCCGCGTCACTCCCCTCCGTGGCACTCAAAGGTTCAACATGAAAGGCAAGCTAGCACCCCGCTATGTAGGACATTTTCACATCCTCCGACGGCAAGGAGAAGTAGCATATCAACTAGAACTGCCTCCATCCTTGGCAGGAGTTCACGATGTGTTCCACGTCTCTCAACTGAAGAAGTGTCTTCGTGTGCCCGCCGAGCAAGCCGACCTCCAACAACTCAATGTCCAAGAGGATTTGACCTACATCGAGAAACCCGTCAAGATCCTGGAGACTAAGGAAAGAGTAACCAGGAGCCGTGTGGTTCGCTTCTGCAAGGTTCAGTGGGACAACCACCCCGTTGAAGAAGCCACATGGGAAAAAGAAGATGAGTTGAAAGCCCAATACCCCGAGTTATTCGAGTAGCATTCCAATCTCGAGGACGAGATTCTTTGTAAGGGGGATAGGTTTGTAAAACCCCAAATTTTCAAAGAAATAAAAATATCATTTAATATATTTTTCTGGAATTAAATATTTTGGAAATACCTTTAATACCCTCCCTAGCCCAATTGAACTAGAACCTAGCTGAAATGACCAAACCAGAGGCTAGAAAATTTTGTATGAGTTCCCAAGACCAAAAGATATTTTTTTAGAATTTTTACAAATTTTTATCACCCTTGGAAGTAGCCCAAATATTTTAAATCAATTTCTATAATTACTTTTATTCAGAAAAAACATTTAAACAGTAACGGGCCCTCCCCTCCCTTTCTCTCTCCCCCGGCTGGCCCAGCCCACACCTCCCCGCGCGCCCCGACTGACCAAAGGGTCCCACCCATCAGAGACACTCTCCTCTCCGCGCGTGCCCGACCGCCCGACCCCACCTGTCGGCGCCAACCGACCCCTCACGCCCGCTGCCTGGTGGCTCCCACCTGTCGGACCCATCGTCTCCGCGAGATCCGCCCCCAAATCCCCCCTCGCCGGCCGAAGCCCTAATCCCGCCTCGGATCCGCCCCCGCCGACCCCCTCCCTTTAATCCGTCGTCGGCAATGAATTCCCCTCAACACACCGACCGTTTCCCCCATTAAAACCAGCCCGATCGTGTCCCGATTCGATGAATCTGCATGCAACCCGAAGCTCACCGGTGTTTAAACGTGTTAACCCGTGTCCACCGCCAATTGCGCCCCCTCTGCCCCCGCCGGTGACCCTATTTAAACCCCCTGGTACCCCGCATTCGACCCCCACGCTCACACACCGCAAGATCGAACAGAACGCCCCCTCTACAGCTTTTAACACTCCACCGCCGCCCGCACTCTGGTCGCTGCTCACCATCGCCGATGACCTCCTCCGCCCTAGGAGACCACACCTCCGTGACCGCCAGGACCTCACCAACCTCGGCCACCCCTCCGCCGACGACGAACCCCGCCGGATCACCATCACCGACAAGGGACCCAAACCACTCCGCCGTCTACCCTCGTCGCCGGCCACGCTCCGTCGACCTCTCTCCTCGCCTAAGGTACCCCCGTGTTTCCGTAGGCGTCCTCTTTCCATTTCTAGGCTTAGCTAGGGCCACTGTCGCTCATCGTGGCCTCTGGCCCGCTCGCCGTCGCTGGAGAAGACACCGGCACGGGTCGAGTACCCATGCCGTGTCGGATTCAATCGCGACCGTGCGATCTGGATCCGACGGTGGCGATTAAATCCCTCGTGCGGTTTAATCGGATCCGTTAGATCTCGGCGAAGCGTTACGTTTTAATCTGAGCCATTCGCTAGAATTTAAATCCCGCGTCACATCTGGACCGCACGATGCGTACCGGTTCAGCCTTTTAATCTCAGCCGTTGATCGCCACTTAACGTCCCCGCCTCGCCCTCGCGCGTTGGATCTGGATCCAACGGTCTAGAATGGGCCGGACCACGTGCACAGTGCATGGGTTCACGGTGGATTTGGTTCACCGTGGACCGGCAGCTATTTTGGATTTAATTTAAATTCCAGAAATGGTTTTAAACTTCTAAAATTCATATCTTGCGCATTTTAACTCCAAAAATTACCATTTCAATTCCAGAAAATTTGTAATTTTATTCTCTACATGTTAATACAATAAAAACAATATGTTTACTTTGAATATTTCATGCTTATTTAATAAAGTACTCAAATGCTCTTTAGGGTAAATTACAAATTTAATTATTTCAATTCCAGTAAAATTTATCTTTATTCATTTCCTGTTAATAGAATGGAACCACCAAGTTTTCTCTAGACCACTTATTTTAAACTAGTTAGAAAACTTAAAATAAACTTGTTCACATTATTATCTCTTTTATAAAGGACAATGTTTCATTATAGTTCATTTTAAAATATTCATAAAATGAATTTCATAAACTTAACAACTTTATTTTCCTTAAGTTAACCCAATCAAAACCTATACGCTTGTTGTGTGATTTTTGTATTGTTTATTGAATGTTACGTTTATTATTCATGTTAAAAAGACTACGACGTCCCCGAGTAGCCGGAGTACTTCCCAAAAGTCCCTTCCTCGCCTTTCATCGAACAAGGCAAGTCACCGAACCAATCTTTTGAGCATATTGGACCCATGTTTTACCAAACTATCGCTAAAACACATAGAATATACATGCATTAGTCAAATGAAACCCTTACAATATATTTATTTAGGATCCCCCGACCTTGATGTGAAACCCAAACCATGCAATCTCGCCTAAGCTCCTTGTCACCTTATGATTAATATTATTAGCTAGTGTCCAATGTATCGACACGATCGCTATAAGATTAAAAATGAGTCGTAGCAACTTGGTTCTACTATATGATCCCCCGTTATCCTTATCTTTGGAATTCTGTTGGTGGTAGAGTTTTGGTTGTGAGTGTATGCATGGTGGTTTCCGGGTGCAAGCTAGGGCATTGGTCGGTAGCACCCGGGGCACTATAAGGACCGGTCTATGGGATCCGTTGCAATACACTTCCGTACTAACCACAAGTCTAATGGGTAAGTCCTAACTAAGGTATGGATTGTTCCAAACCGAGGCCACCACTTGGAGATGGGTCAAGCAGCACCTGCGGGTGGCTTGTACTGACATGGCGCAAAAGGGGTGCGACGTTAGCCGGGATGTGGCCCGGCGCGCCGGCGAAACCTAGAGCGGGTGGTTATCGCTTGGAGCATTTCATGCCGAGGTTTTGGCACGAGTTCCCGTGGTATGGGTCATCTCGTTACACTTTGGTGTTTGGGATGAGTGCATGCCTTGTGGGTACAGTAGTACACCTCTGATTAGAGTCATAAATCTTTTTGAAAAGCCGAGCCCACGGTCAAGGGCGGGTTGCGTGACATCCCACAGTTAGTTTACTTTTAATATGTACGTGCATGATGGTTTGACATGTAAGGACTGTTGTGCGAGGAGGGAAAACGTACTCCTCGAGTTAGATGGTATAATTGATGTTCATGTTTATTATTCCGCATGATTAAATTTGACTACACTAAATGCAATAACTGAAAAATGTACTTTTCCGCACTTTTAGCCAATATCCTTCCTTTGCTATTATCTTGCATTATTATTTGCATTCGCGGTGGCTTGTTGAGTACTTTTTGTACTCATACCCGTTGGACACACAATTCAGAGGATGCCTACTACGAGGATGATCTGGAGTAGCGACCCAGTCAAGAAGAAGATCCTGAAAAGGGCGTTCGTCATGCTTTTATTTATTTATTTTAATTTTACTCTTATGTAATAATATGGTCTGCGTACCATGAATGCTTGTCGTATGTACGTTGTCGCATGATGAACCTCTTGTATTATTGTTTTTCTTTGGAAATTCAATAATGTTCCGATTTGATAAATCGGGGCATCACACCTTGTTGGTTCGCTTGTGAACCTCCCGTTAATCCACGTAACGGATTGCTATCCTTTTTATCGGTTTTTATCGCCCTACTCGGCAATTCGGCCCTCTGTAGACCTAGGCCGGTCATGATCGATGACTCGGCCCCCGTTGTTAGCTTCGACGATGATGACTTGCTCGACGACGACTACACTCCTGTCTCCGAGTGGCCTGCTCCTGAGGCGATGGACATCAGCGTCGCCATGTTGCCTTTTGAGTTCGCTCCACTGCAGGAGGAGGCCGGGGTCGCACAGCTAGACCTTGGCCCACGGGACGCCGTATTCGAGAAGCCCAAAGACACGAACTGTCACCTGAGACCTCTCTACATAAGGGGGCACATCGACGGGAAGCCTGTCTCGAGAATGCTCGTCGATGGCGGCGCCACCGTGAACCTAATGTCGTACTCCCTTCTAAGGAAGCTTGGAAAAGATGACAATGACCTGAAGAAGACCAATGTCACCCTCAATAGATTGAACGGTGACATGACAGAGGCCAGCGGCGTGCTGTCTCTAGAACTGACAGTAGGGAACAAGACGCTACCTACCACCTTCTTCGTCATCGACGTGCAAGGTAATTATAATGTATTGCTTGGGCGAGATTGGATCCACACAAACCAGTGTGTGCCGTCTACCCTGCACAAACACCTAATACAATGGGATGGCGATGAAGTCGAGATAGTATACGTCGATACATCGGCCCATGTTAGTTTGGCTGATGCGTCCGTCGACGCCACCCATGATGAGATAGAATGCTTGTCGGGACGAGACCTCTTGGATTACGACTTTGTCAGTGTATCAGAGGGGAGGTTCATTCCTATTTCCGTAAAGCCGACCTGTGTGGTTCGGTTGTGTCTAAGATAGTAGAATGTCTAGCGCTAATCTTGATTGGCTAAAATCTCACGTGGAGCAATATCGGTATTCTAAAAACGGTATCGCCGAAGCCATTGAAGATTTTAGCGAGGTAGAAAAATTAGGTCAAGGCTTCTCGTCGGCCGACCCTTTGGAACAAGTAGACATAGGAGATGGTAGTGTTCCGAGGTTGACATTTGTAAATCAGAATTTGAATAATGTTTTAAGGCCGAAGTAATAAAATTGCTTCGATCGTGTGTTGATTGCTTCGCATGGGACAACAACGAGATTCCCGAGTTAGGACGAGAGCTTGTTGAGCATCGCCTCCCCATCGAACCCAGGTTTAGGCCTTATAAGCAGCCACTGCGCTGCTTCAATTCAACCATCTATGACCGAGTAAAGAGGAGGTTGAACGTCTACTAGCGACAAGTTTTATTAGGCCATGCAGGTACACAGAATGGGTCACTAACATCGTGTCTGTCGAGAAGAAAGAGAGTGGCAAGATCCGCATCTGCGTCAACTTCAGGGATTTGAACAAAGCCACTCCGAAAGATGAGTACCCCATGCCAATAGCTGAAATGTTGATCAACGATGCCTCGGGACACAAGGTACTAAGTTTTCTTGACGGCAATGCCGGTTATAATCAAATCTTTATGGTCGAGGAAGACATTTTTAGAACGGCTTTTCGCTGCCCTGGTTTTGTCGGCTTGTTTGAGTGGGTAGTAATGACGTTTGGTTTAAAGAATGCTGGCGCCACATACCAACGTGCCATGAACTTAATATTTCATGACTTGCTAGGAGTTATGTTAGAGGTTTATATAGATGATGTTGTGGTCAAATCGGACGCCATGGAGAACCACCTCGCCGATTTGAGAGTTGCTTTCGAAAGAATACACTAGTTTGGCTTAAAAATGAATCCGCTCAAGTGTGCTTTGGCGTGTTGGTGGGTAAGTTCTTGGGATTCATGATTCATGAAAGAGGCATTGAAATTGATCCTAAGAGGCTTGAGAAAATTAGAGAATGTGTAGCGCCGACATGTAAGAAAGATGTGCAAAAACTGCTAGGCAAGGTTAATTATTTGCGACGCTTTATATCAAACTTGTCCAGCAAAATTGATGCTTTCGTCCCAATACTCCGGCTAAAACATGAAGCCGAGTTCACTTGGGGGGCAAGCCAGCAACCCGCCTTTGAGAAAACCAAAGAGTGCTTATCGACGCCGCTAGTAGTAAGAGCGCCGAAGACCGGGATTCCGTTTCGGCTTTATATTGCCACGGAGGAGAGTGTGATTCAGGCCGTGTTGACTCAAGACATTGAAGGAAGAGAGTACATCATCACCTTCTTGAGTCATCGACTTCTGGATGCCGAGACAAGGTACGTGTTTGTGGAGCGTTTATGTTTATCCCTCTATTATGCGTGTACCAAATTACGTCACTATCTTCTCCCTAGCACATGTGTTGTCACTTGCCAAACGGATGTCATAAAGTACATGTTGCAAAAGCCGATTCTAAGTGTTAGAATCAGCAAGTGGGCGTATGCGTTAATTGAGTATGATTTGGCTTATAAACCGTTGAGAGCTATGAAAGGCCAAGTCGTTGCTAATTTTATAGTAGATCACCATGTAGATGTCAATTGGGGCGATGAAGTCGCTTTGATTGAGTATTACCATGGAAACTTTATTTCGATGGTTTAGCTTGCAAAAATGGCCAAGGTGTGGGAGTGGTGCTCGTATCACCAAGTGGTATGCACTTTGAAACCTCAGCCCGTTTAGAATTTCATTCAACTAATAATCAAGCCGAATATGAAGCCCTATTGCTAGGTATTGTGGTGTTAAACTCCATGGGTGTGAAATATGTTCACACATATGGCGATTCTTTATTAGTCGTGTAACAAGTAGCCAAGCTTGCTCAATGTTTTAACGGTTTACTAAATAGCTACTTGGATAAGTGTTTAGACTTAATTGCTACCTTTAATGATTTTGAGATTACTCATGTATCTAGAGAGGCCAACTCACTTGCAAATGACTTGGCTCAACAAGCATCGGGCTATCAAATTAGGAGAGGTAAATTTTGCACACGGGAAAAGTTGATGCTTGAAGACGATGTAGCTCCCAAGGGTACTGATGTCGGCCTGATTGGCCTTGTAAGCATGGTCAGACCGCTCTTGCCTTCCCGGTCCGACCGACCATGTCAGGGCGGTTAGACCGAACCGTGCCAGACGACCGACAATAGCCGGTTGAACCGGGCCAACATGGCCGATTCGACCGACTGTTGCTAGGAAGGTTTAGCACTCGGGGGGCAGGTCCAAGTAAGAAATCTCGAGGCCAGTTCTAGTGGGAATTTGGCTATTGCTCCTTTGATTAGTGAGGATGATTGGAGGATCCCAATCATCCAATATTTAAGAAACCCAAGTCATAGGGTTGATCGGAAGGTTCGGCGACAGGCGTTCAAATTCATTTTACTTGACGACGTGTTGTATCGTCGAACTATCGATGGAGTACTTTTGAAGTGTTTGGACTCCGATCAAGCTAGAGTTGCTGCAGGAGAAGTTCATGAAGGGCTTTGCGGTACCCACCAGTCGGCCCTGAAAATGAGTTGGATGCTCAAAAGGGCGGGTTTTTATTGGCCGACTATGACTGAAGATTGTTTTAGATACTATAGAGGGTGTGAAGCTTGCCAAAAGTTTGGCAATATTCAGCTAGCACCTGCGTCGATTCTTAATCCTATTATCAAACCATGGCCATTCCGAGGTTGGAGTTTAGACTTCATCGGCCAAATTCATCCTCCATCTTCAAAAGGGCATCAGTTCGTGTTGATGGCAACAGATTACTTCACCAAATGGACCGAGGTCGTGTCGCTCAAGAACATGACTCACAACGAGGTGATTGATTTCATCTTGAAACACATTATACATAGATTCAACATTCCCCAAACTCTCACTATAGACCAAGGTACTTCGTTTGTTGCTAAAGAGGTGAGGGACTTTGTCGAATACTATGGGGTCAAATTGATAAATTCTTCCCCATATTATGCTCGGGCCAATGGTCAGGCCGAGTCTAGTAACAAAACTTTGATTAAACTAATAAAAAAAAGATTGAAGAGTTTCCAAAAAGGTGGCATGAGGTACTTTCCAAAGATCTTTGGGCTTGTAGAGTTGTAAGGCACGGTGCCACTAAAGTCAGTCCATATGAGTTAGTATATGGACAAGAAGCCGTTCTACCGGTAGAGGTGGATCTTGACTCACTTAGATTTCTTAAGCAAGATGGAATATCGGTCGACGAAAATGAGACACTTATAAAGGATAATTTAGAAGAAGTGACCGATAAGAGGTTGAAGGCTCTAGAGGCAATAGAGAAAGATAAAAGAAAGAAAGCTAGGGACTACAACAAGAAGGTCAAGGCAAAATCGTTTCAAATCAATGACTTGGTATGGAAGACGATTTTACCATTAGGCACTAAGATCTCAAAATTTGGTAAATGGTCACCTAGTTGGGAAGGACCTTTTAAGGTAGTTGAAATCGCTCCAGGCAACGCATATGTCCTAGAGTCTTTACGAGGAGAGCGATTTCGAAGGGCTTTGAATGGTAGATATTTGAAAAAGTACTTTCCAAGTGTGTGGCAAAACGCTTGAAGTGTTAAAAGGCCGATATTGAAAGTATCGCCCAAGGCCCGTCATGCTTTTAGCTCACAAAGTTTGCTAAAAGGCAGGGGGCATGTGTTTATAGCAAAAATGACATTAATGGTCAAATTAGGAAAATACTGAAAAATGGTATTTTTGACCGAAAATGTGTCAAACCTGGCAAAGGCCGGTCTGACCGGCTATGGTAGGCCGGTCCAACCGGCCAGGTCCGGTCAAACCGGACCCATGGGCTCGGTCAGACCGGCCAGGGTCCAGAATATGGATCCGAGGAGGATTCGAGGTATTTTTTCCCAAATCTTATGTTAACAGGGTTTTGGCCGCATCTAACTCTATCTCTAGCCAGGGATAACTAGCCCACCCCTATAAATATTAGGGGAAAGGCCGATTCAAGGGCCCTCTCTCGAATCTCAAAAATCCAAAGCCCTAGCTTTGAATCGCGTTTATTTCCTTTACTTTCCACATCTTCGTGGGTTTGCTTGAAAGCCCTCCGTTTGCCGCGTCCATAATCACGGTAACCTTGCTGGTTCGGTTGTGAACCTCCCGTTAATCCACGTAACGGATTGCTATCCTTTTTATCGGTTTTTATCGCCCTACTCGGCAATTCGGCCCTCTAGCTGAATTGTGTTTGATCTCTTATTATCTTTGCAGATCAATTGCCTTCCTAAACACCTCTACAAAGTTTGGAGGCAATTTAAGATCGTTTTCTTGGACTACCGAAGTTTGGTAGATCCGATCTGTTACTTCGGTCTGACCGGCGTTGAGATCTCGGTCTGAACATTATTACATAAGTATAAAATTTAAAATAAACTATGAGAATAAAACTACATGATGAACATCTCCGCCAATCTCACGTCCTTGACTAGGTCACTACTCTAGACCATCCTCCTCATAGTATGCAGTCTCTGAAGTGTTTTCTAATGGGTATGAGTATAGAAGTACTCAAAAAGCCACCGAGAATGCAATAATAATGCAGGGTAGTAACATGGGAATGATAAGGGTTTAAAGTGTGGAAAAATACATTTTTAAGTTGCAGCATTTAATGTGGTCAAATTTAATTGTACGAAATAAAAAACATGAACAATGCAACATAATCTAACTCGAGGAGTATGTTTTCCCTCCTCGCTCAATAGTCCTTACATGCCAAGTCATCATGCAACACTCATAAATATAAACTAACTGTGAGATGTCACGCAACCCGCCCTTGACCGTGGGCTCAGCTTTTTGAAAAGATTTAAACTCTGATCAGAGGTGTACTACTGTGCCCACAAGACATGCACTCATCCCCCACACCAAAGTGTAACGAGATGACCCATACCACGGGAACTCGTGCCAAAACCTTAGCATGAGATGCTCCAATCCAAAAACACCCGCTCTAGGTTTCGCCGGCACGCCAGCACACTGGACAACGTCACACCCCCTTTTGCACCACGTCGGTACAAGCCACCCACAAGTGCTTCTTGAACCATCTCCAAGTGGCGCCTTGAGTTGGAACATCCCATACCTTAGTTAGGACTTACCCATTAGACTTGTGGTTACTACGGAAGTGTATTGCAACAGATCCCACATACCGATCCTTGTAGTGCCCCGGGTGCTACCGACAAATACCCTAGCTTACACTCGGAACCCACCATGCTTACATACTTAACCAAAACTCCATAATCAACAGAATTCCAGGGATGAGAGAATAACGGGGATCATATAATATAATCTAAATCTCTACGACTCGTTTTTATCCTATAGAGGTTGTGTCAATACATTGGACACTATCTAATAATACTATTATTATAGTGACAAGGAGTTTAGGCTCAATAGCATGGCTTGGGTTTGCACTTCAAGGTCGGGGATCTGAATAAATATAATGTAGGGCTTTCAATTTTGACTAATACATTTATAACCTATGAGTTTTAGCGATATTTTAAGAAAACTAGGTTCAATATGCTCAAAAATTTAGTGTGGTGACTTGCCTTGGTCGGCAAATGGTGATGGGGAGACTTCCGGGTAGTATTCCGGCTCCTCGGCGGCGTCGTAGTCTTTGCGACACACAAAACAAGAACAACAATCCATTTAAACATACAAAGAGAAACAGTACAATCATTTCATTTTAAATAGGCTAAAGTTGTGGAAAACAGAAGGGAAACTTTCAAAAATTAAAATGAGGAATCTTGGAGTAAAAAGGGGGTAAATATGAATTTTTAAAGATTAAAACATTACCCTTGGTTTTATTTTTGGATAATAATCAGTATAAACATGTCAAGAAAATTGGTCCATAATGTAGAGAATAAAATGGTGAATTTTCTAAATTTTAAATGGTGAAATTTGGACTTAATTTGAAGAAGTTATGAATTTTTGAAGTTTAAATCAATTTCTGGAATTTAATTTAAATCCTAAAACAGTCGCTGGTCCACGGTGAGCTGAGTCCACCGTGAACCCACACACTGTGTGCATGAGCCAGATCCAGATCAGCTGTCGGATCTAGATTGAGCGGATGCGGGCGAGGCGGGAGGTTTAAGTTGACGTGGACGGCCAGGATTAAAACGCTGAAACGATACGCGATGGATGACCCAAATTAAAAGCGGGTTTTAAATAAAATTGTATGACTGCGATTAAAAGATACCACTTTGATCGGATCAGATGAACCAGATTAGATCGACTAGTGATCTAATCGTGGTCGTCCATCACGAATCATGCGTCTGAGGATGAATCCAACATGACACAGGTACTTTACCCATGCCGGTCGTCTTCTCTGGCGACAGTCGAGAGTTGGCGATGGGCTAAAACAGAATCATAACCGAAGATGAGGTTCGGGGTCATCGGGGCACGGCCGTCATCGAGCGGGGGTGGTGAAGGTGTTCGGGTCATCGACGGGGATGACGCTCCGGTGGTCTCCGGCGGAAATGAAGTGGTGGCCAGTGTCGGGGAAGCATCGGTGATCACGGTGATGTGGTCGACGGCAGCGGAGGGGGGCTTCGGCGACGGTGAGCGGCGGCTAGAGTCGGTGCAGAGAGTTGGCACTAAAGAGGGGAGTGTGGGCATTCTGTTTGGGCGGGGCACAAATTCACGCGAGGGCCGAACGCGGTGGTGGCAGGGGGTCTTTATAGGGGTGCCAGGTAGTTAAGACGGCAGGCGAATACATGGAAAGCCGAGGGGGTTTCCATTTTCTCTGGCAAGGTATTTCCAAGCTTTGGGATGCAGTGATTTCGGAGTTAAACGCGTCGTCGTAATGGGGGAAACGGTCGCGGGATCGCCGGGATTCAACGCGTGCGTCAATTCGGGGAAAGGAGCACGGCGGGGGTGAATTCCCCAGGGTAGGGTTTCCGCCGGCGGCATTTGGGGTGGCGGCGTGAGGAGGACGAAGGAACTGACAGGCGAGGGCCACTATCAGTGGGCGGGAGCGGCAACGGTCGAGCCTGATGGGTGGGGTCGGGCTCAGGAGGGGGGGTTGGCACCGATAGGTGGGGCCGGGGACTTGGGCGCATGGGGGGAGGGAGAGTGGACGCTGATAGGTGGGGTCTACGTGTCAGTGAGGGGCGCGGGGTGGGAGTGGTCTGGGCCAGCCTGCAGAGAGAGAAAGGGGGTGTGTGGCCCAAGACTATTTAAGTTGAATTTCTGAATAAAAATAATTGCTGAAATTGATTTAAAATATTTGGGCTGTTTGCAAAGGTGATAAAAATTTGTAATAATTCTCAAAAATAGGTCTTGGTCCTAAGATCATAACATAATTTTCTAAGACCTTGGTTTGGATTATTTCTCTAGATTCCTATTTATTTGGGCATTTTCAGCTTTATAGGAAATTCAAAAATAATTCTTTGTTCAGAAAAGTATAATTAAATTATATTTTTACCTTCTGGAAATTTGGGGTGTTACAAACCTATCCCCCTTATAGAGAATCTCATCCTTGAGATTCGAAAAGCTTCTTGAATAACTCGGGGTATCGAGTCTTTAGCTCCTCTTTTTCCTAGGTGGCTTCCTCGATTGGGTGGTTATCCCACTAAACCTCGCAGAAGCGCACTACTCGGTTCCTGGTCACTCTTTCCTTGATCTCTAGGATCTGGACTGGATTCTCTACGTAGGTTAGGTCCTCTTGGATGTTGAGCTGCTGGAGGTTTGCCTGTTCGGTGGGTACTCAGAGACACTTCTTTAGCTGAGAGACGTGAAACACATCATGGATTCCTGCCAAAGATGGTGGTAGCTCCAACTGATATGCAACATCTCCTTGCCGACGGATGATCTGGAAGGGTCCAACATAACGAGGAGCTAACTTTCCTCTCATGCTAAACCTCTGCGTATCTCGGAGGGGAGTGACTTGGAGGTAGATATATTCGCCTTCCTCAAAAGCCAAGTCTCTTCGTCGGTTATCGGCATAACTCTTTTGTTGGGACTGAGCTATCTTTAGCCTATCCCTAATGACCTTAACCTTCTCTTCGGCTTCCCACAGAATATCTGTCCCAAATAACTGTGATTCACCGGTCTGATCCTGGAGCAGCGACGTTCTGCACTTACGCCCATATAGGGCCTCAAATGGTGACATCTACAGGCTAACCCGATAGTTGTTGTTGTAGGAAAACTCTGCATAAGGCAAGTTCTTGTCCCACATTCCACCAAAGTCTAAGGCGCAGGCTCTAATCATATCTTCCAACACTTGGTTCACTCTTTCAGTCTGACCATCGGTGTGTAGATGATAAGTTGTGATGAAGTTCAGCCTGGTGCCGAGCTCTTTCTAAAGATTCTTCCAAAACTTGGAGGTGAACTGACTACCTCGGTCAGACACGATCTTCTTTGGAACCCCGTGTAGGCACACGATTCAGGTCATGTATAGCTCAGCCAGCCTCGAGACGTTGTATGTTGTCTTGATGGGGATGAAATGAGTCACCTTGGTGAGTCGATCGATGATCACCCAGATATAATCATGACCGGTTTGGGTCCTTGGCAGTCCCGTGATGAAGTACATTCCTACTTTTTCCCACTTCCAATCGGGAACATTGAGGGGCTGTAATAGTACGGCAGGCCTCTGATGCTCTGCCTTAACTCATTGACATGTGTCACACCTTGCCACATACTCAGCTATTTCTCTCTTCATGCTGACCCACCAATATTTCTCTTTCAGGTTTTGGTACATCTTAGTACTTCTAGGATGTATGAAGTACAGTGTCTCATGGGCTTCTTGGAGAATGAGAGCTTTCAGCTCAGGTCTGTCAGGCACACATATCCTATTTCCAAACCATATGGTACCATTCTCGTCTTCGGAGAATCCTAGGGCTTTATCCCTCCTCATATTCTTCTGGATCCCTAAGATATCGGGATCTTCCTTCCACGTCTCATAGATCTGGTCCATCAAGACAGGTCTGGCTTCTAGGGCAGTGAGGTACGCCTTGGTGGTGATCCCTAAATTCAGCCTTTCCATCTCCTTGTATAGTAGTGGGGCTTGATCTTGTACCATGATGGCATTACAGTACCCCTTCCGACTTAGAGAATCTGCCACTACGTTTGCCTTGCCTGGATGGTAATGGATGTCTAAGTCATAATCATTGATCAATTCCAACCATCTTCTCTGCCTGAGGTTCAGATCTGGTTGGGTGAATATGTACTTAAGGCTCTTGTGGTCGGTGAAGACTTCGCACCGGTTACCCATAAGGTAGTGCCTCCATATCTTCAGGGTGTGAACCACTGCTGCTAACTCCAAGTCATGGGTCGGGTAATTTAGCTCGTGGGCTCTTAGTTGATGAGAGGCATAAGATATCACCTTCCCGTCTTGCATTAAAACACATCCCAATCCTTGGCGAGAGGCATCACAGTAGACGTGGAAGTCCTTTCGTATATCTGGCAAGGTTAAAATTGGGGCTGACACTAGCTTATTCTTGAGGGTCTGGAAACACTCCTCACAATCTGGGGTTAATTCAAATTTCACTTCCTTATGCAATAGTCTGGTCATAGGTTTGGCTATCTTTGAAAAGTTCTCGATGAACCTGCGGTAATATCCGTCCAGTCCTAGAAAACTCCAGATCTCGGATACATTCGTCGGCTTCAACCAATTGGTCACTTCTTCCACAGTGGTCGGGTCCACTGCTATTCCTCTAGTATATATGACATGGCCGAGAAATTTCACCTCGGACGACCAAAACTCGCACTTGTTGTACTTGGCATACAACTGTTGTTCCCTCAACTTTCCCAAGGTCAAACGGAGATGGGCTTCATGTTCTTCCTTGGTCTTGGAATAGACGAGAATATCGTTGATGAACACCATAATGAACTTGTCTAAGAATTCCATGAAGACATTGTTCATCATGTTCATGAAGAAGGCGGGGGCATTTGTGAGTCCGAACGACATCACAATATACTCGTATAATCCATAGCGGGACATGAAGGCAGTCTTGGGGATGTCCTCTTCTCTGATTCTCAGCTGATGGTAGCCTGACCTGAGGTCGATCTTGGAGAACACCGAGGATCCTTTCAACTGGTCAAACAGGTCATCAATCTGCGGCAGCGGGTACTTATTCTTGATGGTTACCTCGTTCAAGGCTCTATAATCCACGCACATCCTCTTGGTCTTGTCTTTCTTCATGGCGAAGATGTCCGGTGCACCCCAAGGGGAGGTACTCGGTCGGATGTACCCTTTCTGTTCAAGCTCCTCAATATTTCTCTTTACTTCAGCTAGCCCATTTGTGGCCATACGGTACGGGCGCTTGGAGATGGGGGTGGTTCTAGGGATAAGCTTGATTCTGAATTCGATGTCCCTCTTGGGTGGCATCCTTGGTAGATCCTCTAGGAAGATGTCTGGGTATTCTCGGGCCATAAGTACTTCTTCTAATGTTATCTGGTGAAGTGACACTCCTTTCAGGCTGTGGGTAGCCATCTTAAAGGTGACATAGACTCCTTTGAAGTTGGTCATGGTGACGGACTTGCTAGCGCAGTCTATCATTCCCTTGTGCTTCATTAACCATTACATCCCTAGGATGAGGTCTAATCCCTTGCAATCTATAAGGACTAGGTCGGCCCAAAACAACACCCCTTGGATTTCTATCCTTGTCCTTGGGCTGAACAGATTAGCTAGGGTTTTCTTGCCAAGGGTGGCGATCATCATGGGTGCAGGCATAGGGAGTACTTCCAGGTTATTTACTCTCACAAAATCTTCTGATACGAAATAATGGGTTTCCCTAGAGTCAAATAATACTACTACGGGTATGAAATTTGCTGTGAACATACCGAGCATGACTTCAGGGGCCTCTTAGGCTTATTCAGCATTGATATGGTTGACCCGGGCGCGAACCGCCTGATTGGGTGTAGCGTCTTGGAGTTGCTTGGGGTGAGGGCACTAGTGGGAGTAGTGTCCTTCCTTCCGACAGTTGAAGTAGATGACCGGTTTGTCGTTCCAGTCTCTCAGCAAGGGGTCCTTGCGGCTAGTGCTAGTTGGGCGGTTGGAGCTGGTGGAGTGGGACGAGGGTTCCCAGCACTTGAGCCACTAGCAGTGTGCGGAGGCCTGTAGATGGGTCGAGGATGGTAGGTGAGTGCTTGAGGTGGGGGGACGAAGCGGGGTCTCTAGATGTTCCCTTGGTGGTGCTTGAAGGTGATCATCTTTCTCTGCTTAAGATCCAACTTGTTCTGTTCGGTCTCTTGAAGGATATCTTTGTTTACCAACCATTATAAGTTGGCATAGTCCACGGCGACGAGCTATATGGAGAGCTCATCCTTCAGTCCCCTAAGGAACTTGGCCTGACGAGCGGCGTCCGTTCGAACTTCCTCCGGCGTATATCAGGCCAGCCGGTTAAACTCATGGAGGTACTCCATGACGGTCTGGTTTCCTTGTTGCAGGTCCTGGAACTCCTGTTGCTTCACAGCGATGACTCTGGCGGGGACGTGAGTGGCCCGAAAGGCAACGTTGAATTCCACCCATGATACCTCGTGATCATCAGGTTGAGATTCATGATAGTTATCCCACCACTCTGCGGCGGGTCCCTGAAGTTGGTGAGCGGTGAACGCCACTCACTCTCGGTCTGAACATGGGAGGAGATCCAACTTCTTCCCGATGGTCCTGAGCCAATCGTCGGCTTCCATAGGATTGGTTGTGCTCGAGAAGACGGGGGGCCTCACGCGCAGGAACTCGAAGAGTTGAGGCACGGGGGCGGGAATGGGGGGCTTGCTGGCGAGGGGCTGGCTCCACGTTTTGCTGCTACAGACGGTCCAACTGAGCTTGCTGATGCTGCATATGCGTCAGGAGTGCGGTGATCAGCTGGTTCTGGTTAGCCATCATCTCTGTCAATGTGGGGTGATTGGCACACGATAGCTCTGATTGGCGCTGGCCCGTTGCACCCCAGTTGGGCACAATGCTCCCGAGTAGGCCGTTGGCAGCTCCCTCCTCATTGTTAGAACCCGAGTTCTGGTTGTCTACCATCTCTGAAGACAATAACAATCCCCAGTATAAGAAAAAGGACTTAGAAGATTTTTCCCAAAATAACTCACGATTTATTATATGTGGCACTAGATTGTTCATTACATTAGAGATCTTATTTTTATCCCATCTACGACACAAATTGCCATAGATGGTACCACAATCATCAAACAAAATAAAGCAATCAATCGAGGACTATCGCCTGATGCAATCTACTCATTGCCCGAGGCAGTCCCAGTGCTCTCGGAACCACAGGTATCCTAGACGACGCTGGGCTCGGTGAAGTTATCGATGATTGGGTTGGAGACGATGGTGGGGCTCAGAGAAGCGGTGCTGGAGCTGGATGGTATTGCGGGTGCTAGCGGCGGAGTGATCCTATTGGGACGAGGGGCGAGCTCCCGAATGGGCTTCTTCCTCCTCAGGACAAGGGGAAGCATCTCCGCGATGTCCTTCTGTAGCTGGATGATCTTGCACTGTAGCTCGCCATTCTACTGGATCAAACTCTTCGTCTCATGACGAAGGAACTCAACCGCATCGTGGTCCTTATCGGCGTCGAGCACGGCCTCAGTGTGGAGGTCGTCGGCGGGGACGGCGCTCCGGTGGTCTCCGGCGGAAATGGAGTGGTGGCCGGTGTTGGGGAAGCGTCAGTGATCATGGCGGTGTGGTCGACGGCGAGCGACAGCTGGAGTTGGTGCAGAGAGTTGGTGCTAAAGAGGGGAGTGTGGGCGTTCTGTTCGGCGGGGCACAAATTCACACGAGGGCCAAACACAGTGGTGGCTAGGGGTCTTTATAGGGGCACCAGGAGGTAAAGACGACAGACGAATACATGGAAAGCCGAGGGGGTTTCCATTTTCTCTGGCGAGGTATTTCCAACCTTCAGGATCCGGTGATTTCGGGGTGAAACGCGTCGTCGTAATGGGGGAAACGGTCGCGAGATCGCCGGGGATTCAACGCATGCGTCAATTCGGGGAAAGGAGAACAGTGGGGCTGGATTCCCCAAGGTAGGGTTTCGGACGGTGGCATTTGGGGCGGCGGCGTGAGGAGGACGAAGGAACTAATAGGTGGGGGCCACTGTCAGCAGGCGGGATCAGCAACGATCGAGCCTGGCGGGTGGGGTCGGGCTCGGGCGGGGGAGGGGGTTGGCGCCGACAGGTGGGGCCGAGGACTTGGGCGCACATGGGGAGGGAGAGCTGACGCTGACGGGTGGGGTCCGCATGTTAGCGAGGGGCGCGGGGTGGGAGTGGGCTGGGCCAGCCTGCTGAGAGAGAAAGGGGGTGTGTGGCCCAAGACTGTTTAAGTTGAATTTCTGAATAAAAATAATTGTTGAAATTGATTTAAAATATTTGGGCTGCTTGCAAAGGTGATAAAAATTTGTAATAATTCTCAAAAATAGGTCTTAGTTCTAAGATCATAACATAATTTTCTAAGACCTTGGTTTGGATTATTTCTCTAGATTCCTATTTATTTGAGCATTTTCAGCTTTATAGGAAATTCAAAAATAATCCCTTGTTCATAAAAGTATAATTAAATTATTTTTTTACCTTCTGGAAATTTGGGGTGTTACATGATGCTACCTGGATTTGGAGACCGTGAGCGCTGATAGGAAGTTCCTATATTGGATTGGAAGTTCTGATGCGGTAATAACAGATTGGATTTGGTGGCTCTCGAGTTGGTTGAAACTAATTTGTTGGTTTCGAATTGTTGGAGACCAGGGGCTCTTATATCTATATAAAGAGAGGAGGAGGAGGTCTTGGAAGTCAAGTTATTGATAGTTTGGACCTAGCCACCAATAACTCCTCTCCTCCCTTTCTTGATCTCAAAAGTTGAGATTGGGAAATCTCCCGTTTCTCACGAGTGGTGCTAGCACGCCGACGTGGGAAGGATCCCATCCCTGGACGTGTGGATACCGTGGAGGCATTGCGATGCTTGTGGACTTCTTCACATGAAAAACTACGTCGTATTCGTCAATTGGATTGCCGGGGAATGGCCACAGCAGGGCAAGGATCAGCGAGGACGCGCTTCCCCGACATCTTCTTCCGCTGCACCTAGCGCGTCTTGTGCTAGAAGGTATCGATCTATGATCCCGCACGTGCATGGTTCCTTGGCATTGAGTGAAATTTTTAAAATTGCCACCTAGTGTAGCTTCCCCATTCCCCAACACATGCATCGTTACCTCTAGTCAGGACACACGATAGGGCAGTGGAAGAAGAGTTGGTCAAGCACGTCCTCGATCAACGTAGCCTTATGATCTTCACGAGAAGATCAGTGCTGCAGTAGCAACGACACCTCTACGGTATCCATACGTACAAGGATGGTATGCTAGTACCACACATGAGGTTAGGGGAGACGTGGCCACAACAGTGCGACCAAGAGAGATGAGAGAGGTGGCGACTAGGGTTTGGGGAAGGCCAACAACCGTTTGCACCCTAGGCCCTCCTCTCCTTTTATAAAGTCATTAGATGATCCTTTAATCGTTATTAAAGCCCAACAAATATAATCTATTTATCTGACTCGAAAGTTCTAGTCCAGGCCTAAAAATTCCGAAAATAAACTAATGTATGAATTTATTTCTATCTGGAACTTCTGGTCCAACCGGAACATCCGGACCCAAAATTTTCGGTCCACATAGAACTTCTGAAAATAACATTCTGTATCAAATTTATTTTAACTTGGAAGTTCTAGTTCCACCCGAAACTTCCAGTTCATCTAGGATTCATCTCTCAGACAACCCTAGAACTTCTGATCCAACCAAAACCTCTGGTTTCTCTAGAAACCAAAACTAGGGTTGTTCTAGAACTTTGGTTTCACCAAAACCTGATGAGGACATCACTAGCTCGGGTATAACCATGCTTATACTTTATAATAAACAACCCAAGGTTCATTCATTCTATAATAGATTTACATTTTATATATTTGAGCTAAGTATGCTACACCATGTGTTGGATTTATTTTCAATTACAGAAATTCTTTCATGGATCAAGCGACACATTAAGAGCACATCAAGAGCATGGTACATCATGGAAATTGATTGGGGACCAAGTCAAGTCAATCCAAATATAATATGCAACTTTGAGACGTCATTTTTGTGCCAATAAAAAGTGGAGATAAAGTTCTACATGTGTCGGATTTAGATGATTTTGGAAGCTCCAATTAGGATGATTTTGGACTTTTTGGAAAGCTTGAGATGACCTCTTTCTAACGGATCCAGCTACACCTCTAGATTCCATCAGAGGATATCGCAATCACCAAATCAATGCGTGTTCCTTTTTTAGGCTGAACCAATTAAGCATGGAATTTCCATTTTTTAGTCAATCTGTTTTGGAAATAATTAGTCCTTTCCATATGTAATAAGTTTTCCAAACTTTGGGAATGTCCCTAGGGCTATAAATAACCCTAGAGACTTCAGTTGTAATTGGGGGGGTTTTGATTAGATAAAAGTTTAGCCAATGCTACTTCAATTGTTAGATCGCCGGTTTCACGTTTCAGAACCCCAACTACCCATCGCACGTCTTTCACATCTAGCAATACTAGTTTCTCCTTTATCTTATTCTTGCTCATTTTTCGATTGCTTGCAAGAACAAGGTTGATCACCGATAACATCAACAACCCTTGGAGTTGGTGTATCGTTCGCTAAGGCGCAACACGAACGTCTCGTACGGTTGTAGTCGGGTCGTCAACGTCATCTCCTTCCAATCGAAGTTATCTTATCTCTTTCAACTCACCGAAAGATCGGGCCACCTAGGTCTCACATCAAGTGGTATCAGAGCTTTCGTTGCTCGGTGAGTTTTATTTTTTCCTATAGTCTAGAAAAAACACACAAAAAATAGAATTAATTTACCCGAGAACCAAGCCTCTTTGAGCCTCTTACTAGTTCTGCTTGGTATCAGCTTTTTGAGTTTTTGGTTGCAACGTCGTGTGAAGTTGCTGGTCTTAGCGTTTAGTTCGTTTATAGTTTCAAGTTCTTGTCACGTTTTTACCACCGTGTTTTCGTTTGTTTAGTCGGTTTATTATTTTGGAATTCGGGTAGAATTCGAGCAGGCTGTGTAGGCGTTACTAAAACTATCATATCTCACACATGCAAACTCAGATTGGAGAGTTTTTATACTTTTTGGAATGCTTACAACAAGATCTTTAATGTTCATGTTATAGTCATCTTTAGATTCGGTCGTTTGCTTTCTATTTTAGATTGTACAAAGATTGGAAGTTTTGGAGTAAGAGATTGTGTATACCTTACCTTGTCATTTGTTGTTCCTTAAAAAAAGAAAAAAAAAGAAAAGGCAGAAGGGTGCTCAAAAAAAGAAAAAAAACTGCACCAAAAAAAGAGAAAATAGAAAAAAAAGTGAAGAAAGAAAACTTGTGACAAAAGAGGCGGAAAGCTAGTTCTACCTTTGTCGGTTTGGTGGTATCGTTTGTGTCTAGGTTCACGTCTCTAGTACGTTCAAGTCTAGGATTAGCACAATACCGACGTTGAACAACTACTCAATTTTCTTATGCTAATGTGGTTCTAGTATCCTTGCTACATATTTTAGCCTACCTAGAGCTCCACAAATTTGACTACAGCTTGTACAACCAAATGTTTGCCAAGGCATCTATACATCTAATTTGTGTGGTGTTTGTGGTTAAGTCGGTGTACAACACCTTCATGCTTGCATTGACAAGAACTTGTAAGAGCTTGATACAGTGTAACACCCCAAATTTTCAAAGGAATAAAAATACAATTTATTTATATTTCTCTGAAAAAGATTATTCTTGAATTTCCTTTAAGGCTATTTATACCCAAATAAACTAAAACCTAGAGGAGATGCCCAAACCAGAGCCTAAGAAAATTTATATGTGATCCCAAGGCCAAGACCTATTTTTGGGAATTTTTACAAATTTTTATCACCCTTGGAATCAACCAAAATATTTTAAACCAATTTCAGCAATTATATTTATTCAGAAATGAATTTAAACAGTAACGGGCCCCTTTTCCCTTTCTCCCTCAACCAGCCGGCCCAGCCCACTCCCTCCCCGCGCCCCTCACTGACAAACGGGCCCCGCTAGTTAGCGACCCCCTCCCTCTGCGCGCGCGCCCGATGCCTTGGCTCCACCTGTCGGCGCCAACCTCCCCCTCTCGGCCGAGCCCGACCCCACCTGTCAGTCCTGCTCGTTGCCACGCCCGTGCCCTCGCGCCCCACTGATAGTGGCCCCCGCCCGTTAGACCCGTCGTCCACCTCACGCCACTGCCCCCAAACTTCGCCGGCTGAATCCCGCGCTCCGTGATCCGCTCATCGCCGGCCCCCTCCCATTAAATCGGCGTCGCATTATTGCTCCCCAAGACCTGCCAACCGTTTCCCCTCTTTAATCCATGCGTTTAAGCCACGGGATCACCGCTCGCATGTATGGCAAACCTCACCAATGCCATTGAAGACCCCCCTCGGCTTTCCATGTATTCAACGCCCTTTACCTCCCATCGGCGTCCCTATTTAAGCCCCTGGTACTGATACGGACAGCCTAGCATCAACAACATTTCTTTCCCCCAATGATCAAGATATTCCAAATCATTTTGAAGGAGCAATAACTCGCGCTCGTGCAAAGCAAATAAATCAACAGGTGAACTCGCTCCTAAATAAGAATAGTATTACACATGAAAATCAGTTGCTACCTAATGCCCGTAATTTAATTATTCTTAGGTATGACAACTTTGAAGAGTGGCCAAAGGAGCAGCACTTCATCAACAGCCATCAATCAAGCAATGAATGCAATGAAAACCCTTTCGGATTCAAGTGACCAGTATGGAATAAAATGCTCATAGAAATTGCATATTAAATCCAATAAATGTGTTCGACCACAACTTGGAATGTTTACTTCATAAGCTTTCCAACGGATCTAGCCTCACCCAATAATTCCACCAGAATAGAGAGTTATCGCCGACTTAATGTGGAGACCAGAAACTGTCAAACGTTTCATTTGCTCTAATTAGGGTGCTACGCACCAATATTGGCTTAATGCCATGTAAAACGTCCTGAACACCTCTCCATCTACCTCTCAATCCCTTCTATATAATAGGATCTTTCTCAATGTGTAGGGGGAACAGAATTTTGAGAATGAAACAACTATGCTTTATGCATGTTCTTGAGTGTTCTAGCTACTAGCTGAATCATCTCTGAGAATTGTGCATTCCTTCCCGTTGTTCTTGCAAGCCCTTTGTGATTGCAACAAGGATTGTAATCTGCTTGACTTGGTTGAGTGGACAATGTGAGGTTGGGCAAACTCCGTGCTGCAGGTTGTTGCACATGCAACGGTTGGCTGCACAAGACTCGTCAGGTTTCACGAGTATCTTTGATTCTACGTCGTGAAGGTTGGGCGCATCCTCGTATCATTTGGTATCAGAGCCTCAGTTGTCACGGTAGATTCTTTATCCCTAGTTGTAGTTTCATTTTCGTCCTATCTGAAAATGGCCTCACAAATATATTGAACCATAGTTTACGATCTGTTGTTCTTGTGCGTTCTGCTAAGTTTTAATCCAAGAGATCGTGTTCTTGTTGCTGAACGGTTCATTGTCCTTCACGTTACTTATTTTTAATCCCCATTGATTAGTTTACTATATCAGTAGTAATTTCCACAAGTAAACTCAGATTATTGTTTACCAATCTCTGTTGGAAAATTAAAAAAAATCCTACTAAGTTGTCAAATTATTGGCTTCTTACTATTGAAAAGAAAATCCTGAATTCTTTTGATAGCCATTCTGCACTTTGCGAATACTTTGATCCTACAAAGACTAGCTGATCTGTTCTATAGGGCTGCACTTGGTGATCTTGTTCTCACAATTTTAACAAGAAAAGAAAGATATGAATCAGTGTTGAAAATCACAATACAGATGACAAGAGTATAAAAAAACTGAAGTTACTGTTTTGCATGCTAAAAAAAGAAAGACAGCCTACAATGTGAAAAAAAAGAAGAGAGGGGCTATTGTTTTCTTTGCATTATTGGGAGAATAGTTTTGTTGGTGCAATCTTGTGCCCTATTTTAAATCAGTTTAATCAGCTAGCGTCTTTCCATAACCATTACAATTGAGCCATTTTTTGTAACTCATATCTACTGTTGGCTCACCCCTTTGATTGCATTTGGTTCCATTATCTTTGTGTGTGAGTTGCTTTTGTTTATCTTCCGAACCTTGTGTTCAGCAACTAGATTGTGCGTTCTCATGTGGATAACTACTTAGTAAGACTACATCGAGAATTCAGATTGTGTAGGACAAAATTTCCCCTACCAAGCTCCACAAATAAAATCGTTGTAGGCTTTGATCTCAGCTGTGAGTTCGCTAAACCTCATATTGTTCTGCCTCTCCATTCATGTGTGAACTCCTTTATCAATCAGCAGAGGGTAAGTAAGAACTTCGGTGGTAAGGATAAGTGAGGTTGAGAGTACTATCCACACATATATTTTTTTCTTCATTTGCTGTTTGCCCAACTAACCATGTCAGGTCAAGGTGAAAATTCAGGGAACAGTGGACGTGCTCTAGATGTCGCAGTTAACTGGACTGAATATTGTGCATTGAGAGACACACTACGACGAGAGATCACTGTTGGAAATGGGCAGCTGAGAGAAGAATTGAATAACTCCATACAAGATCTTCAAATTGAAGTAAATCAACAACTGAACGTATTCCACACTAACATAGTTGCTGACATTGTACGGCAACTACAACCACAAGCTGAACAAGAACCTTTAATAAATGAGACCGATGAGGAAGCCGCTGCTCGAAGGGCTCGTGCTGTTAATATAAATCCTCCACCTGTTAGAAATATAAGGGTTGGTGATGAAAATAATAATAATAATGCAGGAAGGGAGCGTGGTCGTGGCGTGGGTCATGGAAGAGCTGCATATGAACCAATACATATTAACATACCCCCGCACAATCAAGCAAATCAATACCATCATCGCAACAACAACAATCATCATGATGAACATAGGTTTGGTAAACTTAAATTTTCTATGCCTAAATTTGCAGGTACCAATAATCCTGAAGAATACTTAACTTGGGAACTAAAAGTCAACAAAATCTTTCGGATGCACAACTACACGGAAGAAAAGAAGCTTGCAATGGCATCACTTGAATTTGAAGATTATGCACTGATTTGGTGGGAACAAATTCAGAATCAAAGAGAGGATCATGATGAACCTCCTGTAGCATCGTGGACTGAAATGAAGGTTGAGATGAGAGCAAGGTTTGTCCCTCGTTATTACAAGCGTGATCTATTTGATAAATTGCAGGGGCATAGGCAAGGAGGTCGTACCGTGGATGAATATTACAAGGAGATGGAAATGCCCATGATCTGTGCCAACGTATATGAACATGAAGAGCAAACCATGGCACGCTTTCTGGCTGGTTTGAACCATCCTATTAAGCGCATCGTTGAGTTTCAACCATATGAAAATGTGGTCGAATTAGTGCATCAAGCAATCAAAGCTGAACGACAAGTACAACAAGAATCGAAGGTAACAAAGAATTCTTTTGCCTCCCGGTCAACTCAAAACAATCTGGTACCTACAGCAGGTAAATCCCCCTCTCGGTTCAATTCTTTTCGAGCTAACAGTTCTGGTGCAAGTGTTTCTTCCATTCCCCATGCAGCTCGAAGTGGAAAAGAGCAAGCTACCCCAAATGTGAAGCAAGCTACAACAGCAAGTGCTTCTTCCGTGGGTTCTACAATGAAGAGTAGTGCTATTCAATGTTTTAAGTGTTTGGGTCGAGGACATATCTCAAGGGAGTGTCCAAACAACCGCACAATGCTAATAACGGAGAGAGGTGAGTATGAATCTGCAAGTGAAGATGATGATGACCCAACTGCTGAAATGGGAGAAGAAGAGGACAAGACGACTTACTGTGATTTTGAGAGTGGTCAATCTCTCATTGTTACAAAGAAAGTGTTAAGTGTACAACCAAAACAAGATCATGAACAACGCTGCAATCTTTTTCACACAAAAGCCAAGGTAAATGGTCGTGTATGTAAGGTAATCATAGATGGTGGAAGTTGTCATAATTTAGCTAGCAAAGAAATGTGTGAAAAACTTGGATTGAAACAGCTACGACACCCGCATCCATACCATGTACAGTGGTTGAATGATTGTGGAGAAGTGAAGATTCAACATATGGTGAAGGTGCCTTTCAAAATTGGTGAGTATAATGATACGGTAGAATGTGATGTTGTTCCTATGATAGTTTGGCATTTGCTGCTAGGTCGACCATGGCAATTTGATCGTGGCATTCTACATGATGGTCGCACTAATCAGTATTCATTTAAATGGAACAACAAAGAATTTGTCCTTCGACCAATGTCTCTTACTCAATTTTATGCTGATACAATGCAAAAAAATGAGGTAAATGTTGGAAGTATTAAGGAGCAAGAGAAAAATAAAACTGAGAAAGCCAATTCTGGAAATGAGAGTTACAAATCAAATGAGAATGACAATAAAATGGGTGAGAAACAAAAGTTAGTTATGCTAGCCACTAAATCAGAACTAAGAGAAATAAATAAAAACTCAAATTGTGTGCATTTTGTGCTAGTATACAAAGATGTATTGTTTTCTACTAATGATATCTCCTCTCTTCCAAGTGCCATCACAAATGTTTTGCATGAGTTTGGTGATGTTTTTCCAGAAGAAATACCAGCTGGTCTTCCCCCACTTCGAGGTATTGAACATCAAATCGACCTTATACCAGGAGCATCTCTTCCAAACAGACCTTCGTACCGAGCCAATCCGGAGGACACGAAAGAAATACAGCGACAAGTACAAGCACTTCTTGAAAAAGGGTATGTTCGTGAAAGCCTTAGTCCTTGTGCAGTTCTTGTTATTCTACTTCCTAAGAAAGATGGTACATGGTGCATGTGTGTAGACTGTAGAGCAATTAACAACATCACAATTAGATACCGACATCCTATTCCTAGGTTAGACGATATGCTTGATGAATTAAGTGGTGCTGGTATTTTCTCAAAAATCGATTTGCATAGTGAGTATCATCAAATAAGAATGAAAGAGGGTGATGAGTGGAAAACTGCATTCAAAACAAAATTTGGTTTGTATGAGTGGCTAGTGATGCCTTTCGGTTTAACTAACGCACCTAGTACATTCATGAGACTAATGAATCATGTTTTGAGAGCATTCATTGGAAAATTTGTTGTGGTTTATTTCGATGACATTCTGATATATAGTCGTAGCAAAGAAGAGCATGTTGACCATATTGTACAAGTGCTGCAAGTACTTCGATCTGAAAATTTGTATGCTAACAAGGAGAAATGCACATTTTGCACAAGCAAGGTTGTCTTTTTGGGTTTTGATGAATCTAAAGTTGAAGCAATCAAGAATTGGCCAACACCTGTCAATGTCAGTCAAGTGAGAAGCTTTCATGGTCTTGCTGGGTTCTATCGACGTTTTGTGAAGAATTTCAGCACCATCGCTGCACCTTTAAATGAGCTCACCAAGAAAGGTGTTGAGTTTGTTTGGGGTAAGTCACAAGAAAAAGCATTTCAAGAACATAAGAAATGCCTCACTGAAGCACCTTTGCTTGTTTTGCCTTATTTTGACAAACCATTTGAAATTGAATGTGATGCTAGTGGTTTGGGTATTGGTGGTGTTTTGATACAAGAAGGAAAACCAGTAGCATACTTTAGCGAGAAACTTGGTGGTGCTCAATTAAATTATCCTATTTATGACAAAGAGTTGTATGCTTTGGTCCGTGTTCTAGACACTTGGCAACATTATCTATTGCCCAAAGAATTTATCATACATTCTGATCATGAAGCACTAAAATATTTGAGAGGGCAAGCTAAACTGAACCGTAGACATGCTAAATGGGTTGAATTTATTGAATCTTTCCCATACATTGTGAAATACAAGAATGGCAAAGAAAATGTGGTTGTTGATGCGTTGTCTCGTAGGATTGTTCTTTTATCTCAACTTGATATTAACGTTCCAGGTTTGGAAAGTTTGAAAGATTTGTATGTTGTAGATAAAGAATTTGCTGAACCGTACACTAAATGTAATGATGGGAAAGGCTAGAAAAAATTTCATGTTTATGACGGGTTCTTGTTCCATGCTAACAAGCTATGTGTTCCAGATTCGTCCGTACGTTTGCTGTTGTTGCAGGAATCACATGGCGGTGGTTTAATGGGACATTTTGGCAGAGAAAAGACTTTGGCCATGCTGTCCAATAATTTTTATTGGCCAAAGATGCGGAGAGATGTTGAACGATTTGTGCAGCGTTGTTCCACATGCCATAAAGCTAAGTCCAAACTTAACCCATATGGTTTGTATACTCCACTTCCTGTTTCTAGTGCACCTTGGAAAGATATTAGCATGGACTTTATTGTGGGATTGCCTAGGACAAAGAGGGGGAGAGACTCCATATTTGTAACCGTGGATAGGTTTTCTAAAATGACACACTTTATTCCCTGTCACAAGACCGACGATGCTTCACATATTGCTGATTTATTTTTTAGGGAAATTGTGAGATTGCACGGGATGCCTAGAACCAATGTTTCAGATCGTGATGTGAAGTTTATGAGTTACTTTTGGAAGACATTGTGGGCCAAGCTTGGCACAAAATTGATATTTTCAACAACTTGTCACCCGCAAACTGATGGTCAAACAGAGGTGGTAAACCGTATACTCTCCATGTTGTTGCGAACAATGATTAAGAAGAACTTGAAAGAATGGGAGGACTGCCTTCCACATGTTGAATTCGCATACAATAGAGTTGTTCACTCAACAACACAATTGTGCCCGTTTGAAGTGGTGTATGGTTTTAAGCCAATCACACCACTTGATTTGCTGCCACTTCCTTTTCAAGAGAGAGCAAACATGGAGGCAACAAAGCGTGCAGAGTTTGTGAAAGCTATGCATCTGAAGACCAAGGAAGTTATAGAGAAGAAGACACGTTATTTTGCTCAAAAGGTAAACAAAGGAAGAAAGAAGATGCTTTTCAAACCAAGAGATTTAGTTTGGGTGCATTTACGCAAAGAGTGTTTTCCAGAGAAGCGCAAGTCCAAACTTATGCAACGTGCTGATGGTCCATTCAAAGTGTTAGAGAAGATAAATGACAATGCCTACAAGATTGAGCTTCCTGAAGATAACTATAATGTGAGTACTACTTTCAATGTTGCTGATTTGTCACCATTCTTTGGACCAGAACAAATAGAGTCGAGGACGACTCCTTTTCAAGAAGGGGAGGATGATACGGACAGCCTAGCATCAACAACATTTCTTTCCCCCAATGATCAAGATATTCCAAATCATTTTGAAGGAGCAATAACTCGCACTCGTGCAAAGCAAATAAATCAACAGGTGAACTCGCTCCTAAATAAGAATAGTATTACACATGAAAATCAGTTGATACCTAATGCTCATAATTTAATTATTCTTAGGTATGACAACTTTGAAGAGTGGCCAAAGGAGCAGCACTTCATCAACAACCATCAATCAAGCAATGAATGCAATGAAAACCCTTTCGGATTCAAGTGACCAGTATGGAATAAAATGCTCATAGAAATCACATATTAAATCCAATAAATGTGTTCGACCACAGCTTGGAACGCTTACTTCATAAGCTTTCCAACGGATCTGGCCTCACCCAATAATTCCACCAGAATAGAGAGTTATCGCCGACTTAATGTGGAGACCAGAAACTGTCAAATGTTTCATTTGCTCTAATTAGGGTGCTGCGCACCAATATTGGCTTAATGCCATGTAAAACGTCCTGAACACCTCTCCATCTACCTCTCAATCCCTTCTATATAATAGGATCTTTCTCAATGTGTAGGGGGAACAGAATTTTGAGAATGAAACAACTATGCTTTATGCATGTTCTTGAGTGTTCTAGCTACTAGCTGAATCATCTCTGAGAATTGTGCATTCCTTCTCGTTGTTCTTGCAAGCCCTTTGTGATTGCAACAAGGATTGTAATCCGCTTGACTTGGTTGAGTGGACAACGTGAGGTTGGGCGAACTCCGTGCTGCAGGTTGTTGCACATGCAACGGTTGGCTACACAAGACTCGTCAGGTTTCATGAGTATCTTTGATTCTACGTCGTTAAGGTTGGGCGCATCCTCGTATCAGGTACACCCGTGTTCACCCCTCGCTAGCTCTCGGAACGAACCCGAACGAAACACCCGTGACACCCCTTTTAGCGCCACACCACGGCCCTCACTCCTGCCACTGCTCGCCGTCACCGGAGTCCTCCCCCGTCCTCTGTGACCGCACCATTGTGACCGTCGATGTCATCCCGACCTCATCCACCCCTCTGTCGCCACTAAAGACCGCCGGATCTCCGTCGCCGACGAGGACCCGAATGCCTTCACCACCTTCGCTCGTCGCCGGCCAACACCCGATGACCCCAAGCCTCACCAACGGTACCCTCTTGACCCCCGCATTGTACTAATTCCATTTTAGCCCGTAGAACTGACCACCGTCGCTCGCCGTGGCCACTAGCCCGTCACCGTCACCGGAGAAGACGACCAGCACGGGTAAAGTACCCGTGCCGTGTCGGATTCAACCGCGGTCGTGCGATCATGATCCGATGGTGGTGATTAAATCTCTCAGTCGGTTTAATCCACGCCGTCAGATCTCAGTGAAATGGTACGGTTTAATCTCGTGCGTCCATACCCACTTAAAACCTATATTGAATCTAGGTAATCCATCGCGTACCGTTTCGGTCTTTTAATCTCGGCCGTCGGTTTTCATTAAACCACATGCCTCACCCGCAGCCACTAGATCGAGATCCAACGGCGATCCGTGATCCAGCGCACGCGCATAGTGCGCGGGTTCACGGTGGATTCGGTTCACCGTGGACCGACAACTGTTTTGAATTTAAATTAAATTCTAGAAATGTTTTAAATTTCAAAAATTTATATCTTGCTCATTTTAACTCCAAATTTAACCATTTCAATTCCAGAAAATTTATATTTTTATTCTCTACATGTTTATGCAATAAAACATTATGTTTACCTTGAGCATTTTATTTTTATTTAATAATGTATTTAAAAACACTTTAGGGTAAATTCATAATTCTTTTAGAAAAATCCAGAACTCCATAAAATTGTCTTGACAATTTAAATAATGATTTCAGAATGTTTAACAACTTTATTTCACTTATTTTAGTCCAACCAAAGTCTATATACTTGAAATGTGATTTTGGATTGTTTAATTGAATGTAATGTTTATTATGCATATCGAGAAGACTACGATGCCGCCGAGGAGCCGAAATATTACCCAGAAGTTCCCCCGTCGCCTTTCGCTGAACAAGGCAAGTCACCAAACTAACTTTTGAGCATAGTGAACCTAGTTTTCTTAAACTATCGCTAAAACACATAGGTATTACATGCATTAGTCAAATTGAAGCCTTACATTATATTTATTTAGATCCCCGACCTTGAAGTGCAAACTCAAGCCATGCTATTGAGCCTAAACTCCTTGTCACCATATTATTAGTACTATTAGATAGTGTCCAATGTATTGGCAAAATTGCTATAGGGTCAAAATGAGTCATAGAGATTTGGGTTCCATTATATGATCCTCGTTATTCTCATCCCTAGAATTCTGTTGGTGATAGAGTTTTGGTTAAGTGTGTAAGCATGGTGGGTTCTGGGTGCAAGCTATGACATTGGTCGGTAGCACCTGGGGCACTATAAGGACCGGTCTATGGGATCCGTTGCAATACATTTCCGTACTAACCACAAGTCTAGTGGGTAAGTCCTAACTAAGGTATGGAGTGTTCCAACTTGAGGCACCACTTGGATATAGGTCAAGCAACACCTGCAGGTGGCTTGTACCGATGTGGCACAAAAGTGGGTACGACGTTAGCCCGGAGTGGTTGGGCGCGCCGGCAAAACCTAGAGCGGGTGTTATCGGCTTGGAGCATTTCATGCTAAGGTTTTGGCACGAGTTCCCATGGTATGGGTCATCTCGTTACACTTTGGTGTATGGGATGAGTGCGTTCCTTGTGGGTACAGTGGTACACCTCTGATCAAAGTTTAAATCTTTTTGAAAAGCCAAGCCCACGGTCAAGGGCGGGTTGTGTGACTACTCGTAGTTAGTTTATATCTATGAATGTTGCATGATGACTTGGCATGTAAGGATTGTTGAGCGAGGAGGGAAAACGTACTTCTCGAGTTAGGTGATATTACATTGTTCATGTTTATTATTCCGTATAATTAAATTTGACTACACTAAATGCTACAAGTGAAAAATGTACTTTTCCGCACTTTAAGACACTGTCATTCCCTTGTTATTATTCTGCATTATTATTGCATTCTCGGTGGCTTGTTGAGTACTTTTGTACTCATACCCATTGGACAAGCACTTCAGAGGCTGCCTACTACGAGGAAGATGGTCTGGAGTAGCGACCCAGTCAAGAAGACGATCCTGAAGAAGACTTTCGTCATGTAGTTTATTTTCATAGTTTCTTTTATTTTTACACTTATGTAATAATGTGGTATGCGAACCACGGATGTTTGACCGTATATACGTTGTCGCATGATGAACCTCTTGTTATTATTTTTTCTATGGAAATTCAATAATGCTTCGATTTGGTAAAATCAGGGCGTCACAAGATGGTATCAGAGCCGACTTGACTGTAGGAAGCCAAACGGACCAGCCTAGCGCTTAGTTTTGCTAAAACCTATTTCGTGAAAATCTACTTCATCATTTTGTTCCTCCCCTTACTCTTTTTAACTTGATTTTGTAGATGCCTGTCCACCACATCCACAACATCTGCCACCACTTCGAGGGATTCATCTGGGAGCTCCGGATGATGGTGACCTTTCTCGGTTTCACCTTCGAGCCCGAGTTCCACGGCGTCTACATGGAGGAGTTTGCAGGACCTTGTGACATTTCCGTCACGATTCACGGTCCGTCGACCACCTGCCGTTCTTCACGGCAGCACTTGGGGCCCGACCTTCGACATCGCGTGCCAACGCACCGCCCTCCAGGCCCTCGTGGAGCTGAGGATGATCTACGATGATCGTCTTTGGGACTCATCATTCTGGCTTGTATTGATGCGTACTCCCGGCGCCCACCGCAGCATCTATGTCGGGGTCCTCTCCGACCGCGATCCGGTCATGGCCCGACAGATGCATCTTCTCTAGGCGATAGACGATCTCCACACCAAGACCGTGCTCGACACCGAGGAGCACCACGAGGCGGTCGAGTTCCTTCGTCAGGAGACGAAGGGCTTATCCAACAAAATAGCGAGCTACATCGCAAGATCATACAGCTGTAGAAGGACATCGCGGAGATGCTTCCCCTCGTCCCGAGGAGGAATAAGCCCATCTGTGAGCCCGCCTGTAACACCCCAAATTTCCAAAACGATAAAAATGTTATTTAATTCAATTTCCTGAATTTTATATTTCTGAAAATACCTTTAATACCCTTTTTATACCCTTTTGAACTACATCATAGAGTTAATGACCAAACCAGGGGCTGAAAATTTTTGTATAAACTCCCAAAGCCAAGAAATATTTTTGAGGATTTTTATAAATTTTTATCAACCTTGGAAGTAGCCCTATTATTTTAAATCAATTTCTGCAATTATTTTTAATCAGAAAATATTTTCAAACAGTAATGGGCTCCCTCCCCTCCCTTCTCTCTCTCCCGGCCGGCCCAGCCCGTTACCTCGCGCGCCTTAGGCTGACAACCCGACCCCACCTGTCGGCGCCGATTGCCTCCCCTCACACGCGCACCCGACACCGCGGCCCCACTAGTCAGCCCTCCCGCTCGCTCGCTCGCGCCCGCTGGCCAGTGGCCCCCGCCTGTCAGACCCGTCGTCTACCTCGCGCCGTCACCCCCAAATCGCGCCGGTCGACGACCCCCGCCTCGGATCCGCCTCGCTGGCCCCTCCCGCATTGAATTGACGCCATTAAACAGCTCCCCGCGCCCGGCCGACCGTTTTCCCCCGTTAAACCACGCCATTAAGCCACGGGATCACCGCTACGCGTGCATGGCCGAGCCCTCGCCGGCGAGTTAATCCCCCCCTCGGCTTTCCTTGTATTCGTCGCCCGTTATCCCTCGCCAACGACCCTATTTAAACCACAGCCCTCCACCGCGTTAGGTTCACGCGTCCAATTGCTCTCAGACCAAACCGAGCGCCCACACTTCGCCTTTTAGCGCACTCCCCTTGTTTCGCCTCCGGCCACCCCTCGCCGTCGCCTCGGACCGCCTCTGTCCATGCCTCCGCCACCAACGTGACCGCAAGGACCTCCCCAACGCCGGCCACCACTCCATCGTCAACGAACCTCGCCGGATCGCCATCGCCGCCAAGGACCCGAACACCTTCGCCGCCTCCGCTCGTCGCCGGCCTCGCTCCGTCGACCTTTCTTCGCCGCAAGGGTACCCTCGTGATCCCCGTAGCACCCTCTTTCCATTTTAGACCTTAGCTTCGACCGCCATCGCTCGCTGTGGCCCTTGGCCCGCTCGCCGTCGCTGGAGAAGACGACCGGCACGGGCTGAGTACCCGTGCCGTGATTCACGCGCGACCGCGCGATCTGGATCCAACGGTTACGATTAATTCCTGCGTGTGATTTAATCGGATCCGTTAGATCTCGGCGAAGGGGTACGTTATAATCTCAGCCGTCCGTTAGTTTTAAGACCCCGCATCACATCTAAGCCGTTCATCGTGTACCGGTTCGATGTTTTAATCACAGTCGTCCACGTCAACTTACACACCCCGCCTCGCCCGCGCGCGTTGGATCTGGATCCAACGGTCCAGATCGATCTGGTGCACGCGCACAGTGCGCGGGTTCACCGTGGGCCTGGCTCACCGTGGACCCGAGGCGTTTTAAATTTGAAAATAAATTCCATAAAAGGTTTAAAACTTGTAAAATTCATATCTGGCGCATTTGAACTCTAAAAATTGTCATTCCAATTTCAGAAAATTCATAATATTATTCTCTACATGATTATGCAATAAAAACAGTAGGTTTACTTTGGACATTTCATGTTTATTCAAATGAATATTCAAAGGCCTTTAGGGCTAAAATACAAATTCAAATATTTAAACTTCAGAAAAGTTTATATTTATTTCCTTTCTGTCCATGTGCTGAAAACCATTAAACTAACATGAACTTTTCATTTAAAAGTTTATTAGAAAACTTAAGATGACAATAATCACATTTAAACACCCTTTCTAAAAAGGACAACTTTTCATTTTAATTCCTTAAAAATTTATTATGAAATAAATCTCAGAACCTTAACAATTGAATTTATCTTATTCTTAATCAAACCAACTTTAACTTATGTGCTTATCATGTAATGTTATATTGTTTGATTGAATGTTGTGTTCTTTTTATTTTACTTTATTATATTGAAAAGACTACGACGTCACCGAGGAGCCGGAATACTTCCCAGAAGTCCCTCCCTCGCCTTTCGCTGAACAAGGAAAGTCACCAAACCAATCTTTTGAGCATATTGAACCCATGTTTGATTAATCTATCGCTAAAACACATAGGCTATATATGCATTAGTCCAATGAACCCTTACAATATATTTATTTAGGATCCCCCGACCTTGATGTGCAACCCAAGCCATGCTCTCTAGCCTAAACTCCTTGTCACCATATGATAAATGTTATTAGCTAGTGTTCAATGTATCGACACGATCGCTATAGGATAAAAATGAGTCGTAGTACCTGGTTCTATTATATGATCCCCATTGTTTCTTATCTATGGAATTCTGTCGGTGTTGGAGTTGTGGTTGTGAGTGAATGCATGGTGGGTTCTGGGTGCAAGCTAGGGCATTGGTCGGTAGCACCCGAGGCACTATAAGGACCGGTCTGAGGGATTCGTTGCAATACACTTCCGTACTAACCACAAGTCTAGTGGGTAAGTCCTAACTAAGGTATGGATTGCTCCAAACCGAGGCCACCATTTGGAGATGGGTCAAGTAGCACCTGCGGGTGACTTGTACCAATGCGGCACAAAAGGGGGTGTGACGTTAGCCGGGATGCGGCCCGGCGCGCCGGCAAAACCTAGAGCGGGTGGTTATCGCTTGGAGCATTTCATGCCGAGGTTTTGGCACGAGTTCCCGTGGTATGGGTCATCTCGTTTGGGATGAGTGCGTGCCTTGTGGGTACAGTAGTACATCTCTGATCAGAGTCTTAAATCTTTTCGAAAAGCCGAGCCCACGGTCAAGGGCGGGTTGCGTGACATCCCCCAGTTAGATTACTTTGAATATGTATGTGCATGATGGATTGACATGTAAGGACTGTTGTGCGAGGAGGTAAAACGTACTCCTCGAGTTAGTTGATGTTGTTGATGTTCATGTTTACTTTTCCGCATGATTAAAATGTGACTGCACTAAATGCAATAACTGAAACTGTACTTTTCCGCAATGTTAGCCATTACCCTTCTTTGTTTATTACCCTGCATTATTACTTGCATTTGCGGTGGCTTGTTGAGTACTTTTTGTACTCATACCCGTTGGACCCCACAGAGGATGCTTACTATGAAGACGGTCTGGAGTAGCGACCCAGTCAAGAAGAAAGATCCTGAAGAAGATGTTCGTCATGCAGAGCTTTAATTATCTTTATTACTGTTTTTTACCAAGACTTTGATGTAATAAATATGGTCTGCGTACCATGAATATTGCCGTATGTACGTCGTCGCATGATGAACCTCTTGTATTATTGTTTTTCTTATGAAATTCAATAATGTCTCGATTTTGATAAATCGGGGCGCTACAAGATGGTATCAGAGCCGACTTGACTGTAGGAAGCCAAACAGACCCGCCTAGCCATTAGCCACAGGAAATTATTTCTCGAAAATCTACTTTATAAACTTTGTTCCTCTCCTCACCTTTATTCAACTTGTTGTTTTGTAGATGCCTGTCTACCAAGTCCACAACTACTGCCGCCACTACGAGGGCTTCGTCCGGGAGCTCCGTATGATGCTCACCTTCCTCGGGTTCCTCTTCGAACCCGAATTCCAAGGAGTGTACCCCGACGAGTTCGCCGGGCCTTGCGACGTCTCCCTCACCGTCCACGGCTCCGGAGAGCACCTGCCGCCCTACACCACAGCACTTGGAGGCCCGACTTTCGACGTCGCGTGCCAACGAGTTGCTCTCCAGGCCCTCATGGAGCTGAGGATAATCTACGATGATTGTCTTCAGAACTCGTCCTTCCGGCTCGTGCCGAAGCGTACTCCCGGAGCCCACCGTAGCATCTACCTCGGAGTTTACTCCGTGCGTGATCCGGTCATGGCCCGGCAGTCGCGTCTTCTGCAGGCTATGGACGACCTCCATACCGAGGCGGTGCTCGACGCCGATGAGCACCATGAGGCGGTTGAGTTCCTTCGTGAAGAAACGAAGAACTTGATCCAACAGAACGGTGAGCTACAGCGCAAGATCATGCAGCTGCAGAAGGATATTGCGGAGATGGTTCCTCTTCTTCCAAGGAAGAAGAAGCCCATCCGTGAGCCCCTCCCTCGCCCCAAGAGGATCCCGCCACGACCCTCCCCCGCCAGACCCTCCACCAGCACCCCTGCACCGCGCCCCGGCCTCGTCTCTGACTCCATCATCGAGAACTTTCTCGAACCCACCATCCCTCAAGAGCCGCGTACCCGTGGTTCCGAGAGCACGAAGACCGCCTCCGGTGGCGAGTAGGCGTTAGGAGTCTCTATTTTAAATAAAAATCATAATTTTGTATGTGGTGCTACCCACGACGAGTGTGTTGTGGGTAGAATAAGAACTTGATTGTAATGAACATTTTACCACTTGATTTATATATGCATAAGCTATTATCGTTAATTTTGTTGTCATCCTTTTGCCTTATAACCTTATGAATTCAGAAGATGGCCGACCACCAGAACACCGGCTCCAACAACGGAGCAGGAGGAAGTCCTGATGCGCCCGAGGGTGTTGTACCCAACTGGGGTGCAACGGGCCCGCGTCAGTCTGGGTCGCCCTCCGCCAACCACCCCACCTTGGCGGAGATGATGGCGAATCAGAACCAACTGATCACCGCCCTCCTCACACAGATGCAGCACCAACAAGCTCAGTTGGACCGACTGCAGAACGGGGAACCTGCCCCTCGCGCACCAGCACCCACACCCGCTCCACAACTCTCGAAGTTTCTGCGCGTGCGTCCGCCCATCTTCTCAAGCACCACCAACCCGATGGAGGCCGGAGATTGGCTTCGCACCATCGGAAAGAAGCTTGACCTCCTCCCCTGCACCGACCAGGAGCGGGTGGCCTTCGCCACTCACCAGCTCCAGGGCCCCGCCGCGGAATGGTGGGACAACTACCGTGAGTCCCAGCCAGAGGACCACGTGGTGACATGGGTGGAGTTCACCATCGCCTTCCGCACCGCCCATGTCCCCGCCGGTGTCATCGCGGTGAAACAGCAGGAGTTCCGCGACCTACAACAAGGCAACTGGACCGTCATGGAGTACCTCCATGAGTTCAATCGCCTCGCCCGCTACACACCAAAGGAAGTGCGCACCGACGCCCTCCGCCAAGCCAAGTTCCTCCGGGGACTTAAGGATGAGCTGTCCATCCAGCTCGTCGCCACCGACTTCCAACGGCTAGTCAACAAAGCGCTCATCCAAGAGACTGAGCAAAACAGGCTGGACCTCAAGAAGAGGAAGATGATCGCCTTCAAGCACTAGCAGGCGAACTCTCAGAGGCCCCGCTTCGTCCCTCCGCCACCAGCGCCCGCCTACCATCCTCGGCCCGCCTACAGGCCACCTCATGCCGCTGGTGGATCCAATGCCGGGCATCCTCGCCCCGCTCCACCAGCTCCGGCCGCTAAGCCAATGCCAGCCGCCAAGGCCCCGATCTTGAAGGATCGCCAAGGGAGGCCGGTCGTCTGCTTCAACTGCCGCAAGGAAGGGCACTATTCGCACCAGTGTCCTCACCCCAAGCAGCCCCAAGGCGCGGCACCCAACCAGGCGGTTCATGCCCGCGTCAACCACATCAGCGCGGAGGAAGCTCAGGAGGCTCCTGAAGTCGTGCTCGGTACGTTTACTGTGAATTCCGTACCGGCCGTAATATTATTTGACTCTGGAGCAACACACTCCTTCGTCTCTGAAGATTTCGTGAAAACCAACAAACTGGACGTACTCCCTCTACCCATCCCCATGGTGATTGCCACTCCCGGCAATAGGACCTTAGCCCGCTTATGTAGCCCTAAGGTTCAGATCGACATCCAAGGAGTGTTGTTTCGGGCCGAGCCAGTCCTCATAAAATGCACCGGACTCGACCTCATACTAGGGATGGATTGGTTGATGAAGCACAAGGGAGTGATCGACTGTGCCAACAAGTCCGTCACGGTGACCAACCCTGAAGGTGCAGCCGTCACCTTTCGAATGACCCGTCGCAAACCACTCGGAGCATCCCTTCGCTCGATAGCTCTTGAAGAGGTACCCATAGTCAAGGAGTTCGCGGACGTCTTCCCTGAAGACCTACCCGGAATGCCTCCCAAACGGGACATCGAATTCCGAATCGAGCTTGTCCCCGGGACCACTCCAATCTCCAAGTGTCCGTACCGGATGGCCGCTAATGAGCTAGCTGAAGTCAAGAGCAACATCGAAGACCTAGAGCAGAAAGGGTACATCCGACCGAGTACCTCACCCTGGGGTGCACCGGTTATATTTGCCATGAAGAAGGACAAGACCAAGAGGATATGCGTGGACTATAGAGCCCTAAACGACGTAACCATCAAGAACAAGTACCCATTGCCTCGGATCGATGACCTGTTCGATCAGCTGAAAGGATCCTCGGTGTTTTCCAAGATTGACCTCAGGTCAGGTTATCACCAATTGAGGATTAGAGAAGAAGATATACCCAAGACTGCCTTCACCTCCCGCTATGGACTCTACGAGTATATAGTGATGTCGTTCGGACTCACGAATGCCCCGACCTTCTTCATGAACATGATGAACAATGTATTCATGGAGTTCTTGGACAAGTTCATCGTGGTATTCATCGATGATATCCTTGTTTACTCCAAGACCAAGGAAGAACACGAGACTCACCTCCATCTGACCCTCGGAAAGCTAAGGGAACAGCAACTGTACGCCAAATACAGCAAATGCGAATTTTGGTCGTCTGAGGTGAAGTTCCTCGGCCATGTCATATCTCCCGGAGGAATAGCGGTGGACCCAACCACCATTGAAGCGGTAACCAACTGGCTGCAGCCCACGACCGTGACCGAGATCCGGAGTTTTCTCGGATTGGCCGGATACTACCGCCAGTTCATTGAGAATTATTCCAAGATCGCCAAGCCTATGACCAGACTTTTGCAGAAGGAAGTGAAGTTTGAATGGACCCCCGACTGCGAAGAAAGCTTCCAGACCCTCAAGAAGAAACTAGTGTCAGCTCCTATTCTGACTCTGCCAGACATCCGGAAAGACTTCCACGTCTATTGTGATGCCTCTCGTCAAGGATTGGGATGTGTCTTAATGCAAGAAGGGAAAGTGATATCCTACGCCTCCCGGCAACTGAGACCGCATGAGCTGAACTACCCAACCCACGACCTGGAACTAGCAGCCGTGGTTCATGCCTTGAAGATATGGAGACATTACCTTGTGGGGAATCGGTGTGAGGTCTTCACCGACCACAAGAGCCTCAAGTACATATTCACCCAACCAGATCTGAATCTCAGGCAAAGGAGATGGTTGGAACTGATCAAGGATTATGACTTGGGCATCCATTATCATCCAGGCAAAGCCAATGTGGTGGCAGACGCCCTTAGTCGAAAAGGGTATTGCAATGCCATCGTGATTCAGGACCAAGCTCCTTTACTTTACAAGGAGATGGAAAGGCTAAACCTAGGGATCACCACTCGAGCGTACCACACTGCCTTGGAGTCTCGGCCTGTCTTAACAGACCAGATCCGAGAGAAGCAGAAGGAGGACCCGGACATCCTGGAGATCCAGCATAACATGAGGAAGGGTAAAGCCCCCGGATTTTCCGAGGACGAGCATGGTACCATTTGGTTCGGAAACCGGATCTGCGTACCCGACAAACCTGAGTTGAAGACCCTCATCCTTCAAGAAGCCCACGATACTCTATACTCCATCCATCCCGGGAGTACAAAGATGTATCAAGACCTGAAGGAAAAATATTGGTGGGTCAGCATGAAGAGAGAAATAGCTGAGTATGTGGCCAAGTGCGACACATGCCGGCGAGTCAAGGCAGAGCATCAGAGGCCTGCCGGACTTCTTCGACCTCTCAAGGTCCCTGAATGGAAGTGGGAAGAGATAGGAATGGACTTCATCACGGGACTGCCCAGGACCCAAGCTGGTCACGATTCTATCTGGGTGATCGTCGACCGACTCACCAAGGTAGCTCACTTCGTTCCGGTCAAGACAACTTACACCGTCGCCAAGTTGGCTGAGTTGTATATGACCCGGATCGTGTGCCTTCACGGAGTTCCTAAGAAGATTGTATCTGACCGCGGGAGTCAGTTTACCTCCAAGTTTTGGAAGAACCTTCAAGAGGAACTCGGCACCCGGCTGAACTTTAACACCGCCTATCATCCACAGACCGACGGTCAAACCGAAAGGGTCAACCAGATATTGGAAGATATGCTTAGAGCTTGTGCTCTAGACTTTGGCGGAATGTGGGACAAGAACTTACCATATGCAGAGTTCTCCTACAACAACATCTATCAAGCCAGCCTACAAATGTCCCCGTTCGAAGCACTCTACGGACGTAAGTGCAGAACGCCGTTGCTCTGGGATCAAATCGGAGAGTCACAACTGTTTGGGACCGATCTATTAAGAGAAGCTGAAGAGAAGGTCAAGATCATAAGAGACCGATTGAAGGCAGCCCAATCCCGGCAAAAGAGCTATGCTGACAACCGTCGAAGAGACCTAGCCTTTGAGGAGGGTGATTATGTCTATCTCCGAGTCACTCCTCTCCGGGGCACTCAAAGGTTCAACATGAAAGGCAAGCTGGCACCTGAGGAGCCATGCTGAATAGCGTGGGCCTCATGGCTCTAGAAGTGATGAGTCATTGTCAACGATAGTCAAAGAGGACAGAAGAAGAAGAGATTTGCTGTTTCATGGGCCGCGTGTGACTCAGGTACACGGGCAGCAAGCGACTGTCGGGCAGAGGAGGCTGCGAAGTCGGGCTGGCCCAATCCGGGTACATGGACCAGAAGCAGCAGAAGACCCACTGGGCTGTTGACCAGGATTGACTCAGGTACACGGGTGGTGAGTGATTGCCGGGCTGAGAGAGATGCGGAATCGGGCCGGCCCAATCCGGGTACCTGGTGCAAAGTCGGTGGAGGCTTTGTCAGTTTCGGCGCAAAACTGACAACCGTCGATCTTGTATCCGACTGTCCAGAAGAGAAGCCGTAGTCGCTACGAAAGCTGAGCTTTCGGATAAGTCATCTGCAACTCTAGGCCCACAGTCAGTCAGTCGTGTCTGTAAAAATACCTAAGGGCAGTAGAGTCTTTTCCTTTATTCTTGCGTCTGTAAAAACCCTAAGGGGCTGGTGGAATGTTCCTAGTGTTGGGAGCCTATAAATAGGACCCCAATCCCTAGGGTTTGGACTACCCTTTGGCTGAAATCAATTCCACTCTTTTTGGGTCACTTTTTGTCTCTTGCACTCTCTCTCACTTCTCTCCTGTTTATGCGCCGCCAAACATTTTTGCTCCTGGTTGTTTTGCCTTGCATTTATTTCATTCCTACAGTTGCTTTGAAGCTTCGATTCTCCATCCGTGTGTAGCAAAACTGTAGTTGGATTTGTTGCTTTCACGTGCACAGGCATTTTCTTGTGTTGTGGGCTTCGCTGGCGTTGTTTTTGCTTCTGTTCTACATGAGCAGAGTACTAGTTCTTGCTGTTTGCAAGTAGTACTCCGCCACTGTAGCAACAGTACTCCTGTGCCAGCTTTTTACTTTTACTGCTTAACTTTTTGATCGGGTTGACAGGACTGAAGTCACTTTTCTGGCTGCTTTCTGGCGAAGCCATCCTCTCTGTTCGAAGCCCCTCAGCTCCGTGAGGCAGGCTTCGATCCAACTTACTCGAAGGCTTCGTTTTGATCTTCGAACTTTGTCTTGTGTTCTGTGTTGCTAGCTTCGAAGTTCTCTTTGAACGGACAGCATCGCATACTTCGAACGATAGTGCGAAGGTACTCCGGCTCTAGCTGTTCGAAGTCCACACTTCGATAGGTTTCGAAGTTGACTTCGAAGCTTGTCGTTCTGCTAGGCTTCACGTTGATTTCTGTGTGGCGTGTCAGCCTTCGCTTCTCTTTTCGAAGGTAGAGTGTAGACTTCGAATTTGGTGCCTCTGTCGTGTTACAGGCCTCGCTTCTTTGTTCGAAGGTAGTCCGTCAGTGCGCTGCATTCGAAGCTCTCTGTTCGAAGGTTTAAGTTCGAAGCACTCTGTTCGAAGCTGTGTCCGAAGCCTTGCCTTCGAAGTACATACTTCGAAGCAGGCTCCGGCGTTTTCATACTTCGCTTCGAATCATACTTCGCTCCTTGCCACTTCGAACTAGACTAGACCCAAACACCTTTGGCTTTTTCACACCACCTTCGACAGACTTCGACTACCACCTCCGAACCAATCTTTGACCTGCGAAGTAGGCCTCGACCTCCGAAGCAGGCTTCGATCTGCGAAGCAGGCTTCGGCGAGTTTCGAACAGGAGACAGATTTGATAAGGTAACTTCTCTTCTCACTCATAGTGCACCAACATTGCTTTACTGAGAAGTTTGTCTTGCCTAGTCTAGTGTATACTGTTTATCTATCTATTAGCACTGCTTTGATAGTCTTCTGTTTGTCATCAGCTGCTTCTAGGCTAGACACCTTTTAGACTTAGGCTATCTGTTTATTTTCTGCTGCTTGGTCTTTTGAGGTGCGTTGGGTATTGGGAACAGGCCATAGATTCGAAAGAATTTTTTAAGGCGCCCATTCACCCCCCTCTGGTCGCTACTTTCGGTCCTACAAGTGGTATCAGAGCAAGGTTAGGGTTTTTCCAAACCTTAACCAGTTCTAAACCCCAGTAGTGACCATGACTTCTCCTGGCAAGGTCCCGTCCTTGGAAGCCTATGGCTATAATTATTGGAAAACTCGCATGCGAGCCTATCTTATGAGCCAGGGTTCGGACATTTGGGATATTTGCGTTCACACCACGTTTGTCATATTGCCAGTTACTGAGCAGGGTACTGCTGGTATCATTGCTCAGCATCTGAGCAACAGTAAGGCTGTGAACATACTCTTTTCTGGTTTAGGTCCCACTGAGTTTGAGCGTGTGAGTCATCTCTCCACTGCAAGAGAGATCTGGGCTACCCTCAAGGCACACCATGAGGGAACAGCACAGGTCAAGGCTCGGCTCTATCAGACCTACCGGCGTGAATATGAGAATTTCACACAGAAGCCGGGTGAATCTGTTGAGGCTTTGTTTGGTCGTTTTCAGTCGATCATAAACAAGCTTCGGGACAACAAGGCTGAGGGTGCTCAGTTAGTCTCAGATCACGAGCAGGCGCTCAAGGTTCTCCATACCTTGGACCCAAAGATCTGGGAGATCAAGGTATCCTCTATCGTTGAGAGCACTTCTTACGATACCTTGACCATTTCTGAGTTATTTAGCAAGCTGAAGGCCACTGAGGTAGATATCCAGTTGAGATCAAATCTCACTGGTTCTGGATCAAAATCCCTGGCCCTTGCTACACCTTTTGTTGATCCCTCTTCTGTGAGTTGTGCTGGGTTCTCTTTGATGTCTATCACTGAGGACCAGCTAGAGTTATTGGGAGATGATGATTTGTGTCTTTTTAACAACCGGGTGCGTCGTGTCTATGATAAGAGAATGTTCAAAAGACACGGCACAAAATCCGGATGCTTTGAGTGTGGTGATCCAGGACACTTCATCGCCGACTGCCCCAAGCGCAATGGATACAAGAAGGGCACCGGTGGCAGCTTCCATGACTCCGGCAAGCACGAGAGCTCATCCTTCAACAAGGGCAAGCCGAAGACCCGATTCTTCAAGAAGGCCCTGAAGGACTACCGGCGAGAGAACAAGAAGTGCGACAAGGCCTTCTTCACCGAGATGGAGAAGAGCTACTCCAAGCAGTCCACATCTTCTTCCTCTTCATCGAGCTCAAGCGATGAGGAGATCGCCATCAGAAAGGGGAAGGACAAGGACGATCTGGCGGGCCTCTGCTTCATGGCCTTCGGAGACAAGCCGAAAAGCTGCTCTCACCAGCGCCGAAGATCCTGCAAGAGCTTCTGTTCAATGGCTCTTGGGGATAGGGAAGAGAAGAGCTCCTCCGATGACTCCGACGATGACGACAACAAGGTATCATCCTACGAGTGCGAAATCGTTGATTTACTTGAGAGCAATCGTCAGGAGTTGAAATATCGGGAAAAACTGCTTAGGGGGGCTAAGAAGAGGATAGATGAGTTAGAGAGTGAGCTTGCCGTGGCCAACGGCAGAATTGAGAGTCTATCTTCTTCCCCTTGCTTGGGTGATAGCAGTGAGTGCCCGAAGTGTGAGGTGCTTCTGTGTGACCTGTCGACTCTGAAGTCCAGGTACACAGAAAGGGTTGATGAGAGGGACGCTTTGGCCACTGAGCTTGAAAGCGCTCAGCTGGAGCTGAAAGATGCTCAAGTCACTGTCGTCACACCCTGTGTTCATTGCCCAACTCATCTAGCTGCCTTAGCTGAGCTGAAATCCAAGGGCGATGAGCATTTGGGTGATTTGGAGAGGTTGAGAGCTGAGCTTGCCCAGACTAGGCTAGAGCTTGAGACACTGTCAGTTCCACCCACTGTCTGTGAGAACTGCCTGTCTCTTAGAATGGAGTTGATTAAGCTGAAAGCCGAAAAGTCTGTCCAAGTAGAGAGTGAGTGTGAGACCTGCTTGTCTCAGGTGGAGGTTCTAGCTTCCTTGAGAGAGGAGCTAGCAGACTCTCAGAATGAGAACTTTTACCTCCGTTCTATCCTGAGTTGGATCAGTGCCAGAGAGCCACAGCTTGGCATGATGATCCAACAGTTCAAGAGGCAGGATGGGTTTGGGGTAGGTTACACCTACACCAAGGCTGACTTTGAGAGTGCCATTAGCCGGGCAGTGGAGTGGAGTAAAATGACTCCAGAGCAGAGGTATCCCAAGACTCACTCCACTGAGTCTTCCCAGGCTTGTCAGCCCAAGGATGGAGTGATCCATGAACCACCTAAAGCTCCACCCAAGAAACCTATCTGGGTTCCTAAGCCCAAACACCTCCACTCTTCTCTAGACTCTCTTCCTGGACCTTCTCAACCCAAGAAGACTACACCTAACACCACCAAGCCCAAACATCCCAAGCCTCAACCGCATCCCAAGAAGCCCACCTATCATTGTGAGTACTGTCAGAGAGACGGGCATCTTGCGGAGTTCTGCTTCAGGAGGAAGCGGGTTGAGAGAGCTAAGAGGGCTCGTAGTGATCAGGAGCAGTTCTAGCAGCAGGGTGGTAGACTGCGTGTTCCTCGGCGCGGGGAGAGGCTGGAGGCCATGCCGCGTCGTGTAGGTGGTGGTAGAGGAGACGGCTTTCTTGCCCGTGCTCCAGTTGGTGGTGTCCTTTCCGGCAGAGTTCCAGACCGTGTTGGCTACGGTTCTGGACCTCGTGGCCGCAAGGTTAGGCAGAACCGAGGACCGCGCTTTGAGCCGCGTTTTGGTCCAAACTCTTTTGATGGTTTTCGCTTTCCATCTTTTGAGCAGATGGCTCGACACTGGTTTAGCTCTTTTGCTAAACCTGGTGCCAAACCATTTGCTCCCACTTACAGCCACTGATGATGCAGGACCGGGGACTGGAGGATGTTTGGATCATGGACTCAGGATGCTCTCGCCACATGACGGGACATCGTAGATGGTTCTCCAGTCTCACTCCCCCGAGCTCCAAAGAGTACATCACATTCGGGAACAACGGTCAAGGGAAAGTAAGTGGCATAGGCTCAATTCGCATCTCAGATCATTTCTCTTTAAAGAATGTTGCTTTGGTTAAAAATTTGAACTTCAACTTGATTTCTGTTTCGCAACTTCTTGAGGATGGTTTAGAAGTGCGTTTTAAGAAGGGTAATTCTTCTGTGGTTGATTCTAGAGGGTCTTTGATTTGCCAGATTTTACCATTCGGCAAAGTTTTTCGAATTGACTTCTCTAGTTCTTTTGGCCCTTCTCGCTGTTTGATTGCTGGATCTTCTTCTGAGCTCTGGAAGTGGCATAGGAGGTTAGGTCACTTGAGTTTTGATCTGCTAGTCAGGTTAAGCTCTATGGACCTCATCCGAGGATTGCCCAAGCTTAAGTTGGAGAAGGATCTAGTCTGTCATCCCTGTCGTCATGGGAAAATGGTTGCCGCTTCTCACTCACCTGTGACTCAGGTGATGACTTCGTATCCGGGTGAGCTTTTACACCTGGACACTGTTGGTCCAGCTCGGGTACGTTCAGTCGGTGGGAAGTGGTACGCACTTGTCATAGTTGACGACTTTTCTCGTTTCTCGCGGGTTTTCTTTTTGGAGTCTAAGGATGAAACTTTTCAATTTGTTCATGACCTGATTTTGAAGCTGAAGAATGAGAACAATGGTCGGATGCGAGCAATTCACTCTGACAACGGTTCTGAGTTCAAAAATTCTCAGTTCGTCAGCTTCTGTAGTGATCAGGGTCTGGACCATCAGTTTTCCTCTCCCTACACTCCCCCACAGAACGGCGTTGTGGAACGAAAGAACCGCACGCTAGTCGAGATGGCTAGGACGATGCTCGATGAGCACAGGACTCCTAGGCGTTTTTGGGCTGAAGCCATGAACACGGCTTGCTATCTAGCCAACCGCATCTTTCTTAGAGCTTACCTTGGTAAGACATCATATGAACTGCGGTTTGGCAGACAGCCCAAGGTGAGCCACTTGCGAGTGTTTGTCTGCAAGTGCTTTGTGCTCAAGAAGGGAGGGCATTTGGACAAGTTTGAGTCTCGTTGTTGGGATGGTGTTTTTCTTGGTTATGCTTTGCATTCACGAGGTTTTCGTGTTTGGAACCTTGAATCCCATTTGCTTGTCGAGACTTGTGAGGTTTCATTTGATGAGTCCTTGCCTTCTTTGACTCCTTCTTTTGAGCTTTCTGGTGATGATGAGCTCGGAGAGTCCATCTTCGAGGAAGATGAGGATACTCCAGCTGCTGATGAGGGTGGGCCTTCTGCATCCCCCGCAGAGCCCACACCTTCTGAGACTTCGACTAAGGATGAGGGCGGACCTCTGATCACTTCTTCCACTACGATCGAGCCCCCTCAGTCGAGTCCAGAGGTGCCAGCTGCTGACTCCAGTGAGGTGACTTCGGATCACCAGGGAACCCGAGCAGTTCAGCGTGATCACCCCTCAGAGCTCATCATTGGTGATTTGACTGAGAGAACTTTGCGTTCTTCTGCCTCTCTTGCTGTGTTTGCTAAATCTGCGTTTGTTGCATCTTTTGAGCCCAGAGATATTTCTCATGCTCTTTCTGACTCTAACTGGACTAACGCTATGCAAGAAGAGCTTGAGAATTTTGTCCGCAATCGGGTTTGGACACTAGTTGATCCGCCACCTGGATGCAACCCCATAGGCACCAAGTGGGTATTCAAGAACAAACAAGGTGAAGATGGGGTTGTGGTGCGCAACAAGGCTCGACTAGTTGCCCAGGGTTATTGCGAGAAGGAAGGTATTGACTTTGAACAAACCTTTGCTCCTGTTGCCCGTCTTGAGTCCATTCATATTCTTCTAGCTTTTGCCGTTTCGAAGGGTTTTAAGCTTTTTCAAATGGATGTTAAGAGTGCTTTTCTGAACGGGTACATAGAAGAGGAGGTTTATGTTAGGCAACCCCCCGGTTTTGAGAACCCTAAGTTTCCTCGACATGTTTTTAAGTTGCACAAAGCTTTATACGGGTTGAAGCAAGCCCCCAGGGCTTGGTATGACCAGTTAAAGCAATTTTTGTTGGGGAAGGGCTTTGTGATGGGTTCTGTGGACAAAACTCTCTTTTTTCTCAGAGTTGCTTCAGACTTCTTAGTTGCTCAGATTTACGTGGACGATATTATTTTTGGCGGTACTACTGATTCTCTTGTGTCCAAGTTCTTTGAGCAGATGCACAGTGAGTTTGAGATGAGCCTCATGGGTGAGCTCAAGTACTTCTTAGGGCTCCAGATCAAGCAGACCAAGGACGGCACCTTCATCCACCAAGGTAAGTACACTTGCGACATGCTTAAGAAATTTGACTTTGGTGGTGAATTGAAGCCGCAGATGACCCCGATGGGCACATCTGGGGGTCTGGACAAGGACGATAGCGGTGTCAAAGTCAATGAAAGGGAGTTTCGAGGGATGATCGGTTCGCTATTATACTTGACGGCGACAAGACCGGACATACAGTTCGCCGTGGGACTTTGCGCGCGTTTCCAGTCTTCACCACGCGCGTCTCATCGGCAGGCTGTCAAGCGCATCTTCAGGTATCTCACTTATGCGCCCGATCTCGGTCTTTACTATTCAGCATCATCATCTCTTGATTTATCTGGCTTTTCGGATGCCGACTTCGGTGGGTGCTGGTTGGATCGCAAGTCGACTTCCGGTACTTGCCAGTTTCTTGGTTCTTCTCTTGTCTCTTGGTCTTCTCGAAAGCAATCTGGAGTTGCTCTTTCGACCACAAAGGCTGAGTACGTAGCTGCTGCTAGCTGCTGCTCACAGTTGGTTTGGATGATTTCCACTCTACGAGATTTTGGGTTGTTCTTTCCTACCAGAGTTCCTTTGTTTTGCGACAGCACCAGTGCAATTAGTGTAGGGAAAAACCCATGTCTCCATTCAAAAACCAAACACATTGATGTGCGCTTTCACTTCCTGCGGGATCAATATGAGAAAGGTGTCATTGACCTTGTTCATGTTGATACCCATCATCAGTTGGCTGACATTTTCACCAAACCCATAGATCAGTCTACCTTTGAGCGTTTACGAGGGGATTTGGGTGTTGTGTATCCTTTTTAGGATATTTTGCGTCAGTTTTTCTTTCTTCTTTACTCTTTTCTTGAGTCTTTCTGTGTGTGTTCATATCTTGCATATTCACATATCACACTGTTGAGCTTGCTTCTGTTATATGATTGAACTGCTTTACTTATTCTAGCTGGTACATGCTTTTGATTACTTGTCGATGATCATGCTTTGCTTCAGTTCAAATGATATGCTGATATCTGTCATATGCATGGCTTTTATGCTTTAAAATTAAAAAATGATCACCATTGCTTCTGGTAACTAGCATGCGTAGGCTGAATGTTCTTGCTATCTGTTACATGCCTTGTAGCTAGTTTCTGACTTAGATGCAAATATGCAACTTGGACATCTGTATGCTTTAAACATGGAAATGTGCTATAAAAATGATGAAAATTCGAGAACAATGAAAATTCCATGCCTTTTTGTGCATAACTTGAAAAGATCTAGGTGGGTTTGCTTTGTCGCATTACATTTGTTCTGGACTGCATACCATAGCACTTTGGTATGAACTAGGACAGTGTAGTGTATGCCAAGACCAATGTCTTAAGCTTCTGATGGTCCAGATCTGGCCTAGGCTTGACTTGGTCGGTCAGCATAAGGTTTGACATGCAAATAACCCCTGGCAAAAATGCAAAAGGAAAAAGAAAAAGCTTGAAATGATAACAAGTTTGCTGAAGCACTTTGTTTCTAAACAAAGCTTATCTTGGTAGATATCAGTTAGCTTTTGCACCTCATGTTTTACCTTGCTTGTTTTTACTGGAAAATGTGGTGATGCTTTTGTTTGCAAAAACTGAAAAATGCGTGCAAATGACTTTCTTTAGATATCATTTGTTGCACTGATCATGCCATGTATCGTTACAGTATGTCTTTTGCTGTATCTGTTAGATGTTGTAATTGCAGTCAATCATATCTGAGAAGCATGCTTTCTACACTCCTTCTGCACGCCAGTAGAATTCACTGCATATTTTGAGGGGGAGTTGCATTTCAGGGGGAGTCTGTGTCTCTATTGAGTGCTTGATGAGTTCACTTGTCAACAAGGGGGAGAAAATTTGGGATCAGAGTTTAAGGGGGAGTTTTTACTCTGTTGATATCCTTGTTGTTTTGAAATCGCACTCATTATGAGCTTTTACGTTTTGGTTAACCATAATGACCACTTCTTGCTTTTGTTCGGCTTTTGGTCATTAGGGTTAAACTTTTACCTTCTTTTTCTTCTTCTTTGTTTTCTTGTGTTTTTGTTTTCGTGTTTCCACATTTGTTCACAGGTGCTGAAGAGCTGAAGAAGAGGAATGTTGACAATGCACTCATCAAGGGGGAGATTGAGGAGCCATGCTGAATAGCGTGGGCCTCATGGCTCTAGAAGTGATGAGTCATTGTCAACGATAGTCAAAGAGGACAAAAGAAGAAGAGATCTGCTGTTTCATGGGCCGCGTGTGACTCAGGTACACGGGCAGCAAGCGACTGTCGGGCAGAGGAGGCTGCGAAGTCGGGCTGGCCTAATCCGGGTACATGGACCAGAAGCAGCAGAAGACCCACTGGGCTGTTGACCAGGATTGACTCAGGTACACGGGTGGTGAGTGATTGCCGGGCTGAGAGAGATGCGGAATCGGGCCGGCCCAATCCGGGTACCTGGTGCAAAGTCGGTGGAGGCTTTGTCAGTTTCGGCGCAAAACTGACAACCGTCGATCTTGTATCCGACTGTCCAGAAGAGAAGCCGTAGTCGCTACGAAAGCTGAGCTTTCGGATAAGTCATCTGCAACTCTAGGCCCACAGTCAGTCAGTCGTGTCTGTAAAAATACCTAAGGGCAGTAGAGTCTTTTCCTTTATTCTTGCGTCTGTAAAAACCCTAAGGGGCTGGTGGAATGTTCCTAGTGTTGGGAGCCTATAAATAGGACCCCAATCCCTAGGGTTTGGACTACCCTTTGGCTGAAATCAATTCCACTCTTTTTGGGTCACTTTTTGTCTCTTGCACTCTCTCTCACTTCTCTCCTGTTTATGCGCCGCCAAACATTTTTGCTCCTGGTTGTTTTGCCTTGCATTTATTTCATTCCTACAGTTGCTTTGAAGCTTCGATTCTCCATCCGTGTGTAGCAAAACTGTAGTTGGATTTGTTGCTTTCACGTGCACAGGCATTTTCTTGTGTTGTGGGCTTCGCTGGCGTTGTTTTTGCTTCTGTTCTACATGAGCAGAGTACTAGTTCTTGCTGTTTGCAAGTAGTACTCCGCCACTGTAGCAACAGTACTCCTGTGCCAGCTTTTTACTTTTACTGCTTAACTTTTTGATCGGGTTGACAGGACTGAAGTCACTTTTCTGGCTGCTTTCTGGCGAAGCCATCCTCTCTGTTCGAAGCCCCTCAGCTCCGTGAGGCAGGCTTCGATCCAACTTACTCGAAGGCTTCATTTTGATCTTCGAACTTTGTCTTGTGTTCTGTGTTGCTAGCTTCGAAGTTCTCTTTGAACGGACAGCATCGCATACTTCGAACGACAGTGCGAAGGTACTCCGGCTCTAGCTGTTCGAAGTCCACACTTCGATAGGTTTCGAAGTTGACTTCGAAGCTTGTCGTTCTGCTAGGCTTCACGTTGATTTCTGTGTGGCGTGTCAGCCTTCGCTTCTCTTTTCGAAGCTTGCTCTTTTCGAAGGTAGAGTGTAGACTTCGAATTTGGTGCCTCTGTCGTGTTACAGGCCTCGCTTCTTTGTTCGAAGGTAGTCCGTCAGTGCGCTGCATTCGAAGCTCTCTGTTCGAAGGTTTAAGTTCGAAGCACTCTGTTCGAAGCTGTGTCCGAAGCCTTGCCTTCGAAGTACATACTTCGAAGCAGGCTCCGGCGTTGTCATACTTCGCTTCGAATCATACTTCGCTCCTTGCCACTTCGAACTAGACTAGACCCAAACACCTTCGGCTTTTTCACACCACCTTCGACAAACTTCGACTACCACCTCCGAACCAGTCTTTGACCTGCGAAGTAGGCCTCGACCTTCGAAGCAGGCTTCGATCTGCGAAGCAGGCTTCGGCGAGTTTCGAACAGGAGACAGATTTGATAAGGTAACTTCTCTTCTCACTCATAGTGCACCGACATTGCTTTACTGAGAAGTTTGTCTTGCCTAGTCTAGTGTATACTGTTTATCTATCTATTAGCACTGCTTTGATAGTCTTATGTTTGTCATCAGCTGCTTCTAGGCTAGATACCTTTTAGACTTAGGCTATCTGTTTATTTTCTGCTGCTTGGTCTTTTGAGGTGCGTTGGGTATTGGGAACAGGCCATAGATTCGAAAGAATTTTTTAAGGCGCCCATTCACCTCCCCTCTGGTCGCTACTTTCGATCCTACAGCACCCCGTTACGTCGGACCTTTTCAGATCCTCCGACGACAAGGAGAAGTGGCATATCAACTTGAACTGCCTCCATCCTTGGCAGGAGTTCACGATGTATTCCACGTCTCTCAGCTGAAGAAGTACCTTCGCGTACCCACCGAGCAAGCCGATCTTCAGCAGCTCAACGTCCAGGAAGACTTGACCTACATAGAGAAACCCATCAAGGTCTTGGAAACCAAGGAAAGAGTAACCAGAAGTCGTGTCGTTCGCTTCTGCAAGGTTCAATGGAACAACCATCCCGCCGAAGAAGCGACTTGGGAAAAGGAAGACGAACTAAAAGCCCAATACCGCGAGTTATTCGAGTAACGTTCCAATCTCGAGGACGAGATTCTTTGTAAGGGGGATAGGTTTGTAACACCCCAAATTTCCAAAACGATAAAAATGTTATTTAATTCAATTTCCTGAATTTTATATTTCTGAAAATACCTTTAATACCCTTTTTATACCCTTTTGAACTACATCATAGAGTTAATGACCAAACCAGGGGCTGAAAATTTTTGTATAAACTCCCAAAGCCAAGAAATATTTTTGAGGATTTTTATAAATTTTTACCAACCTTGGAAGTAGCCCTATTATTTTAAATCAATTTCTGCAATTATTTTTAATCAGAAAATATTTTCAAACAGTAATGGGCTCCCTCCCCTCCCTTCTCTCTCTCCCGGCCGGCCCAGCCCGTTACCTCGCGCGCCTTAGGCTGACAACCCGACCCCACCTGTCGGCGCCGATTGCCTCCCCTCGCGCGCGCACCCGACACCGCGGCCCCATCTGTCAGCCCTCCCGCTCGCTCGCTCGCGCCCGCTGGCCAGTGGCCCCTGCCTGTCAGACCCGTCGTCTACCTCGCGCCGTCGCCCCCAAATCGCGCCGGCTGACGACCCCTGCCTCGGATCCACCTCGCTGGCCCCTCCCGCATTGAATTGACGCCATTAAACAGCTCCCCGCGCCCGGCCGACCGTTTTCCCCCGTTAAACCACGCCATTAAGCCACGGGATCACCGCTACGCGTGCATGGCCGAGCCCTCGCCGGCGAGTTAATCCCCCCCCCCCCTCGGCTTTCCTTGTATTCGTCGCCCGTTATTCCTCGCCGATGACCCTATTTAAACCACGGCCCTCCACCGCGTTCGGTTCACGCTTCCAATTGCTCTCAGACCAAACCGAGCGCCCACACTTCGCCTTTTAGCGCACTCCCCCTGTTTCGCCTCCGGCCACCCCTCGCCGTCGCCTCGGACCGCCTTTGTCCGCGCCTCCGCCACCAACGTGACCGCAAGGACCTCCCCAACGCCGGCCACCACTCCATCGTCGACGAACCTCACCGGATCGCCGTTGCCACCAAGGACCCGAACACCTTCGCCGCCTCCGCTCGTCGCCGGCCTCGCTCCGTCGACCTTTCTTCGCCGCAAGGGTACCCTCGTGATCCCCGTAGCACCCTCTTTCCATTTTAGACCTTAGCTTCGACTGCCATCGCTCGCCGTGGCCCCTGGCCCGCTCGCCGTCGCTGGAGAAGACGACCGGCACGGGCTGAGTACCCGTGCCGTGTCGGATTCACGCGCGACCGCGCGATCTGGATCCGACGGTTACGATAAATTCCCGCGTGTGATTTAATCGGATCTGTTAGATCTCGGCGAAGGGGTACGTTATAATCTCAGCCGTCCGTTAGTTTTAAGACCCCGCATCGCATCTAAGCCGTTCATCGCGTACCGGTTCGATGTTTTAATCACAGCCGTCCACGTCAACTTACACACCTCGCCTCGCCCGCGCGCGTTGGATCTAGATCCAATGGTCCAGATCGATCCGACGCACGCGCACAGTGCGCGGGTTCACCGTGGGCCTGGCTCAACGTGGACCCGAGGCGTTTTAAATTTGAAAATAAATTCCAGAAAAGGTTTAAAACTTGTAAAATTCATATCTGGCGCATTTGAACTCTAAAAATTGTCATTCCAATTTCAGAAAATTCATAATATTATTCTCTACATGATTATGCAATAAAAACAGTAGGTTTACTTTGGACATTTCATGTTTATTCAAATGATTATTCAAAGGCCTTTAGGGCTAAAATACAAATTCAAATATTTAAACTTCAGAAAAGTTTATATTTATTTCCTTTCTGTCCATGTGCTGAAAACCATTAAACTAACATGAACTTTTCATTTAAAAGTTTATTAGAAAACTTAAGATGACAATAATCACATTTAAACACCCTTTCTAAAAAGGACAACTTTTCATTTTAATTCCTTAAAAATTTATTATGAAATAAATCTCAGAACCTTAACAATTGAATTTATCTTATTCTTAATCAAACCAACTTTAACTTATGTGCTTATCATGTAATGTTATATTGTTTGATTGAATGTTGTGTTCTTTTTATTTTACTTTATTATATTGAAAAGACTACGACGTCACCGAGGAGCCGGAATACTTCCCAGAAGTCCCTCCCTCGCCTTTTGCTGAACAAGGCAAGTCACCAAACCAATCTTTTGAGCATATTGAACCCATGTTTGATTAATCTATCGCTAAAACACATAGGCTATATATGCATTAGTCCAATGAACCCTTACAATATATTTATTTAGGATCCCCCGACCTTGATGTGCAACCCAAGCCATGCTCTCTAGCCTAAACTCCTTGTCACCATATGATAAATGTTATTAGCTAGGGTCCAATGTATCGACACGATCGCTATAGGATAAAAATGAGTCGTAGTACCTGGTTCTATTATATGATCCCATTGTTTCTTATCTATGGAATTCTGTCGGTGTTGGAGTTGTGGTTGTGAGTGAATGCATGGTGGGTTCCGGGTGCAAGCTAGGGCATTGGTCGGTAGCACCCGGGGCACTATAAGGATCGGTCTGATGGATCCGTTGCAATACACTTCCGTACTAACCACAAGTCTTGTGGGTAAGTCCTAACTAAGGTATGGATTGCTCCAAACCGAGGCCACCATTTGGAGATGGGTCAAGTAGCACCTGCGGGTGACTTGTACCAATGCGGCGCAAAAGGGGGTGCGACGTTAGCCGGGATGCGGCCCGGCGCGCCGGCGAAACCTAGAGCGGGTGGTTGTCACATGGAGCATTTCATGCCGAGATTTTGGCACGAGTTCCCGTGGTATGGGTCATCTCGTTTGGGATGAGTGCGTGCCTTGTGGGTACAGTAGTACATCTCTGATCAGAGTTTCAAATCTTTTCGAAAAGCTGAGCCCACGGTCAAGGGCGGGTTGCGTGACATCCCCCAGTTAGATTACTTTGAATATGTATGTGCATGATGGATTGACATGTAAGGACTGTTGTGCGAGGAGGTAAAACGTAATCCTCGAGTTAGTTGATGTTGTTGATGTTCATGTTTACTTTTCCGCATGATTAAAATGTGACTGCACTAAATGCAATAACTGAAACTGTACTTTTCCGCATGATTAAAATGTGACTGCACTAAATGCAATAACTGAAACTGTACTTTTCCGCAATGTTAGCCATTACCCTTCTTTATTTATTACCCTGCATTATTACTTGCATTTCCGGTGGCTTGTTGAGTACTTTTTGTACTCATACCCGTTGGACCCCACAGAGGATGCTTACTATGAAGACGGTCTGGAGTAGCGACCCAGTCGAGAAGAAAGATCCTGAAGAAGATGTTCGTCATGCAGAGCTTTAATTATCTTTATTACTGTTTTTACCAAGACTTTGATGTAATAAATATGGTCTGCGTACCATGAATATTGCCGTATGTACGTCGTCGCATGATGAACCTCTTGTATTATTGTTTTTCTTATGAAATTCAATAATGTCTCGATTTTGATAAATCGGGGCGCTACACCGCCCCTCGCCCCAAGAGGATCACGTCGCCGCTCGCACCCGCCGAACCATCTAGCTCCAGCGCCACTGCACCACGCCCCGCCATCATCGCTGACCCCATCATTGAGAACTTCACCGAGCCCACCGTCCCTCAGGACCCCCGTGGTTCCGAGAGTACGGAGACTACCCCGGAGGACGAGTAGACGATAGTACTCGTTGGGTGTTTTATGATTGTGCTTTGATTGTGGTACCATCTGCAATGGCTTGTGTTATGGGTGGCACGAAAATAAGATCTTAAATGTAACGAACATTTTAGTACCACTTTTATACAATTTCCCTTGAGCTATTTTGGAGTGAAATTCTTTTTAAGTCTTTCCCTTATGATTGAAATTGTTATTGTTCTCAGAAGATGTCCGACAACCAGAACACCGGGTCTAATAGCGGAGAAGGAGCAACCAACAGCCTGCCCGGAAGCGTTGTGCCCAACTGGGGTGCAACGGGCCAGCGCCAAACTGGACCGCCATCTGCCAGCCATCCTAGCCTGGCGGAAATGATGGAAAACCAGAACCAGTTGATCACCGCCCTCCTAACACAAATGCAGCACCAACAGGCTCAGTTGGACCGGCTGCAACAGCAGAACGTGGAGCTGATCCCTCATCCACCAGCCCCTGCTCCCACGCCACAACTCTCAGAGTTCTTGCGCATGAGGCCCCCTATCTTCTCAAGCACACCGAACCACATGGAGGCCAGCGATTGGCTCCGGACCATCGGGAAGAAGTTGGACCTCCTCCCATGCTCCGACCGGGAGTGAGTGGCATTTGCCACCCACCAGCTCCAAGGACCCACCGCGGAATGGTGGGACAACTACCGTGAGTCCCAGCCGGAGGACCACGAGGTGACTTGGGCGGAGTTCACCATCGCCTTCCGCGCTACTCACGTCCCCGCTAGAGTTGTCACCGTCAAGCAGCAGGAGTTCCGGGACCTACAACAAGGGAGCCAGACCATCATGGAGTATCTCCATGAGTTTAACCGTCTGGCCCGCTATGTGCCAGAGGAAGTGCAGACTGACGCTCTCCGCCAGGCCAAGTTCCTCCAGGGACTAAAGGATGAGCTCTCCATACAGCTCGTCGCCACCGACTACGCTGACTTTCAGTGGTTGGTGAACAAGGCTCTCATCCAAGAGACTGAGCAGAACAAGATGGACCTCAAGAAGAGGAAGATGATCGCATTCAAGCATTATCAAGGGTACACCTAGAGGCCCCGCTTCGTCCCTCCGCCACCGGCACCCGCCTACCATCCTCGACCCATCTACAGGCCGCCGCATGCCACCAGTGGCTCCAATGCCGGGAATCCTCACCCCGCTCCACCAGCTCCGACCGCTCAACCAGCACCCGCCGCCAAAGCCCCGATGCTGAGGGACCACAACGACAAACCGATCGTCTACTTCAACTGCCGGAAGAAAGGGCACTACTCCCACCAGTGTCCTCACCCCAAGCATCCCCAAGGCGCGGCGCCCAATCAAGCGGTTCATGCCCACGTCAATCACATTAGCACCGAGGAAGCTCAGGAGGCCCCCGAAGTCATACTTGGTATGTTCACAGCAAATTCCATACCTACGATAGTGTTGTTTGATTCTGGAGCAACACATTCTTTCATATCAGAAGGTTTTGTGAGAACAAATAACTTGGAAGTACTCCCTCTGCCCGTCCCCATGATGATCGCCACCCCCGGCAAGAGGACCCTAGCTAATCTATTCAGCCCAAGGGTAAGGATAGAAATCCAAGGGGTTTTATTCTGGGTCGAGCCAGTTCTTATCGAGTGCACCGGACTCGACCTCATCCTAGGGATGGACTAGTTGATGAAGCACAAGGGAGTAATAGACTGCGCTAGTAAGTCCGTCACCGTGACCAGTTCCAGAGACAAAGTCGTCACCTTTAAGATGACGACACGTGGCCCTAGTAGAGTATCTCTTCACTCACTGACCCTAGAAGAAGTGCCCATAGTCAAAGAATACATGGACGTCTTCCCAAAAGACCTGCCAGGGATGCCTCCCAAGAGGGACATCGAATTCAGAAATCGAGCTTGTCCCCGGGACCACCCCAATGTCCAAGCACCCCTACTGGATGGCCGCCAATGAACTAGCCGAAGTAAAGAGCAATATTGAGGATTTGGAACAGAAAGGGTACATCCGACCGAGTACCTCACCTTAGGGTGCACCGGTCATCTTCGCCATGAAGAAAGACAAGACCAGGAGAATGTGCGTAGACTATAGAGCCTTGAACGACGTGACCATCAAGAATAAGTACCCGCTGCCTCAAATCGACGACCTATTCGACCAGTTAAAGGTATCCTCAGTGTTCTCCAAGATCGACCTCAGATCAGGCTACCACCAGCTGAGAATTAGGGAAGAAGACATCCTCAAGACTGCCTTCACATCCCGCTATAGACTATACGAGTATACCGTGATGTCGTTCGGACTCACGAATGCCCCGGCCTTCTTCATGAACATGATGAACAATGTATTCATGGAGTTCTTGGATAAATTCATTGTGGTATTCATCGACGATATCCTCTTCTACTCCAAGACCAAGGAAGATCATGAAGCCCACCTTCGTCTGAACCTAGGGAAGTTAAGAGAGCAGCAATTGTACGCCAAATACAACAAGTGTGAGTTTTGGTCGTCCGAGGTGAAGTTTCTCGGCCATGTCATATCTGCCAGAGGAATAGCAGTGGACCCTACCACCGTGGAAGCAGTGATCAATTGGTTACAGCCGACGAACGTAACCGAGATCTGGAGTTTTCTAGGATTGGCCGGATATTACCGTCGGTTCATCGAGAACTTCTCAAAGATTGCCAAGCCCATGACCAGACTGCTGCAGAAGGAAGTGAAGTTCGAATGGACTCCAGATTGTGAAGAATGCTTTCAGACCCTCAAGAAGAAGCTTGTGTCAGCCCCGATTCTGACCCTGCCAGACATCCGGAAGGACTTCCACGTCTAGTGTGATGCCTCTCGCCAAGGGTTGGGGTGTGTGTTGATGCAAGACGGGTAGGTGATATCTTATGCCTCTCGTCAGCTGAGGCCGCATGAGTTAAATTACCCGACCCATGACCTAGAATTGGCAGCCGTGGTTCACGCCTTGAAGATATGGAGACATTATCTTGTGGGTAATCAGTGTGAGGTCTTCACCGGCCACAAAAGCCTTAAGTACATATTCACCCAACTAGACCTGAACCTCAGACAAAGAATGTGGTTGGAGTTGATCAAGGATTATGACTTAGGAATCCACTATCATCCAGGCAAGGTGAACGTAGTGGCAGATGCCCTAAGCCAGAAGGGGTACTGTAATACCATCATGGTGCAAGACCAGGCCCCGTTGTTATTCAAGGAGATGGAAAGGTTGAATTTAGGGATCACAACCAAGACGTACCTCGCGGCCCTAGAAGCCAGGCCTGTCTTAATGGACCAGATCCGTGAAACACAAAAGGAAGACCCTGATATCTTAGAGATCTAGAAGAATATGAGGAAGGGTAAAGCCCTTGGGTTCTCCGAAGACGAGAACGGTACCGTCTAGTTCGGAAACCGGATATGCGTGCCCGACAAGCCAGAGCTAAAGGCCCTCATCCTTCAAGAAGCCCATGAGACTCTATACTCCATACACCCTGGGAGTACGAAGATGTACCAAGACCTGAAGGAGAAATATTGGTGGGTCAGCATGAAGAGGGAAATAGCTGAGTATGTGGCCAAGTGCGACACATGCCGACGAGTCAAGGCAGAGCACCAGAGACATGCCAGATTATTGCAACCCCTCAAGGTCCCTGAATGGAAGTGGGAAGAAGTAGGGATGGACTTTGTTGGACCGGAAACGGCGACCAGAGGGGGGTGAATGGGAGCTTTTAAAATTTCAGACTAAAAATAGCCTTCTGTTTTAATTTTGTCTTCTGCGGAACAGGCTTCGAACACACCCTTCGAAGTTCTGGTTCGGAGGTATTTCACAGCTCCGAACACAGGCTTCGCACAGGGGCAAAAGTACGAAGCCAAGAAGACTTCGCTCCACATACAACCCCAAAAACCCAACTCTACTAAGTCAGTGTAGGCTCCGCACACAGGGTGCCTCGAGCAGGCTTCGCACTTCACCCTTCGCAAGAGAGGACCTCCTTCTGAGGACTTCGACCAAATACTTAGCGACAGCAACTGGTGCTGGGCTTCGTACTTCGAAGGTCAAAACGCACACTTTACGGACTTCGCTAAGGGCTTCGACTAGGGAAGAAAAACAGGCTTTGATCAGTGCTTCGCTAGTAATCAGAGGACTAGCCTTCAGTTTACACAGAGCGAACACACACTGAAAAATACACTTCGCTCAAAACACACTTCTCCCAAACAGGCTTCGGTGCACTACAAGTCAATCGAAGTGACACACAAGAAATCGAAGTATGCAGCGAGGTATGCAAACAAGCTCAAGCAGAAAGTGAACACAGAAACAGGGCTTCGCTGCTTGAATAGGGAACACAAAAATTGAACTCACAGGATGAATACAGAGTACGGTGACTAGCACAGGAGTTCTACAATGAATGCTCAAAGTGTTAATGCGACCTACCCAGCCTCGACTATTTATAGCCACTATTCATCCATGTGAATTGACTACTTTACACCTAGGGTTTACATTGCTTTTGTCTCATCGGAACAGAGGGGTACAAAAGGTAGTCTACTTTATTTGGAGGCTTCTTTTGTCAGCTTCGCAGAGGGGACAGTACCAGCTTTTGCAGAGCAGACGCTTTTTGCAGCGCAGACGCTGTCAGCCTTTGCAGCTTTGGATGCTTCTGAAGCCCCCCTTCGCACGCGAGGGGTGCAGTAGCTTCGGTGAGAAGCCTTAAGCCTGACGGCCTTCGCTTCACTGAAGACAGCCTTCGATACAGTGACGGTTTTGAGCCGAAGCCGTCAAAGCCCTTGGGCCTTCGCACCAACACCTTCGGAGTGGACCACCACGGCTTTGCAGCTTCTCCCAGCTCAAACTCCGTCAGTCCGTGTACCGAAGCCATGCACGGCCGAAGTACCACAAGTCAACCTCGCTCCGGAGCTAGCCTCACTCCGAAGCATGCTTCACTCCGAAGCCCCACCTTCAAAGTACCACCCTTCGAAGTCCCTCCTTCGTCCAAGGCCTCTGCATGAAGCATTCCATGAGCACTTCGTCGCAGTGTCTCTCCCCGAGCACACTCCTCGACGAGCCTCACCTGGACCATGCCTTCAATGCACCTCGACTTCTGAGACCTTCGTCGGGTAAACCTTCGAGTGTCTCCCTCCGGAGCACACTTCGAACACTTTGCCTCTGCTGAGGACTTGATCCACCAAACTCCTAAGTTACTCCATTCGGAGTACCCTTCGAAGTGCCTCGCCTCCGAGGACTTCGTCTCGGAGTACCTTCACCCGGAGCCACGCTCCGCACTTACTCCCTTCTCCTGGCGCACCTCGACCCGAGGTCCGACCTCGACCCCTTCGCAGCCTTCATGACGGAGCTCCCTGCTCCCCTGGCATCAAGCCTCCTGCTTGACCCAGGTTCACTTGCTACGAACCGTCTGTCACCTCCGAAGTCACCTGCGCACCACAGACAAGCAGACAAATGTATCCAGTACTCCGGAGACCTCTCCGGGTAACAACCTTCGGCACACACTCCGGTGTACCGCCCAAAGTACCGAGACCTTCGGTACAACCCAGTCATTGTGTACTGTCAGACCTCTCCGACAGGCACACTCCGCTGCAACAGCTGCAGCAACCAAAGCCCACCAAACCCTTCAGTGAAACCACCTCCGAACACCTTCGGAGGGACCCCTTCGAAACAGAGGGTAAAAGCCTGTCAACCACTCATCACAGACTCCGAAACCAACCCTTGGTTTCTCAATCTCCCCCTTGATGAGTGCATTGACAACCAAATTCAAGTTCAAGAAAAATTGAAGAATTTCAGCTCACAAGTGACCATAAAAACTCAGAAACGAGCCAAATCATGTCACTTGATAAAAGAATTTTCCTCCCCCATTTTAAAAGAGTAAAAGCCCCTTCGGCAAATCTCCCCTTTTTCGAGATAAAAACTCCCCCTGAGTTATTTGACCTCCTTGGTGCAGAGAACTCAAAAATTTCTCCCCCTTTGGCAATGCAAGCATCAAGGAGCATTCAAAAGATGCAAAGCTTCGAAAGGAGCAGAATTGCAAAGACATATAGAGCAAAAATATGCCAACATTAATACAAATTTTTCATGTGCTCAGCTCAATTTAACATTCTCTAAAAACATGATGACAGCATGTGATTTTTGAAATAAAAGCATCACCACTTAATCGAGATAACTAGACAAGTAAAAGCAGGGGTTGCACAAAGCTAGTCAATTTCTACTCTAGACAGACAAGTCCAGTTCAAGTGGAGCAGTGAAAAGCAAACTTGATGATTAATGAATTTTTCTTTTTCATAATGCCAGGGGTTATTTGTTTGTCTACCTTATACTTTCCAACCAAGCCAAGCCTAGGCATGAAAGCCATTAGAAGCTTAAGGCGGTGATTTTGGCATACAATACACTATTCCAGTTCAGACCGATGTGCAATGGTAAGCAGTCTAGAATAGGGTAGTGCGACAAACAAATCCACCTGGATCTTTTTACTTTGAAGCATGCAAATCATGGATTTTTGGAAATTTGATTAAGTGAACAAATTGTTTAGCACTTTATGAATAGCCATGAATATGTAGAACAATTTTTCAAGTTGCATTGTTTAGCATCCAAAGAAAAGTGTCTTGCTATCAAGCAGATAAAAAATAGCTAAAGCAGTCCTGCCTAAACATGCTAGATTCAAGACTTAAGCAGTGAGCACGATTTGATTTTGGAAATAAAACATCATGCACATTAATGTTTCAGATATATTAAATAGAGCTGAGCTGACACGATTTCATGAATTATAATCAGGCATATAGGTGCAAGAGATGTAAATGCAATTTCACACATGACTAGCATATGCACACCAATCTAAAACAGCTCCCCCTCACAAAATGTCGTAAGGGTGACAAACACCAAGTTCCCCACACAAGTAGGCAAAACGAGTAGCATCGAGGGGTTTTGTGAAAATATCGACTAGCTGGTGTTGGGTATCAACATATTGAAGTTCAATATCACCCTTATCATTATGATCTCTGAGAAAATGATATCGCACATCAATGTGTTTGGTTCTGGAATGTTGAACCGGGTTGTTTGCAATACAAATAGCGCTAGTGTTATCACAGAAAAGTGGAACACTCTTATAATCTAACCCGAAATCCCGCAAAGTGGAAACCATCCACAAAATCTGAGAGCAACAGCTAGCTGCAGCAACATATTCGGCCTCAGCCGTCGATTGCGCAACACTAGACTGTTTGCGGGAAGACCAGCAAACCAGAGAAGTACCCAGAAAATGACAAGTACCAGAGGTACTTTTCCTATCAATCCTACACCCAGCAAAGTCCGCATCGGAATAACCTCGAAGACACAAAGAGGAAGACGCTGAATACCAAATGCCGAATTCGAGGGTATGTTTGAGATACCTGAGAATGCGTTTTACCGCTTAGCGGTGCGAAGCTCGTGGTGAAGCCTGAAAATGAGCGCACAGACACACTGCGAAATGTATGTCCGGCCTCGTAGCAGTCAAGTAGAGGAGGGAGCCGATCATGCTTCGGAACTCCTTCTGATCTACGGCTTCTCCATCCTCATCAGGATCCAATGCTACAGATGTAGCCATTGGAGTGGCAAGAGGCTTCACATCAGCCATGACGAACTTATTGAGCAGGTCCTTGGTGTACTTCGTCTGGTGGACGAAGGTACCCTGTTTGCTTTGCTTGATTTGCAAACCAAGGAAAAATGTGAGTTCGCCCATCATGGACATCTCGAACTCCCTGCTCATGGCATCTGCAAACTCGGCAACCAAAGCATGAGAAGAGCCACCAAAGATGATATCATCCACATAAATCTGCACTAGAAGGAAATCTTTGCCATGCTTGAGAGTGAACAGGGTTTTATCAACAGATCCCATCAAATACCCCCGCTCAAGCAGAAAAGACTTAAGTCTATCATACCATGCCCGAGGGGCCTGCTTGAGTCCATAAGAGCCTTATGAAGTTTAAGGACTTTGTGTGGGTATTTGGGGTTTTCAAAACCAGGGGTTGTTTTACATAAACATCTTCGCCTATGAAGCCATTAAGAAAAGCACTTTTAACATCCATTTGATAGAGTTTGAAACCACGGGATGCTGCAAATGCAAGTAAAATCCTAATGGCCTCAAGACGAGCAACAGGTGCAAAAGTTTCAGTAAAATCAATCCCTTCTAATTGAGAATAACCCTGAGCTACAAGTCTAGCCTTGTTTCTAACTACAGTCCCATCCTCCCCTTGTTTGTTTTTGAAAATCCATTTTGTTCCAATGAAATGAACATTTGGAGGAGGATCAACTAAAGTCCAGACTTGGTTTCTCTCAAAATTTTCAAGTTCTTCATGCATGGCATTGATCCAACTAGAATCAGAAAGTGCATGACTAACATCTAAGGGTTCGAAAGAAGCAACAAAAGCAGAATAAATGAAATGAGCATGAGAACGTGTTACCCTTTGATCAAGCTCACCAATGATCTTCTCTGGAGGATGCATCCTTTGAACGTGATGTGGAGCCTCGCGGCGAGATGCAGTCTCCCCCTCAACTTGTGCGTTGGAGTGGTCCAAGATGACCGATGTCAAGGTAGTTGCTTCGGGACCTTGTGCCGAAGTAGTCGAAGCGGGGTAAGCTTCAGGGGTTGATGTCGAGGGTAGTAGGGGTTCATCCTCGAACTCTCCGGGATCTTCTTCTTCGAAGATAGTCTGTTCCATATCGTGTTCATTTGCCTGTTCAAGAGCAGAACTAACAGAGGGGGTTGATTCATCAAAAGTCACATCACATGACTCGATGACAGTGTTAGTCTCCAAATTATAAACACGATAAGAATGACCATGTGTAGTGTAACCCAAAAAGATCCCGTCAGAAGAATGCGACTCAAATTTATCCAAATTACCACGTTTTAGGATAAAGCAACGACAGCCAAAAACTCGAAGATGAGTAACCTTGGGTTGTCTCCCAAAACGTAGCTCATAAGATGTCAAGTTCAAAATTGAGCGCAAGAATATTCGGTTTGAGATGTAACATGCAGTGTTCATGGCCTCAGCCCAGAATTTTCTAGGAGTCCTATGCTCATCGAGCATCATCCTAGCCATCTCAACCAAAGTGCGGTTCTTTCTCTCAACAACACCATTCTGTTGAGGAACCCGCGGAGCAGAGAATTGATGTTCTATGCCATGCTCCAAGCAAAAGTCAACAAAGAGACTGTTCTTGAACTCAGTGCCATTATCACTTCGAATGAATTTCAATGCACCAGGGTGTTCAGTGAAAAGTCTCAAAGCCAAGCTTCGAAAGTGTGAAAACACTTCATCCTTGCTGGCAAGAAAGAAGACCCAAGAGTAGCAAGAGAAATCATCGACAATGACTAATACATACCACTTGCCGCCTAAAGAACTAACCCGAGAAGGACCTACAGTGTCCATGTGGAGAAGTTCTCCGGGTTGTTCAGTCATCACTGTGGTGACTGGCGAATGCGAAGCGGCAATTATTTTTCCATGTCGACAAGGAGCGCAAACTAAATTCTTCTCAAACTTGAGCTTGGGCAATCCTCGGATCAGACCTAGGGCGCTCAAACGAGCGAGCAACTCAAAGCTCATATGCCCTAGTCTCCTATGCCACTTCCAAAGCTCAGAAGTCGAATGTGCAACAAGACAATGAGAAGAACCAGAAGACTCAGAGAAATCAGCTCCAAAAACTCTCCCAACTCTAAAGATCTTACACACCACAACGCCATCAGAATTGAGTACTTGCGAAGTATCGCGATGAAATCGCACTTCGAAGCCCTCATTAAGCAACCGAGATACTGAAAGCAAATTGTATCCCAGGTTTTCAACCAAAGCAACATCTTTGAGAGTGAAATTCGAGTTGATTCTTACCACACCTTTACCTTTCACTCTACTCCTTCGATTGTTGCCGAAGGTGATATGTTCCCTTTGCTTGGTTGTGGTGAGGCTGGAGAACCATGCTGCATCTCCGGTCATATGGCGCGAACAACCGGAGTCCATGATCCACGTGCCCTCCAAGCCTCGGTCTGTCGCCTACACATGATAAGAAAATCTCGATCGCTCAGTGCTGGGGTGAGTGAAAATATGACGAGGCATCCAGCACTGAGTGATACGAGTAGTAGGCACAGTAAAAGTAGACTGTCTACGCACAGGATAATCAGAATGATGCAAAGTGCGAGGTCTACCTACATGCTGTGATCTAACAACATGACGAGGTCTCCTACTCTGACGAGGTACAAAGCTACTCGCCCGTGGTCAACCACCATATGGAACATGGTGAACACCTCGAGGAGCAAAACCTCTCCGAGAAGCGCGAGGAGCCTCAAAAATAGGACGATAGTAAAACTCAGACTCATGCATACCTAAAGATGGGTAATGCATGTCCTGGTAACTCATCGCCTGAGAGCGTCGCTCATCCTTGATGCGACGAAAACAGAACCCAACCAAATTACCCGCCCGCTGACAGTAGGAACAATGAAAAACTCTCCTAGGGGCACTCTCATGGGTCATATGAGCAACTCTCATAGGCTCCTTGGGCTTCTGCTGAGTGGTTTTCTTGGGAGGGATTTTCTTGGCAGGAGGAGTGGTTTTCTTTGGAGTTCTGGTAGGCTTTTTGGCTGATGGAGTGTCTAACAGAGCTCTCTCTTTCTCTAGGGTAGTGGGTGAGGTAAAAACAGTTTTGTTCTCACTATCTGAAGGAATCCTCTCAAATCCCAAACCTAGAGCTAACCCTGCTCTGTCAGCACACATCTTGGTCTTGGCCAAGAGTAAATCCATCCTACCCTTTCCCTCAGTGCATTTGTTAACCACAGAAAGAAAGTATTCATTTTCAGTCATGAGGTTCTCAGCTCGCTCTCTAACAGTGCCTAGCTGGTCCTTAAGGGTTATGCAAGTGTCACACAGGTTGCACATCCTTAGAACTACCGTCCCTCTCCAATCTAGCCTCTAAGTCATGAATATGCTTATCACGTAAATCAATGCTCTCACGTAACAACGAACAGTTCATGCATTCAATTATATCATGAGGTCTAGAATCAACCACCAAAAGCTGCTTCTGTGTAGTCTCAAGCTCAGATAGAGTTTGAGCATGTACAGAACGCAACTAAGCAAGCTCACCCATGACAACAATACAAGATTCACATTCAGTATCATTAATTTTAGACTTAAGCATGGCATAATCAGTGGAAAAAGATTCTAGCCTAAGTCTAAGGTCTTTTCTTTCTCTAGCGGCTTGCACAAGTAATCTATCCTGACCAAGAACTACTTCATTCAGCTCATCTAATTTAATTGAAAGCTGGTCATAGGATAGAGGTACCTCAGATGAGTCAAGCTCATCGCCGCTGTGATCGCTGTTGGCCATGAAGCAAAGGCCGATGAAATCTCATCCCTTCTTGTCCTTCTTCTCCTCCTTCCTTGGAGACTCCTCTTCTCAGAGCTCGACTCCTCAGTTGAGGAAGTGTCGATGTCGCTGAGAGCAGCAACAAATGCCCTGGAAGCAGCTTTGGCTACTCTCTTAGCCACCTTGCCGCGCTTGCCCTTCACAAAGGGTTTCCTCTCCTTCTTGTGGAATTTGGGGTGCTCACTCTCATCTCTTTTCTTGAGTTTAGGGCAATTGGCCTTGATATGAGAAGTGTCGCCACACTCAAAACAACCACTAAAACCACTTCTCCTCTGATCCCGTCTTTCATGGTGAAAACGGGTGAACCTTCTGGCAATGAGAGCAAGCTCATCATCATCCAGAGTATCCACCTGCTCCTTAGTGACGGAGACCAGGGAGGACAAAGCAAAACCATCTGCAAGAACACAAGTGCCAGATGTGCTTGGTTCTGCAGTGGTGCCACGGCTAGTGCTATAAACCAATGCCAATGGATGTGGCAAAGAGTTTTTGTGCACTGCAAGAGATGCCTTGGCAATCTCTGTGGACTTCAGCTTGCTGAAGAGCTCATCACAGGTCAATGTGTCATAACCTACGGACTCCTCAATGCTGGATATCTTCACTTCCCATATGCTACGATCAAGAGCATAGAGAAGCTTGATAGCCCTATCATGATCATTGTAAGCAAGCGTCCCGTTGGACCGCAAGTTACTCACTATTGCATCAAAGCGAGAAAACATGGCATCTATAGATTCACCAGGTGCCTGCACAAACAGCTGATACTGTTGATTGTATGTGCTTTGGCGTCTGGCCTTAATCTGTGTAGAGCCCTCATGAAAAATAGTGAGAGTGGTCCAAATTTCCCTAGCAGTCCTAAGGTGCTGCACCCTATCAAACTCACTTCTACTCAAACCAACGAACAATATATTTCTTGCATTGGAGTTGGCATTATACTGATCCTTCTCTGTTTGAGAGGTGCGAGTTTTAGGGATGGAGTATTGTGAGTCCACAATCTCCCAAATTGCATTTCCTTGGCTTAACAAGTAAGCCTCCATGCGCACCTTCCAGTATGCAAAATCAGTCCCATCGAACAGAGGTATTTTACTAACTCTGTCCATGTCGCCAATAGATCACAAAACCGGTTAAGGTCAACTGGTGATCTTAACCCGCTCTGATACCAATTGTTTGACCGGAAACGACGACCAAAGGGGGGGTGAATGGGAGCTTTTAAAATTTCAGACTAAAAATAGCCTTCTGTTTTAATTCTGTCTTCTGCGCAACAGGCTTCGAACACACCCTTCGAAGTTCTGGTTCGAAGGTATTTCATAGCTTCGAACACAGGCTTCGCACAGGGGCAAAAGTACGAAGCCAAGAAGACTTCGCTCCACACACAACCCCAAAAACCCAACTCTGCTAAGTCAGTGCAGGCTCCGCACACAAGGTGCCTCGAGCAGGCTTCGCACTTCACCCTTCGCAAGAGAGGACCTCCTTCTGAGGACTTCGACCAAATACTTAGCGACAGCAACTGGTGCTGGGCTTCGTACTTCGAAGGTCAAAACGCACACTTTACGGACTTTGCTAAGGGCTTCGACTAGGGAAGAAAAACAGGCTTCGATCAGTGCTTCGCTAGTAATCAGAGGACTAGCCTTCAGTTTACACAGAGCGAACACACACTGAAAAACACACTTCGCCCAAACAGGCTTCGGTGCACTACAAGTCAATCGAAGTGACACACAAGAAATCGAAGTATGCAGCGAGGTATGCAAACAAGCTCAAGCAGAAAGTGAACACAGAAACAGGGCTTCGCTGCTTGAACAGGGAACACAAAAATTGAACTCACAGGATGAATACAGAGTATGGTGACTAGCACAGGAGTTCTACAATGAATGCTCAAAGTGTTAATGCGACCTACCCAGCCTCCACTATTTATAGCCACTATTCATCCATGTGAATTGACTACTTTACCCCTATGGTTTACATTGCTTTTGTCTCATCAGAACAGAGGGGTACAAAAGGTAGTCTACTTTATTTGGAGGCTTCTTTTGTCAGCTTCGCAGAGGGGACAGTACCAGCTTTTGCAGAGCAGATGCTTTTTGCAGAGCAGACGTTGTTAGCCTTTGCAGCTTTGGATGCTTCTGAAGCCCCCCTTCGCACGCGAGGGGTGCGGTAGCTTCGGTGAGAAGCCTTAAGCCTGACGGCCTTCGCTTCACTGAAGACAGCCTTCGATACAGTGACGGTTTTGAGCCGAAGCCGTCAAAGCCCTTGGGCCATCGCACCAACACCTTCGGAGTGGACCACCACGGCTTTGCAGCTTCTCCCAGCTCGAACTCCGTCAGTCCGTGTACCGAAGCCATGCACGGCCGAAGTACCACAAGTCAACCTCGCTCCGGAGCTAGCCTCGCTCCGAAGCCTGCTTCACTCCGAAGCCCCACCTTCAGAGTACCACCCTTCGAAGTCCCTCCTTCGTCCAAGGCCTCTGCATGAAGCATTCCATGAGCACTTCGTCGCAGTGTCTCTCCCCGAGCACACTCCTCGACGAGCCTCACCCGGACCATGCCTTCAATGCACCTCGACTTCTGAGACCTTCGTCGGGTAAACCTTCGAGTGTCTCCCTCCGGAGCAAACTTCGAACACTTTGCCTCTGTTGAGGACTTGATCCACCAAACTCCTAAGTTACTCCATTCGGAGTACCCTTCGAAGTGCCTCGCCTCCGAGGACTTCGTCTCGGAGTACCTTCACCCGGAGCCACGCTCCGCACTTACTGCCTTCTCCTGGCGCACCTCGACCCGAGGTCCGACCTCGACCCCTTCGCAGCCTTCGTGACGGAGCTCCCTTCTCCCCTGGCATCAAGCCACCCGCTTGACCCAGGTTCACTTGCTACGAACCGTCTGTCACCTCCGAAGTCACCTGCGCACCACAGACAAGCAGACAAATGTATCCAGTACACTGGAGACCTCTCCGGGTAACAACCTTCATTCGGCACACACTCCGGTGTACCGCCCAAAGTACCGAGACCTTCGGTACAACCCAGTCATTGTGTACTATCAGACCCCTCCGATAGGCACACTCCGCTGCAACAGCTGCAGCAACCAAAGCCCACCGAACCCTTCGGTGAAACCACCTCCGAACACCTTCGGAGGGACCCCTTCGAAACAGAGGGTAAAAGCCTATCAATCACTCATCACAGACTCCGAAACCAACCCTTGGTTTCTCAGACTTCATCACAGGATTGCCAAGGACCCAAGCCAGTCATGAATCTATCTGGGTGATCATTGATTGACTCACCAAGGTGGCTCATTTCATCCTCGTCAAAACGACATACAACGTCACTACATTGGCTGAGTTATACATGACCCGGATCGTGTGCCTGCACGGAGTTCCAAAGAAGATCATATCTGACCGAGGAAGTCAGTTCACCTCCAAGTTTTGGAAGAATCTTCAAGAAGAACTCGGCACCCGACTGAATTTCAGTACCGCCTATCATCCACAGACCGATGGTCAGACCGAATGGGTGAACCAAGCGTTGGAAGATATGCTTAGAGAATGCGCTCTAGACTTTGGCGGAATGTGGGATAAGAACTTTCCTTATGCGGAATTATCCTACAACAACAGCTATCAAGTCAGCCTGCAGATGTCCCCGTTTGAGGCACTTTATGGGCGTAAGTGTAGAACGCCGTTACTCTGGGATCAGACCGGAGAGTCACAACTATTCGGGACATATATTTTGCGAGAAGCAGAAGAGAAGGTTAAGTTCATCAGGGACAGGTTAAAGATAGCCTAGTCCTGACAAAAGAGCTATGCCGATAACCGTCGAAGAGATCTGACCTTTGAGGAGGGCGACTATGTCTACCTCCAAGTCACTCCCCTCTGTGGCACCCAAAGGTTCAACATGAGAGGGAAGTTAGCCCCCCGTTATGTCGGACCCTTTCAGATCCTCCGTTGGCAAGGAGAGGTTGCATATCAGTTGGAACTCCCATCATCTTTGGCAGGACTCCATGATTTGTTCCACGTCTCTAAGCTGAAGAAATGTCTCAGCGTACCCACCAAGCAAGCCGACCTCCAACAACTCAACGTCCAAGAAGACTTGACCTACATCGAGAAACTCGTCCGAATTATTGAAGTCAAGGAGAGAGTAACTAGAAGCCGTGTGGTCCGCTTCTGTAAGGTTTAGTGGGACACCACCCCGTCGAAGAAGCCACGTGGGAAAAAGAGGACGAGCTAAAGACCCAATACCCCGAGCTATTCGAGAAACTTTTCGAATCTCGAGGACGAGATTCATTGTAAGGGGGATAGGTTTGTAACACCCCAAATTTTCAAAGGAATAAAAATACAATTTATTTATATTTCTCTGAAAAAGATTATTCTTGAATTTCCTTTAAGGCTATTTATACCCAAATAAACTAAAACCTAGAGGAGATGCCCAAACTAGAGCCTAAGAAAATTTATATGTTATCCCAAGGCCAAGACCTATTTTTGGAAATTTTTACAAATTTTTATCAACCTTGGAAGCAACCCAAATATTTTAAACCAATTTCAGCAATTATATTTATTCAAAAATGAATTTAAACAATAACGGCCCCTTTTCCCTTTCTCCCTCAACCAGCCGCCCCAGCCCACTCCTTCCCCATGCTCCCTCACTGACAAACGGGCCCCACTAGTCAGCAACCCCCTCCCTCTGCTCGCGCGCCCGATGCCTCAGCCCCACTTGTCGGCGCCAACCTCCCCCTCTCGGCCGAGCCCGACCCCACCTGTCAGTCTCGCCCATTATCGCGCCCGTGCCCCCGCGCCCCACTAACAGTGGTCCCCGCTCATCAGACCTGTCATCCACCTCGCGCCACCGCCCCCAAACTTCACCGGCCGAATCCCGCGCTCCGCGATCCGCTCGTCGCCGGTCCCCTCCCATTAAATCCACGTCGCATTATTGCTCCCCGAGACCCGCCGGCCGTTTCCCCTCTTTAATCCACGCGTTTAAGCCATGGGATCAATGCTCGTGTGCATGGTAGACCTCACCGGCGCCATTGAAGACCCCCCTCAGCTTTCCATGTATTCGACACCCTTTACCTCCCACCGGCGTCCCTATTTAAGCCCCTGGTACACCCGCGTTCACCCCTCGCAAGCTCTCGGAACAAACCCGAACGAAACACCCGCGACACCCCTTTTAGCGCCACACCGTTGTCCTCGCTCCAGCCACCACTCGCCATCACCGGAGTCCTCCCCCATCCTCGACGACCACACCATTGTGACCATCGACGTCACCCCGACCTCATCCACCCCTCCATCGCCACTGAAGACCGCCGGATCTCCATCGCCGACGAGGACCCGAATGCCTTCACCGCCCCCGCTCATCGCCGACTGCAACCCGACGACCCCAAGCCTCACAAACGGTACCCTCTTAACCCCCGCATTGTACCGATTCCGTTTTAGCCCGTAGAACTGACCACCATCGCTCGCCGTGGCTGCTAACCCATCGACGTCACCGAAGAAGACGACCAACACTGGTAAAGTACCCGTGCCGTGTTGGATTCAACCACGGCCGTGCGATCGTGATCTGACGGTGGCGATTAAATCTCTTAGTTGGTTTAATCCATGCCGTCAGATCTCAGCGAAACGATACGGTTTAATCTCGCGCGTCCATACCCACATAAAACCCATATTGAATCTAGGTCGTCCATCGCGTACCGTTTCGGTCTTTTAATCTCGGCCATCGGTTTTCATTTAAACCACCCGCCTCACCCACACCCGCCTGATCGTGATCCAACGGCGATCCGCGATTCGGCGCACACGCACAGTGCACAGGTTCACGGTGGATTCGGTTCACCATGGACCGACGACTGTTTTTAATTTAAATTAAATTCTAGAAATTATTTTAAACTTTAAAAATTCATATCTTGCTCATTGTAACTCCAAATTTAACCATTTCAATTCTAGAAAATTTATATTTTTATTCTCTACATGTTTATGCAATAAAAATAGTATGTTTACCTTGAGCATTTTATTTTTATTTGATAAAGTATTTAAAAACACTTTAGGGTAAATTCATAATTCTTTTAGAAAAATCCAGAACTCCATAAAATTGTATTTACAATTTAAATAATGATTTCAGTATGTTTAACAACTTTATCTCACTTATTTTAGTCCAACTAAAGTCTATATACTTGAAATGTGATTTTGGATTGTTTAATTGAATGTAATGTTTATTATGCGTATCGAGAAGACTACGACGCCGCCGAGGAGCCGGAATATTACCCAGAAGTTCCCTCGTCGCCTTTCACTGAACAAGGCAAGTCACCAAACTAACTTTTGAGCATATTGAACCTAGTTTTCTTAAACTATCGCTAAAACACATAGGTATTACATGCATTAGTCAAATTGAAGCCTTACATTATATTTATTTAGATCCCCGACCTTGAAGTGCAAACCCAAGCCATGCTATTGAGCCTAAACTCCTTGTCACCATATTATTAGTACTATTAGATAGTGTCCAATGTATTAGCACAATTGCTATATGTTAAAAATGAGTCATAGAGATTTGGGTTCCATTATATGATCCCCGTTATTCTCATCCCTGGAATTCTATTGGTGATAGAGTTTTGGTTGTGAGTGTATGCATGGTGGGTTCCGGGTGCAAGCTAGGGCATTGGTCGGTAGCACCCGGGGCATTATAAGGACCGGTCTGCGGGATCCGTTGCAATACATTTCCGTACTAACCACAAGTCTAGTGGGTAAGTCCTAACTAAGGTATGGAGTGTTCCAACTCGAGGCACCACTTGGAGATGGGTCAAGCAGCACTTGTGGGTGGCTTGTACTGACGTGGCGCAAAAGAGGGTGCGACGTTAGCCCGGAGTGGCCGGGCGCACCGGCGAAACCTAGGGCGAGTGTTATCGGCTTGGAGCATTTCATGTTGAGATTTTGGCATGATTTCCTGTGGTATGCGTCATCTCGTTACACTTTGGTGTATGGGATGAGTTCGTGCCTTGTGGGTACATTGGTACACCTTTGATCAGAGTTTAAATCTTTTCAAAAAGACAAGTCCACGGTCAAAGGCGGGTTGCGTGACTAGTCGCAGTTAGTTTATATCTATGAATGTTGCATGATGACTTGGCATGTAAGGACTGTTGAGCGAGGAGGGAAAACGTACTCCTTAAGTTAGGTGATATTACATTATTCATGTTTATTATTCCGCATAATTAAATTTGACTACGCTAAATGCTACAAGTGAAAAATGTACTTTTCCGCACTTTAAGCCACTGTCATTCCCTTGTTATTATTCTGCATTATTATTGCATTCTCAGTGGCTTGTTGAGTATTTTTGTACTCATACCCGTTGGACAAACACTTCAGAGGCTGCCTGTAACACCCCAAATTTTCAAAGGAATAAAAATATTAATTAATTCAATTTCCTTGATTTTAGTATTTTAAAAATACTTTTAAATACCCTCCTATACCATTTTGAACTACAACATAGAGTTAATGACCAAACCAGGAGCTGAAAATTTTTGTATAAACTCCCAAGGCCAAAATATATTTTTGAGAATTTTTATAAATTTTTACCAAGCTTGGAAGTAGCCCTAAGATTTTAATCTATTTTCTGGAATTATTTTTATTCGGAAATGTTTTGAAACAGTATTGGGCCCTCCCCCTCCCTTCTCTCTCTCCCGGCCGGCCCGGCCAATCACCCTCGCCCGCCTCTGGCTGACAGACCGACCCCACCTGTCGGCACCAACAATCCCCTCTCGCGCCCGAGCCCGGCCCCACGCGTCAGCCACCTCTCTCGTGCGCTCGCGCCCGCTGGCCAGTGGCCAACGCTTGTCAGGTCCTTCGTCCCCGCGAGATCCGCCCCCAAATCCCCCCTCTCGCCGGCCGAAGCCCTAATCCCGCCTCGGATCCGCCCCCGTCGGCCCCCTCCCTTTAATCCATCGTCGGCAATGAATTCCCCTCAACGCGCCGACCGTTTCCCCCTCTTCAATTCCGACCAAATCGTGTCCAGGTGCGTTGAACCCTTGCAACCGAGCTCGCCGGCATTTAAAAACGTGTTTACTCCCGGCCACCGCCAATCACGCCCCCTCTGCCCCCGCCGATGACCCTATTTAAACCCCCTGGCCGTCCGCATTGCACCCCTACGCTCACACGCTGCGAGAACAAACAGAGCTCTTACATTCCGCGTTTTAGCGCACCACCGCCGCCCATCCTCCAGCCATCGCTCGCCGTCACCGGAGTCCCCCTCATCCCTCGCCGACCGCACCACTGCGACCGCACGGACCTCACCGACCCCGGCCACCACTCCGTCGTCGAGTATTGAACAAGGCAAGTCACCAAACCAATCTTTTGAGCATACTGAACCCATGTTTGATTAAACTATCGCTAAAACACATAGGTTATACATGCATTAGTCAAATGAACCCTTACAATATATTTATTTAGGATCCCCCGACCTTGATGTGCAACCCAAGCCATGCTATCTCGCCTAACCTCCTTGTCACCACATGATTAATGATATTAGCTAGTGTCCAATGTATTGACACGATCGCTATAGGATAAAAATGAGTCGTAGTAAAATGGTTCTACTATATGATCCCCGTTACTTCTTATCTTTGGATTTCTGTTGGTGATGAGTTGTGGTTGTGAGTGTATGCATGGTGGGTTCCGGGTGCAAGCTAGGGCATTGGTCGGTAGCACCCGGGGCACTATAAGGACCGGTCTGAGGGATCCGTTGCAATACACTTCCGTACTAACCACAAGTCTAATGGGTAAGTCCTAACTAAGGTATGGAGTGTTCCAAACCGAGGCCACCATTTGGAGATGGGTCAAGCAGCACCTGCGGGTGGCTTGTACCAATGTGGCGCAAAAGGGGGTGCGACGTTAGCCGGGATGCGGCCCGGCGCGCCGGCGAAACCTATAGCGGGTAGTTATCGCTTGGAGCATTTCATGCCGAGGTTTTGGCACGAGTTCCCGTGGTATGGGTCATCTCGTTTGGGATGAGTGCGTGCCTTGTGGGTACAGTAGTACATCTCTGATCAGAGTCTTGAATCTTTTCGAAAAGTCGAGCCCACGGTCAAGGGCGGGTTGCGTGACATCCCACAGTTAGATTACTTGAATATGGATGTGCATGTTGTTTGACATGTAAGGACTGTTGTGCGAGGAGGTAAAACGTACTCCTCGAGTTAGATGATGTTATTGATGTTCATGTTTATATCTCTGCATGATAAAATTTGATTACACTAAATGTAATAACTGAAAATGTACTTTTCCGCACTGTTAGCCATTACCCTTCCTTGTTTATTATCCTGCATTATTACTTGCATTTGCGGTGGCTTGTTGAGTACTTTTTGTACTCATACCCGTTGGACCCCACAGAGGATGCCTACTATGAAGACGGTCTGGAGTAGCGACCCAGTCAAGCAAAGATCCTGAAGAAGGCGTTCGTCATGCATTTTAATTATTTTTATCGTTTTTATTAAACTCTGATGTAATAAATATGGTCTGCGTACCATGAATATTGTCGTATGTACGATTGTCGCATGATGAACCTCTTGTTATTATTGTTTTTCTATGGAAATTCAATAATGTCTCGATTGTGATAAATCGGGGCGCCACACTGCCTACTACGAGAAAGATGGTCTGGAGTAGCGACCCAGTCAAGAAGACGTTCATCATGCAGTTTATTTTCATAGTTTCTTTTATTTTTACACTTATGTAATAATGTGGTCTGCGAACCACAGATGTTTGACCGTATGTACGTTGTCGCATGATGAACCTCTTGTTATTATTGTTTTTCTATGGAAATTCAATAATGATCCAATTTGGTAAAATCGGGGCGTCACATACAGCATTGAGCGAGTGTGACTTTGTGCCTTCACAATCTTGTAGTTAATAGGAACGTACATATTATTTGTATGTTTCTTGTCTACTACTAATCATGGTAGGGATACACAAGGAGATAGCATATAGTGAAGCTCAATATCAACATATTCATCGACACATGAGGGATCAACACGATAAATATGAGGTATGTGATGAAATTCTAGTTAGGTTCAAATGAACAATACCTTATTTTGAAGGAAATTATGATCCTCATGCATATATTCAATGGGAGCTAGCTGTAGATAATGAATTTAAAAAGTTTAACTTATCTAAAAGAGAAAAGGTTATGGCTGCCTCTAAAGTGTTAGTTAAAGATGCTGCATATCATTGGAAACATCTTTGTAGACATGATAAAATACCTCAATCTTGGAAAGACTTAAAGAAATATTTGAGAGATGCTTTTGTTCCTCCATATTATGCTGATATTCTGTTAAAGAAACTACAAAGTTTAAAACAAGATACCAGAAGTGTTACCTCATAATATCATGATATGCATGCTTGTTTATTACGTTGTGCTATAGATGAATGTGAAGAAGCTATAGAACAAATGTTTTTACGTGGGCTTAACAAGGAAATTCAGGAAATGCTTCTTCATGAAATTTATAATTCTCTCTTTCAATTGTTTGAACTTGCATGTCGAGCTGAAATTCAGATTGCTATTGATTTAGAGGAAACACCATTTGGTGTGCCTGCTAGTACTACTAACCTTGAACAGGAAAAGGAGAATAAAAATGCACTTACATCATCGGAAAATGTTTTACAAGGTAATTTATGTGTTGAAATTAATCAAGGTGAGTGTACTCCTGATAAAACACAACTGTCCACTATTCATGCTATTATAGAGCCACCGTTAGTAGAATTGTTTGCTGAAATTGCTTTGTTACCAGATAATTTGCTTGACACTCCTTGTAATAAAGAAGAGTTGTGTGTTAATACTTCACTTATATACATGACACAACTAGTTAATGAACATGTTAACTTTGTTGTCGAACCTTTAAGTGATTTGATACATGTTGTTCACATTGCTAGTGAAAAGGAAGAACAAAAATTGTTATCTTCTTTAAATACTTGGGGTTATATTGAACTTGATGATCTTTATGAACTTAGTGCTTTAAATGATAAATTACTCACTAGACCTGATTTGCCATGTCCTTCTCAAATGAGTTTTCACATAATTGGCAAATACAATGATCAAGGAGTATACTTTGTGCATAGAGTTTACATATGTTCAGATTTGAAACAGCATGTAAAGTCTAAAAATAATAGTCTCGACCAAGGTATTTTAACTAATCCTATTATCTCGAGAGTTTCTTGTTTTGATTTAAATACACGGGTTTGTTTTCAAGAAGGAGAGCCTGATAGACTTAATCACTAAGGGTTCTTAGGGATCGTCTAGGGATAGGACTAGCAGGGAGAGACTTAGGTGTGTACCTTTCATTGTGCTCCAGGATGAGGAGAACGCCATGGAGTTGGCGCTGTGGCGTGTAGGTCCGATGATCGGGGGTGAAGGGGGTCTTTCCGTCGCTTCGGTACAAAACTCCATATATCGGGTGACTTAGGATGGTGGACCTCTTTTGGGGCATAACGAACCCCTTGTTCGTGGCTCCCTCCACCTCCTTATACATGTGTCGCACGACGAGGGCCCCTTCAACAAAGTTAGTTGAGGGCGCCCCCGATCAGGGCGCTTGATTTTAGGGAGGTAGTTAGGCTAATTCCGAGTCACTAGGGAGGAGAGGGACTCGGTCCCCCTCTCCTCCCCGAGAGCAAATACTAACATTCTCCACCTAGATCTCGACTTAGTTCTTAACTTAACTAAACATTACACCTATTCCATCATAGATCAATGCATAGAGCATGCTGCATCATAACAGCCAGTTACGTACTATATGACTCAACAACTACAATGCACCTTTCTATTCTGAAACAATATCTTACCTTAAACCCATGTCGACTAAGTGTTCTCTGAACACAGTGGGTGGTAAGCCTTTTGTGAGCGGATCCGCAAGCATTCGCTTTGTACTTATATGCTCTAGACTTATAGCTTGATCTTGGATTTTCTCCTCAACAATATAACACTTAACTTAGATGTGTTTGGCAGCAACACACTTCTTGTTGTTATAGGAGAACTATATTGTTGACTCATTGTTACAGTATAACTTAAGTGGTTTTTCAATGCTGTCAACCACTCTTAAAACCGGAATAAATTTCTTAAAACATAGTGCCTGTCCGGCGGCCTCATAACATGCTACAAACTCGGCATACATCGTGGAAGATGCCGTCACAATTTGTTTGGAGCTTTTCCACGACATGGCTCTCTTTGCGAGTGTGAATATTTATAACTTAATATGGACTACTTAGTATCCACACATCCCGCAAAGTCTTAATCTGAATAACCCGCTATCGCTAGGTTATCTAATATTTCATACATTAGCATAAGGTCATTGTGCCTTATATAAATCTCAAGGCTTTCTTAATTTAATCCAGTGATCTATTTCTGGATTTTTCTGATATCTTTCTGGATTTTCTGATATCTACCAAGCATCCCGATGGTATAAACTTAGTCGGGGCGAGTATATAATTGAGCATACATTGGTTTCTGATAGCAGTAGCACATAGGACCAAATTCACTTGATCGATCATATATTGGTTCCTAGGACAATAAAACTTCCCAAACTTATCACACTTGACTATCGGATCAGGCGATAGCTTATACGCACGCATACTATATACTTTTCAGTATCTCTTCTAAGTATGCCTTGTGCGATAATCTTAATACTCCCTTAATGATATCTTAGAGAAACTCCAATCCTAACACATAGAAAAACTTCTCCAAGATACTCAATGTCAAAATGAGATGACAAAATTCTTAATTTCCAATTGTAAATTGACATCACTACTTGCAAGTAGAATGTCATCCACATACTAGACTGGGAAAATAAATTCTCCATTCTTAAACTTAGCATAAATACAGTTGTCCTCTTCATTCTTCTTAAACCCAAAATTTTCTAATAGTCTAATTAAATTTCAGATGCCCTTACTTAAAACTTATTTAAGTCCAATGGACTTAGATAAAACAACATCCTAAAATTTCATTTCCTTTCTATGACAAAACACTTATGTGTGTCATATAGACATTCTCACTTAAAGCTTATTGAAAATGTCATCTTTACATCAATCTGATGCAGTTCTAAGTCATAATATGCCTTAATGATTCTTATAGAATCCTTAAATAAGATATACAAAAATGTCTTATTTAATCTGCTTCTTATCTGAGTTGGCACATTATTTACTAAGTTAGAGGGTTGTTCCTTTATTTCTTCATTAGCATCATCTAGAAATGCAGGTTCCTGAATAACAGGAGCCTCATGAACAATAGATGTCGCTAATGAAGGTCCAAACTCAAGCGTTTGGACAAATAAGCACTACCACAGGTACATGAAAAATTGCTCTTTAATCATTGGAGTGTGTACACTAACCCACTTCTCTTCAAGATTAATTTCTCTAAGTACCGTGCTCCCCCTGATTAAAGCATCTTCAAAATGCATGTCTCGTTTCTTTAAACTTAGTATGTCTATTAGGACATTGGAAAACGAGATCACTTAAACTTACCTTTGTAGTCAATAAAATTGACAACTTACTGTCTTAGGACTTTAACTTATTAATATTTGGGTTAAAACTATAGCCTCAGCAGGATGATATCCTATATTCTAAAATAATTTAGAAAAGGGTTATCGTCCAGCACATAATACTTATGGTGTTTTAGGCACCGACTTATTAGGAATCCAATTAAAAATATGAATAGTGGTTTTTAATGCCTCCATCCATAAATTAATCGGTAGAGTGGAATAACTTACCATGCTACTTACTATGTCCACGGTGTGAGCGCACCTTATAGCCACTCTATTTTGCTGAGGTCCACCCGGTATACAATACTGAGCTATTATGCCATTTTCTATAACACCTTGCAAAAGGTCCAAGAAATTGTCCATACGGGGTATATTAACCGTAGCACGGTCAGATCTTACTCTTTTAATCTTTAGATCATGCTGATAAAAGAATCAGCCTTAAAACATCTTAAATTTAGCCAAAGTAACTGATGATCTGATCGCTATGATCTGATCACTCTTTAATTGGATAAATATCACACGAATCATCATCTATAAATGTTATGAATAAATCATAACCTATCCACAGACAATGCAAGAAATGAATCACACAAGTCTGTGTGAACTTAATCAAACTTAGTCATAGTAACTTAATCAATTAATTCTAAATCACCGTTGGGCAGAATTAGAATCAATTGAACTTAGTCGTAGTAACTTTATCACCAACGTTAGTCAGGAGAGAAATTACTACATCAAGGTTAAACTTAATAATTACTACAACAATTAAACTTCAATTCCTACACTTAGACGTATTTATCTTAATGAAAACTTAAAGCGGAAGAATTGACTCACGTTCAATCCTCCCCCTCGAAATATGGCCCAACAGATAGTGCCAAAATTTCGAAAATATGTCGTCAATTCTTTTCCTCTTATGCTTAGTGTTCTCGCCATTGCAAAAACCATTCTTGTTCATCCAGTTTGGAACCTCCACATATTCCTTCATGTGGTGTTCCTCCTTACAATGTATGTATATATCCTTCAGGACATCATGTTCCTTTATATTAGCTTATAATAGGAGTCCTTAGCATCATTAGAATGGGTCTCATAATGCTTCTTCCTCTTTATTTATGTTGCACATTATGACCTAAATCATCATGTGCTTTCTTAATTCCTATACATAGTTTGAAATCAGCATGTCTAAACTCCAGTTTTCAGGCTGGAAGTTGTAGTTGACCACAAAACGCTTAAAGTCGTTAAGGAGAGACATCAAAATCAAATTGATAAGGAAACCATCAGAGATCTCCATATCTAGTTGATTTAGCGGGGAAGCCCTATGAATCATCCTTAGTATGTGCTCTCTAACTCCACCACAGAATTCTACAGTGATGAGTTTCTTAATAAGCGTACTAACAGACACATGGTGGGGTCCTATGAACTGACTTTCCATCTTCCTGAGATACTGTTTTGCAGTATCGAAAGGTGGAATATAACCCTTAACTTTGTCCAAAATGGACCTCTTAATTATCTTTAAGCATTTTTTTGGTTCAACTGATTCCACTTAATACACTCTAAGTCATACTTAATTCTTAAAGTTGTGAAGTCTTGTGACCTTATGGCGAAAGCCTCCTGGCTCTCATCGTCATAGATCACTGGCGCCATAGGCTTAGTGGGACAATCATGCGTCGGTGCAAGATCAATGTCCCTTAGCGCAAGCGCTATTCTCAATGTCTTCTCTCCATGAACCATAGTTCTTACCATTGGCTCAATGATGGAGAGTTTGCAAGACTTACTGCCTTTAAGGAACAATTTTGAAGGATGTTATATTGTAGACATAAAAATTGCACATGAAAATTTAACGTTGGTCAAAATCAACATGTGACATACTTAAATTTATAATTAATTCTAAATCACCGTTGGGCAGAATTAGAATCAATTAAACTGAACCATAGTAATTTCATCACCAACGTTGGACAGAAGATAAAATCATTATGTTATCAAAATACAACATTTATAATGCCAAGTTAAATTATCTCATTGGTTCAAATTTAATTTGACATAATAAATGCTACTTAAATAACACGATGAACATGATACTAATCTTAAAACAGTGTATGCACAACGGAAGACTCATTCATAATTGATACACTGCTTAATCAGTAATGAAATTATGAATTTGTAATATGGTACTAATTTTAAACAGTGTATACACAGCAGAAGACTTAACCTTAACATGCACAGCGGACGACTTAATCTTAATTAATACACTACTTAAAACAGTAATAAAATTATGAATTTAAACTTAATCATAAATCTAAACAAAAAATATTTCTCAATTAAATATAGTCCTTAGACTAAATTTAATAAATAAAACATCATAAAAGTACTTAAAATACTGCAAATTTCATAATAAAATTACTGAGTCTCTACAAAATTTTCCCCGCAACTAACTTATTTTATATCAAATTTTGGGCCATTTCTTAATTTCCAGAAATTATTAATTAGAAAACAATTACACAAATTCTAGAAAATTAATAAACGAAATTCTGGCCCAAAAACACTGATTAAGCCTAGCCCAAAATAGAAAACGACCCGGCCCATAGACTCCCCCGCGCGCGCCCGCGCACCTAGGCCGCAACCTAGGCCTGGGCCGTAATTTCGTTCCCCTGCCTGGGATGCATCCGGTCCAGTTGACACTGGCCGTCAGATCAGATCCGACGGCCGCGCGCCGTTTGCACCCGCACAAAACCAAAGTCGGCCAAAAAAATCCCTAACCCTATTTTCTTTTCCCTGCGCGCGAGAGCTACTGTAACACCCCAGAAAATAAAAAGGAATAAGATAAAAAGAAAATAATATTTATATCATTTTTGGATTTATGATTAAAGGAGAAATAACTAAAGAACCCAAATAAAGCCAAACAGGGAGAAATATTCAAAATTTGGACCTGGAAATTTTATGAGATGAACTAGAGACCAAAATATAATTTTAGGAATTTTTACAAATTTTTACCAACAGTGATTCAACCCTTAATCAAATATATGAATTACTGGATTTATTTTAAATCGGAAAAGAATTAAAAATCAAAATGGGCCTTAACCCTCAATCTACCTCAGCCCAGCCCAGCCCAGGCCGCCAGCCACCGACAGGTGGGGCCAACCTGTCGGCGCTCACACCCCCTCTCTCCTCCCCGCGCCCGACCCCGCCTGGCCCACCCGTAAGCCTCCGCACGTGCTCCCTCGCCCGCTGACGTCCCTGGCCCACGTGTCGGCCCTCTTTCTTTTGCGCCCGGCTGGCTGACAGGTGGTCCCCACCTGTCAGGATCTTCTTCTTCCTCGGAAGGGGATCTCTCCCCTTCCAAACCGGCGCCCCCTTCCGATTTCAGTCACCAGCCGGCCGGATCCGCTTGATCAAGGCCCTGGATCACCTTCCCTCGTCGCCGCGATCCCCTTCCGCCCTTAGCCGACGCAATTTCGTTCTTTTGGAAGCTTATCCGAGGATTGAAGGAAAGCTCGCCGGAGGGAAAGAAATCCTCGGGATTCCTCGGTTGGCTTGCCATCCTAGACTCCGGCGACCCCTATAAAAGGCCCCACCCTCACCGCACTATGCCACAACACCAGAGCTCAAGCCCTCGCCTCCTCGAGCGCCCCCACCCTCCTTTCCACTTTTTCCTCTGCTTGGGCTCCGGCAAGACCTCGCCGGCGCTCCGGGCCACTGTCGCCCTAACCAAGGCCACCACCGGGACCGCCGTTGCCGCTGCTCCCTCGGCCTCGCCTCCGTTCACGTTTCCCATCGCCGGATCGCCGTCGCCACCGTCGACCCGAAGGTCTTCATCGCCTCTCCTCGCCGCCGGCCACCTCCGGTCTCCATCCGTCCCCATCTCCGGTACGGTTGCACTCCCCTCTCCATCCTCTTTCCGTTTTCACCATCGCCTAGGGCCATGGACCCCGCCGCCGCCGTTCGCCCCTCGCCGTCGCACCGCCGGAGTCAGGGACGAAGACCTCGGTCATCCCCCGTGCCGTGTGCGTGCCGGACGAGCTCGGTACCGCGCGATCGGAGATGGACGGCTAAGATTAGAGCCCGCTCGGGTCTAATCTGGGCCGTTCACTCGGTCAAAGGGGTACCGACCGCCATCGGCCGTTGGATCTCACTTAAGCGCCCCGCCCTGCGATCGCCCGTTGGATCTGGATCCAACGGTCCTGCTCGGCCTGGTCCACGCGCGCGGTCAACGGTTCACGGTGAACCCAGTTCACCGTGGACCCGAGACTGTTTTCAGTTTAAATAAAATTCCAGAAAATTGTTTAAACTTTGAAAATTCATAACTTGCTCATTTTAACTCCAAATTTCACCATTCAAATTTTGTTAAATCCAGAATAATATTCTCTACACATTAATGCACTAAAAACAGTATGTTACTGTTACCCAAAATATTTTTATTAAATAAATGAATAAAAACCCTTTAGGGATTAAAATTTGAAATACAGAAAATCAATTAGGAAAAATCCTAAAAAGTTAAGTTTTACTGTTTTATACCAAACTTTAGAATATTAAAATATTACTTCACATAAAAACACCCACAAATATGAATATTGCTTATTTGGTGGATTTTATCTGTTTATTAAATGTATTGTTTACTTTTCCGTATCGAGAAGACTACGAGTTCGTCGAGGAGCAGGAGTTCTACCCCGAGGTTCCTCCATCCCCATTTGCTGATCAAGGCAAGTCATCGACCGTCTCTGTGGAAACAGTTGATCATATTGAGCCCATGTTTTTATAAATTATCGCTATAACTCATAGGTTAATATTGCATTAGTCAAATATCAAGCCCTACACTTATATTTATTGGATCCCCGTCCTTGTGTGCAAACCCAAGCCATGCTTATTGAGCCTTAACTCCTTGTCACTCTACAAATATTATATTAGCTAGTGCCCAATGTACCGGCACAACCGCTATAGGATATAAAGAATGAGTCGTAGATAGCTGGATTCTGATATATGAAATTCCCTGTTATTCTCGTCTCTGGATTCTGTTTGAGTTGGCTAAGTTATAAGTATGGTGGGTTCCGGGTGCAAGCTCGGAAACTGGTTGGTCGCACCCGGGGCACTATAAGGACCGGTCTACGGGATCTGTTGCAAAGCACTTCCGTACCAACCACAAGTCTAATGGGTAAGTCCTAACCGGAAGTATGGAACACCCCGACTCTCTGCACCATAGTGGAGGGGGCAAGGGGCAAGCCCTCAGGGCGCCTTGTACCAAAGAAGGCTCAAGGGGGGGTATGGTGAGGCATCGACGCGTCGGGGCACCATATGAAACCTATAAGAGGGTGTTGTTGAGTCGGGGAGGACTATATGGAAGGTTTTGGCACGAGTTCCCGTGAAATGGGTCATCTCGTTACACTTTGGTGTAAGTGATGAGTGCGTGCCTTGTGGGTACAGTGGTACATCTCTGATCAGAGTAATCAATCTTTTCGAAAAGCCGAGCCCACGGTCAAGGGCGGGTTGTGTGACTACTCGCAGTTAGTTTACAATTGGTTGAATGTTTGAGTTATTCATGGCATGTAAGGACTATTGTGCGAGGAGGTGAAACGTACTCCTCGAGTTAGAAGATGATGATGCATACACATGTTTACTTTTCAGTACTAATAAATTGATCACACTTAATGCTTTACAATTATGCTGCTTCCGCAAAACTAGCCACTTTCTCCCTTGTTATTTACCCTGCATTATAATTGCATTCGGTGGCTTGCTGAGTACATCTGTACTCACCCCGTTGACTTACAACATCAGAGCTCGTCTACTACGAGGAGGATGCAGGTCTGGAGTAGCGACCCAGTCAAGGCGAGACTGGAAGGAGGCGTTCATCTAGGACCCTTATTTTATTAGTTTCTCTTCACCTTTATTCACTTTTGTATTAATGCGGTCTACGAACCGTGAATGATTGCCCGTATTGTACGTGGTCGCATGATGAACGTCTTGTTTTATTGATTTTCTATGGAATTTCAATAAAGTCCTGATTTATTAAATCGGGGCGCGACAAGATGGTATCAGAGCCGACTTGATTGTAGGAAGCCAAACAGACCTGACCCTAGGACTTATATTAAACATATTTTCTTACAAAATGCTTACCTTCTCATCTTCTGAAGTTTTCACAAAAATTTCTCTCTTTTGTAGATGCCGGTCCGTACCATGAGCGGGAACCTTCGTGACGAGGCCGGATTCATTCGCGAGCTACGCATGCTCGTCAGTTTCCTCGGATTCGAGCATGAGCCGATGTACCATGGAGTCTTCCCCGACGAGGAAGAAAGCTTTTGCGAGGTCACCGTCGTCGTCCAGCCCTCTCCTCAGACAGCTCACACCTATCGCGGAGGAGGACCTACCTTCTTGGTTGCCAGTCAGCGCACCGCCCTCCAGGAACTCACGGAGCTCCGGATGAGATACGACAGTGAGCTCTATGACACGGACTTCCGCTTCGTGCCCCTTCGCACTCCAGGGAGTCCCCACAGCGTCTTCGTCAGCACCCTCTCCCAGCGTCATTCCGCGATTGGACATACCATGCGCTTATTGGAGGCCATGGATGATCTTCATTACGAGGCGCTGCAGGACGCCAATGGACAGCGCGACACGATCAGTTTTTACCGACAGTCTTCTGAGGATCTGAACCGCGAGAACGGAGATCTTCGTCGCCGCATCCAGCAGGGACATCGTTTGGCTGCCGAGGCAGAGGAATTACGGCGTCAAAATGAGCTCCTTCGGCAGCGTGTCGCCACCAACCCACATCTCCGCTACCAGATCGAGGAATTGAAGAAGGACATTGAGGAGATCGCACCTATTCTGCCTCGCAGGAAGAAACCCCTCCGGATCCCCACTGTGAGGCCCAAGAGGATCTCCCGCAGCGCACCACCCTCCGGACCGTCCAGCTCCTCGACACCGACCGTCTCCCACGAGCCCGAGATTGAGCCGTCCCCCGAGCTGCCGTAGACGTAGTTTTACGGTTGATTGTTATTTTCATTTTTGCCTGCTTGTATTAGCATTCATGTCAAAACATAAGGCATGGATGAAGAAATAAATAAAATGTAACCGCAAGAACGGCATTTTTGGAATAAAATTTAATAAAAGTATCCGCTAAAATAATGTTGTCTGATTTTGGAAACCTCAGGATGTCGAACAACCAAGGCTCCGACGCTCCCTAGAACGGAGGAGAGAACGGCAACTTGCCACAATGGGGAGCGACCGGGCAAAGGCAAGCCCCAGTCGCCAACCACCCCACACTGGCTGAGATGATGGCCACTCAGAACCAGTTGGTTGCTGCCCTATTGAATCAGATGCAACAGCAGCAGCAGCAAATGCAGGAGCAGCAGGCTCATTTCTTCCGCCACCATCAACAGCCCGAGCTGCCTCGACCAGCCACTCCAGCTCCCGCTCCCGCCTCTCAGCTCTCGGAATTCCTCCGAGTCCGCCCGCTGACTTTCTCGAGCACCACCAACCCCATGGAGTCCGGGGATTGGTTGAGGACTATCGCTAAGAAACTGGACCTTCTGACCTGCACTGAGCAGGAAAAAGTGGCCTTCGCCGCCCATCAGCTCCAGGGTCCCGCCGCAGAATGGTGGGACAACCTGCGAGAGACTCTGCCCGAAGGACATGTTCACACTTGGGCAGAATTTTCTGATGCTTTCCGTGCCGCTCATATCCCAGAAGGCATCATCGCACAGAAGCAGCAGGAGTTCAGGGACCTGCAACAAGGGAGCAGGTCCGTCACGGAGTATTTACACGAGTTCAACCGACTGGCTCAATACGCACCTGAAGAAGTCCGAACTGACGCGGCCAGGCAGTCTAAGTTCCTTCGAGGTCTTAAGGATGAGTTGTCCCTTCAACTCGTTTCTGGAGATTATGCCAACTTCCAAAAGTTGGTTAATAAGGCTATTATTCAGGAGACCCAGCAGAACAAGGTCGATCTGAAAAAGAAGAGGATGATTGCCTTTAGGCAAAACCAGGGCATGGCTCAGAGGCCCCGCTTCACACCTCCTCCATCGGCGCCACAATATCACCCCCGACCAGTGTATCGACCAGCGCCACCCGCCGCCAACGCCGGAATCGAACAACCTCGCCCCGCTCCCGCCACCCCAGCTGCACCAGCCGCCCCAGCAAGGAAGGCGGAAATCCTGCGCGACAAGCACGGCAAGCCCGTGGTATGTTTCAACTGCCGTCAGGAAATGCATTACTCCAGTCAGTGCCCCCATCCCAAGCGTGCCCAAGGCGTCACATCGAACCCCGCCGTCCGCGCCAAAGTCAATCACGTCACCGCCGAAGAAGCCCAGGTTGCCCCGGAAATTGTCATGGGTAAGTTTACAGTACATTCATCATTTGCAGTGGTATTATTTGACACTGGAGCTACCCACTCCTTCATATCAACTACTTTTGTGGAAAGAAATGCCTTGGACATAAGTGAACTACCCAGACCAGTATTGATAGCCACCCCGGGCAAGCAAACCCTCGCCTATTCCTTTAGCCCAAGGGTATGGGTAGATATCCACGACACGAAATTTTGGGCCGACCCCATTCTAATAGAATGCCAAGGTTTGGACCTCATTCTAGGGATGGATTGGTTAAATAAACACCAAGGAGTAATAGAATGTGCTCAGAGGAAAGTGACTGTGACCAGTGAAGAAGGGACCACCGTCACATTCCAGATGCCAAGCATGAAGACCGGAAGATCAAGACTACATCAGATTACCTTGGAAGAAATACCAATCGTCTGTGAGTACCCGGATGTATTTCCAGAAGACTTACCAGGGATGCCACCCAAGAGGGACATCGAGTTCAGGATTGACTTGGTGCCAGGAACCACCCCTATCTACAAGCGACCATACCGGATGGCCGCCAACGAATTAGCTGAGATGAAGCAGCAATTGGAGGATCTTGAAAGGAAAGGATATATCAGACCAAGTACGTCGCCATGGGGTGCTCCCGTCATCTTCGTCGAGAAGAAAGAAGACAAGGCAAAGCGTATGTGTGTGGATTATCGCGCCTTGAATGAGGTAACCATCAAGAATAAGTACCCGTTGCCTCGGATCGACGATCTCTTCGACCAGCTTAAGGGAGCTACGGTATTCTCGAAGATCGACCTGCGGTCTGGTTACCATCAGTTGAGGATTCGAGAAGAGGATATACCCAAGACTGCCTTCACCACCCGTTATGGATTGTATGAGTGCACGGTTATGTCCTTTGGATTGACCAACGCCCCTGCGTTCTTCATGAATATGATGAATAAAGTGTTCATGGAATATTTGGACAAATTCATAGTAGTCTTCATAGACGATATCCTCATATATTCCAAGGACCAAAAAGAGCACGAGACTCACCTCCGATTAACCTTAGGAAAGCTAAGGGAACACCAATTATATGCCAAGTACAGCAAATGCAAGTTTTGGACGGCAGAAGTAAAGTTCCTTGGACACATCATCTCTGCGCAAGGAATCGCAGTAGACCCTGCCACCGTAGAAGCAGTTACGGATTGGTTGCCACCCACGAACGTATCTGAGATACGAAGTTTTCTGGGATTGGCCGGATATTATCGGAGGTTCATTGAGAATTTTTCTAAGATAGCCAAGCCTATGACCAAGTTGTTGCAGAAGGGAGAGAAGTTTGAATGGACTCCTGAATGCGAGGAGAGTTTCCGCACTCTTAAGACCCGTTTGGTGTCTGCACCTATACTGACCCTACCGGATATCCGCAAAGACTTCCATGTCTATTGCGACGCATCTCGCCAAGGATTGGGATGTGTTCTTATGCAAGATGGAAAAGTTATCTCTTATGCCTCCCGACAGTTGAGACCTCATGAGATGAACTACCCGACCCATGATTTGGAATTAGCCGCCGTAGTGCACGCCCTCAAGATTTGGAGGCACTATTTGGTTGGAAATCGATGTGAGATCTTTACGGATCACAAGAGCTTGAAGTATATCTTCACACAGCCAGACCTTAACTTGAGACAAAGACGATGCTTGGAACTAATCAAGGATTATGACTTAGGTATTCACTACCACCCCGGAAAAGCAAATGTGGTAGCTGATGCCTTAAGTCGCAAGGGATATTGCATGGCCATGATGATTCAGGAACACGCACCCTTGTTATGTAAAGAGATGGAAAAGTTGAATCTCAGGTTGACCACAGGAGCATATCTAGCCACCTTGGAAACTCAACCTGTCTTGTTTGAGCAAATCCGCGAAGCCCAGTTAGAAGACCCGGATATAGCAGCCATTAGGAAGAATATGAGACAAGGAAAAGCCCCAGGATTTTCAGAGGACGAGAACGACACCATATGGTTTGGAACCCGGATATGTGTGCCGGATAAACCTGAGATAAAGACCCTGATCCTAAGAGAAGCCCATGAGACAATGTACTCCATTCATCCCGGCAGTACCAAAATGTACCAAGACCTGAAGGAACGTTATTGGTGGGTTAGTATGAAGAGGGAGATTGCACAGTTCGTCGCCGAATGTGACACCTGCAGAAGAGTAAAAGCTGAACATCAGAGACCTGCAGGATTGTTACAGCCACTTAAGGTGCCTGAATGGAAGTGGGAAGAGATCGGTATGGATTTCATCACCGGATTACCAAAGACCCAACTTGGGTATGATTCCATTTGGGTAATCATCGATCGGCTTACGAAAGTAGCGCATTTCATAGCCGTCAAGACGACCTTTAGTGGCCCTAAGCTTGCAGAACTGTATATGGCCCGGATTGTATGTCTTCATGGAGTGCCTAAGAAGATAGTGTCTGACCGAGGAAGTCAGTTCACCTCTCGTTTCTGGAAGAACCTTCAAGAGGAGATGGGCACGAGATTGAATTTCAGTACCGCCTACCACCCTCAGACAGATGGACAAACAGAGAGGGTGAATCAGATATTAGAGGATATGCTTCGAGCATGTGTCTTGGATTTTGGAGCCACTTGGGATAAGAGCTTGCCGTACGCTGAGTTTTCGTACAACAACAGCTATCAAGCCAGCCTTCAGATGTCTCCTTTTGAAGTCTTATATGGACGTAAGTGCAGAACGCCCCTACTTTGGGATCAAACTGGTGAATCCCAAGTGTTCGAAACGGACATTCTTCGTGAAGCTGAAGAGAAGGTACGAATCATCAGAGACCGACTCAAAACAGCCCAATCGCGACAGAAGAGCTACGCAGACAATCGACGCCGAGACTTAGTCTTTGAAGAAGGAGATCATGTATACCTTCGAGTTACACCCCTCCGTGGCACCCAACGGTTTAACATGAGAGGAAAGTTGGCCCCTCGATATGTTGGACCATTCCTCATTATCCGACGCCAAGGCGAAGTGGCTTATCAGTTGGAATTACCGCCCTCATTGGCTGGAGTGCATGACGTGTTTCATGTTTCTCAACTCAAGAAGTGTCTCCGCGTCCCCACGGAGCAAGTGGATCTTCAGCAGTTGGATGTACAAGAGGATCTGACCTATGTGGAAAAGCCGGTCAAGATATTGGAAGTCAAAGAAAGAACCACCAGGAGTCGAGTCATCCGCTTCTGCAAAGTGCAGTGGAGCAATCATCCGGTAGAGGAAGCTACATGGGAAAAAGAAGATGAACTCAAGGCACAGCATCCTGAACTATTCGAAGATTGAGCCGAATCTCGAGGACGAGATTCTCTGTAAGGGGGATAGGATTGTAACACCCCAGAAAATAAAAAGGAATAAGATAAAAAGAAAATAATATTTATATCATTTTTGGATTTATGATTAAAGGAGAAATAACTAAAGAACCCAAATAAAGCCAAACAGGGAGAAATATTCAAAATTTGGACCTGGAAATTTTATGAGATGAACTAGAGACCAAAATATAATTTTAGGAATTTTTACAAATTTTTACCAACAGTGATTCAACCCTTAATCAAATATATGAATTACTGGATTTATTTTAAATCGGAAAAGAATTAAAAATCAAAATGGGCCTTAACCCTCAATCTACCTCAGCCCAGCCCAGCCCAGGCCGCCAGCCACCGACAGGTGGGGCCAACCTGTCGGCGCTCACACCCCCTCTCTCCTCCCCGCGCCCGACCCCTCCTGGCCCACCCGTAAGCCTCCGCACGTGCTCTCTCGCCCGCTGACGTCCCTGGCCCACGTGTCGGCCCTCTTTCTTTTGCGCCCGGCTGGCTGACAGGTGGTCCCCACCTGTCAGGATCTTCTTCTTCCTCGGAAGGGGATCTCTCCCCTTCCAAACCGGCGCCCCCTTCCGATTTCAGTCACCAGCCGGCCGGATCCGCTTGATCAAGGCCCTCGATCACCTCCCCTCGTCGCCGCGATCCCCTTCCGCCCTTAGCCGACGCAATTTCGTTCTTTTGGAAGCTTATCCGAGGATTGAAGGAAAGCTCGCCGGAGGGAAAGAAATCCTCGGGATTCCTCGGTTGGCAAGCCAATCCTAGACTCCGGCGACCCCTATAAAAGGCCCCACCCTCACCGCACTACGCCACAACACCAGAGCTCAAGCCCTCGCCTCCCCGAGCGCCCCCACCCTCCTTTCCACTTTTTCCTCTGCTTGGGCTCCGGCAAGACCTCGCCGGCGCTCCGGGCCACCGTCGCCCTAACCAAGGCCACCACCGGGACCGCCGTTGTCGCTGCTCCCTCGGCCTCGCCTCCGTTCACGTTTCCCATCGCCGGATCGCCGTCGCCACCGTCGACCCGAAGGTCTTCATCGCCTCTCCTCGCCGCCGGCCACCTCCGGTCTCCATCCGTCTCCATCTCCGGTACGGTTGCACTCCCCTCTCCATCCTCTTTCCGTTTTCACCGTCGCCTAGGGCCATGGACCCCGCCGCCGCCGTTCGCCCCTCGCCGTCGCACCGCCGGAGTCAGGGACGAAGACCTCGGTCATCCCCCGTGCCGTGTGCGTGCCGGACGAGCTCGGTACCGCGCGATCGGAGATGGACGGCTAAGATTAGAGCCCGCTCGGGTCTAATCTGGGCCGTTCACTCGGTCAAAGGGGGTACCGACCGCCATCGGCCGTTGGATCTCACTTAAGCGCCCCGCCCTGCGATCGCCCGTTGGATCTGGATCCAACGGTCCTGCTCGGCCTGGTCCACGCGCGCGGTCAACGGTTCACGGTGAACCCAGTTCACCGTGGACCCGAGACTGTTTTCAGTTTAAATAAAATTCTAGAAAATTGTTTAAACTTTGAAAATTCATAACTTGCTCATTTTAACTCCAAATTTCACCATTCAAATTTTGTTAAATCCAGAATAATATTCTCTACACATTAATGCACTAAAAACAGTATGTTACTGTTACCCAAAATATTTTTATTAAATAAATGAATAAAAACCCTTTAGGGATTAAAATTTGAAATACAGAAAATCAATTAGGAAAAATCCTAAAAAGTTAAGTTTTACTGTTTTATACCAAACTTTAGAATATTAAAATATTACTTCACATAAAAACACCCACAAATATGAATATTGCTTATTTGGTGGATTTTATCTGTTTATTAAATGTATTGTTTACTTTTCCGTATCGAGAAGACTACGAGTTCGTCGAGGAGCAGGAGTTCTACCCCGAGGTTCCTCCATCCCCATTTGCTGATCAAGGCAAGTCATCGACCGTCTCTGTGGAAACAGTTGATCATATTGAGCCCATGTTTTTATAAATTATCGCTATAACTCATAGGTTAATATTGCATTAGTCAAATATCAAGCCCTACACTTATATTTATTGGATCCCCGTCCTTGTGTGCAAACCCAAGCCATGCTTATTGAGCCTTAACTCCTTGTCACTCTACAAATATTATATTAGCTAGTGCCCAATGTACCGGCACAACCGCTATAGGATATAAAGAATGAGTCGTAGATAGCTTGATTCTGATATATGAAATTCCCTGTTATTCTCGTCTCTGGATTCTGTTTGAGTTGGCTAAGTTATAAGTATGGTGGGTTCCGGGTTCAAGCTCGGAAACTGGTTGGTCGCACCCGGGGCACTATAAGGACCGGTCTGCGGGATCTGTTGCAAAGCACTTCCGTACCAACCACAAGTCTAATGGGTAAGTCCTAACCGGAAGTATGGAACGCCCCGACTCTCTGCACCATAGTGGAGGGGGCAAGGGGCAAGCCCTCAGGGCGCCTTGTACCAAAGAAGGCTCAAGGGGGGGTATGGTGAGGCATCGACGCGTCGGGGCACCATATGAAACCTATAAGAGGGTGTTGTTGAGTCGGGGAGGACTATATGGAAGGTTTTGGCACGAGTTCCCGTGAAATGGGTCATCTCGTTACACTTTGGTGTAAGTGATGAGTGCGTGCCTTGTGGGTACAGTGGTACATCTCTGATCAGAGTAATCAATCTTTTCGAAAAGCCGAGCCCACGGTCAAGGGCGGGTTGTGTGACTACTCGCAGTTAGTTTACAATTGGTTGAATGTTTGAGTTATTCATGGCATGTAAGGACTATTGTGCGAGGAGGTGAAACGTACTCCTCGAGTTAGAAGATGATGATGCATACACATGTTTACTTTTCAGTACTAATAAATTGATCACACTTAATGCTTTACAATTATGCTGCTTCCGCAAAACTAGCCACTTTCTCCCTTGTTATTTACCCTGCATTATAATTGCATTCGGTGGCTTGCTGAGTACATCTGTACTCACCCCGTTGACTTACAACATCAGAGCCCGTCTACTACGAGGAGGATGCAGGTCTGGAGTAGCGACCCAGTCAAGGCGAGACTGGAAGGAGGCGTTCATCTAGGACCCTTATTTTATTAGTTTCTCTTCACCTTTATTCACTTTTGTATTAGTGCGGTCTACGAACCGTGAATGATTGCCCATATTGTACGTGGTCGCATGATGAACGTCTTGTTTTATTGATTTTCTATGGAATTTCAATAAAGTCCTGATTTATTAAATCGGGGCGCGACAGCTACCGACCAACGGCCGAGCGGTAGAGAGCACGAGGCGGCAGAGAGCTATTGCGATGCAGCTGCGGTAGCGGAGCCAAGCGCCGCCCACCGGCCTCCTCGCCAGTGTTCTAAAAGGTGGCGCCTAGCGCCGCCTAGGCGCCGATTAGGCGCTGGGCACCGGCCTGCCACTGCGACTTGCCTCCAGGCGGTGAGCTGGGCGGCCTAAGCGCCTAGGCGGTCAATCGTGGCCCTAGGCGGTTGACCGCGGTGCTGGGCGGCGCCTGGGCGGTGCGGCGCAATGGTGTTGAGGCCGCTGGCAGCCGAAAATAGAGTCGATGGTGCTGTGGGAGCCGAAAGATGGCCCTCTCCTATGATGGCTGGTGTGCACGTGGCCAGATCCGGCGGCGAGAGTCACGCGCGGCCTGGATTTGGTCGTCATCGTCACCGTCGGGGGCAGGAGGGCAGGCCGCAGGGGCGGCTGGAGGGGAGGGGACGGCTGGCCGGGAAAAGCAGGAGAAGATAGAGGGAAAGTGTGGTGAGCTCGGAGGGGAAGAGAGGAATAAAGAGAGGGAGGGGGAAGAGAGGAAGGAAGAGAGGGAGAGGAAGAGCTTGACGCATGGTTGTCTGTCTGGTTCAAAGGAGGGGAGAGAAAAAGTAGTCAGGAGGGGAAAAGACACCTAGAAGACCATAAAATCCTTGGGACTTGCAGAAAATAATAGAAGAGGTCTTGAAACTTCCAGAAAATTAATAGAAGAGGCCTTGAAACTTGTAGAAAAATTAATAGAAAAGCCTGGAACTTGAATAAAATTAATAACATACACTTAGAAAATGTGTAGACCTAGGCGCCACCTAGGCGGCTCTAGGCGCTAGGCGCCGGGTCTCCGCCCGACTAGCGCCTAGTGCCTATTAGAACACTGCTCCTCACCGAACTCCTTCGCTCACCCGAGGGTGAGCGAGGGTTCGTCGAGGTGGCCCGCGGCGGTGTCGTTCCCCTGACCCGAGGGTGGAGGGATCCGGCGTTGGCGACGAGGTGAGTACCCTAACCCTTTCTCTTAGTCTTAGTTGGCTTTAGGGTTAGGGTTTCAAAACCCTAATCCTTACTTTTCCGCCCCTTTTTTTTGTTCTGATTTCTCTGAGTTCTTTGGCTGAAACCGAATCTTGTTCTTAGGGTTCTTACTACGGGATTCTTATGGGTTTGTAGAGGGGATTTCTTAGGGTTCTTTTTGGGTTAAACACAGAAGGAGTCGGTTCTCAGTGCGGGCGAACTTGAGGGGTTATAGAGGGCTTAGGGGAGGGGGGTCTTAGTGCGTTGGTGGCGTCGGCTCAAGGTAGCCCGACGCCACCCTAACCCTAACTAGCCCACCCTAGAACAAACCTTAGCTCTGATACCATTGATAGACTTAATTACTAAGGGTTCTTAGGGATCGTCTAGGGATAAGACTAGAAGGGAGAGACTTAGGTGTGTACCTTTCAGTGTGCTCCAGGATGAGGAGAACGCCATGGAGTTGGCGTTGTGGCGTGTAGGCCCGACGATCGACAGTGAAGGGGGTCTTCCCGTCGCTTCGGCACAAAACTCCATAGATCGGGTGACTTAGGATGGTGGAGCTCTTTTTGGGCAGAACAAACCCCTTGTTCGTGGCTCCCTCCGCCTCCTTATACATGTGCCGCGCGACGGGGGACCCTTCAACGAAGTTAGTTGAGGGTGCCCCCGATCAAGGCGCTTGATTTTAAGGGGGCAGTTAGGCTAATTCCGAGTCACCGGGGAGGAGAGGGACTCGATCCCCCTCTCCTCCCCGAGAGCTAATACTAACAGAGCCTTGTGGGCTGCTTAGCAATGCCACAATTCCTACTCTAATGTTTAAAAGTATAGATTCGATGTCATTTGTTCAAGCAAAGGATTTGGTGAGTTGGTTTTCTCCAATTCCCCGCATGTTTACGGAACAAGAGGTACTGCACAATAATGGTTTTTTACTAGGAGTTGCATTGATCATGAACACAAGAACAAACCGAGGATGGTTTGTAGCCAAGAAGGAGAGAATGATGAGGACATCACTAGCTCGGATATAACCATGCTTATACTTTACAATAAACAACCCAAGATTCATTCATTCTATATTAGATTTATATTTTATATATTTGAGCTAAGGATGCTACACCATGAGTTGGCTTTGTTTTCAATTACAGAAATTCTTTCATGGATCAAGCGACATGTTAAGAGCACATCAAGAGCATGGTACACCATGGAAATTGATTAGGGACCAAGTCAAGTTAATCCAAATATAATATGCAACTTTGAGACGTCATTTTTGTGCCAATAAAAAGTGGAGATAAAGTTCTACATGTGTGGGATTCAGACTCAGACTACAGGAACAATACTAAATTCAAACGCACATAACTTTTATATGGAAGATCCAATTAGGATGATCTTGGACTTTTTGGAAAGCTTGAGATGACCTCTTTCCAATAGATCCATCTATACCTCTAGATTCCATCAGAGGAGATCGCAATCACCAAATCAATGCGTGTTCCTTTTTTAGGTTGAACCAATTAAGCACAGAATTTCCATTTTTTAGTCAATCTATTTTGGAAATAATTAGTCATTTCCATATGTAATAAGTTTTCTAAACTTTGGGAACGTCCCTAGGGCTATAAATAACCCTAGAGACTTCAGTTGTAATCGGGGGGGTTTTGATTAGATAAAAGTTTAGCCAATGCTACTTGTCCGTGTAAACCCGTGATCGGTTAGATCGCCGGTTTCACGTTTCAGAACCCCAACTACCCATCGCATGTCTTTCACATCCAGCAATACTAGTTGCTCCTTTATCTTGTTCTTGCTCGTTCTTCAATTGCTTGCATGAATAAGGTTGATCACCGATAAGATCAACAACCCTTGGAGTTAGTGTATCGATCGCTAAGGCGTAACACGAACGTCTCGTATGGTTGTAGTCGGGTCGTCAACGTCGTCTCCTTCCAATCGAAGTTATCTTATCTCTTTCAACTCACCGAAAGATCGGGCCATCTAGGTCTCACATCAAAACCAATAACTTTCGGCCTCAGGCTAGAACTTACGGTTCCCCTAGAATTCTCTTGGGCATATTTTCATTTGTGATGCCATCGGATCCTAGTGAAAGCGATGATCCACTACCTGACACACTAACTATTGGTGAATCACCGAGCAGTCCACCCAAGGAGGTTCCCAAGGTGGTGATTAGATGTGTTTAAGGAATGTGCAACACCTTCAAACCCGATGGTCGACTCTAAAACACAAGTGCTAAGATTTATACTGGTTCGAGTCATTTGGAGGATAATAACCATACATCCAATATTTTGGTGAATAATATGATAGTAGAGCTTATAATATGACACAATTAAGCTATATAGGCTTAAAACATAGAAAGCAAGAAAAATACGCTAAAAGCTCATGCTCTTGGGGTGCATCGCCTCCTTTACATACTCAGGAGGTGAACCCAATGATCTAGGTCTCTATCCCGAGTCGAATTAGGATTGCCTACCAAATTGAGGTGCTAAATCCTTGATTACATGGATTCTAGTGCAAACATATCTCTTTATGCCATATTGGGAGTCCAATCACCTAATAAGAACTCAATCTTCCTTATAAGAGTCGAACCCTCCTTCATAGGCCATACCAGATGGCAATGTTGGACTTGGTCTACTCTCGGTTAGGATTGATAGCCTAATCGTGGGGTACCCAAGGGTCACCCCCATATTCATATTTAATTTGTACTTGCTTCATATTCTTATCCGTTATTATTTTTTGATATCTATATACGGAGTATTTAAATCCAAATTCAAATTCAAAAGAATGAAAAAAAATTATGATATCATCGATATCCGTCCTTATCTGATTCATTTTCATCCCTAGCGGAAAGCACCCTTGTAGCCAAACACCGCTTCCAAACAGCTCAACTATATGCAAAGCAAGCTCCAACTAGAGTCGTAGAGCATAATAGAAAAATATCGAGTTTAAGAGTTATGCCTAACAAACCCTTACTCAAATACTTCTGGTATCTAAAAAATAAATACTGCCCAAAAATATGGGCGTAAATGAGTAAATTCTGTTTGTAAATATGACCCGACGCTTGACACTAGGCCGGACCAAATATATGGGCCTAAATTCTCTTTAGAAATGTGAACCCAACGTCCAAATCGAGCCATTGCGAATTCCCCAGCTTCCTCCTCCCGCCAATTCTACCTACAAAGCTGCGCACCCTGCCGTTTCGATTTTTAATTAATCCATTTATTTCCCTTTTCCCCTTGCTCTCCCACTCCCATCTCGTCCTGTCCCCACGAGCCCAAAGAAACCCACGCAGCCCGAAGCGAAGGCGAGGCGGAGGGCAGCGGGGCGCCGCCGATTCGAATCCGGGAGGCGACGGGCTCTGCGAGAGCGAGATCTCTGTGTATGCCCCCCCGTGCGCGCCCGCGCTCGGCGGCGATGCTGAGGACGAAGAGCCCACGGCCGCGCGGCAGCAAGTCACGCCGCGCCACGGTCGCGGCGGCGGCGGCAGCAGGGAAGGAGAGAGAGGGGAGGTCGCCGTACGGAGATCTCTCGCTGCAGCTCGAGCACGTGTCCATCTTCTCCTTCCTCGCCGACCGTCCCCGGGGCACCGAGTTCACGCCCTTCGAGGAGCTTCTCGAGGGGTCCCGTGTCCCGACACCGACACCGCCCCCGCCCTCGCTGTCCCTGCAGCCTCAGGCCACGCCCATGGACGCCGACGAGCCCGCGGTGGAGAAGGATTGTTGCATCCTTAGCCAGGATTTCTTCTGGTAGGTTCCCTTTTAGGTTCGAACTGTGCTTTGATGTGCATCGAGGGAGCGTGCGCTCGGATTAACACTGTTCATCCATCTGTTCTGTTGCTGTTCTGTAGTACCCCGGACTACATCACGCCAGACGCGCCGCAGTTCGCGAGTGGTCTCGATGCCAACAAGGTGGGAAAAGTTGGGACCGCTGTTTTTGGAGGCGGGATGGATCGATTGGAGTATGAGATCGAGCTCTAATCTGTCATTTGATTGATTTTGAGCTCATTTCTGTGTTCATTTGCAGGAGAATATCCCTTGCCCCAATTCTCCAGAGAAATCAGTCTGCAGGAGCAAGAGGTACAGGAGAGGTGAGAGTGTAATCTCATTTCCACTTTCCCTAGTTTGATGTGCTTATTCTGTTTCCTTCATATATACAAGTGAACTGAATGCCAAATCTTACAGATTGTTCCCCCAAAGGCCTATGCTCCACTGACTTTCTTGACAATCAGCGGATTGCTCCCATCCTGTTGGATGGTATAAATGAAGATGATTCAGAGGAAGAACGGTTGAAGGAACCTAATTCGCACAAGAGAGGTAGTTATGTATCCCAATCAGCAGTGGCTCTTCGTTGCAGGGTGATGCCTCCACCATGCATCAGGAATCCATACCTCAATACAGATCCTCAAATAGATGATGATGTTTTTGGTGGGAAACAATGTAAATCATCAGGTAGAATTGATGCATTATATCCTTTGTAAACATAATCATTTCCATTATCTGAATACTACCCATGTATGCGTGGTTATCAAGATGTCGCTAAAGCATCGCTTAGGCGTTGCTTTAGTGACAAGGCGGTCAGCGGGGGTAAGGCGTCCCGATGCCTTACCCCCTAGGGTTCTCCCTCGTGCAGCCTAGCACGTAGAGGGCTAGGCGTGGCGTAGGCCTGGTGCCAGATCCGGCGCAGAGAGGCTAGACAGGGTCGGGCGCAACGTGGAGAGGTCAGGTGGGGTCTCGTCTAGTACGGAGAAGCCAAGCAGGGAAGAGTGAGTGCTCAGAGAGAGTGGGAGAGGTTAGGACTTCGGTTGAGAGATGAAAATAGTAATGGGCTTTAAATGGGCTATAATGGGCTTTAAATATGTTGTTTGATTATATTTATATAAATGGATTATTAACTATAATTTAAATATAATAGTAAACATATTTTTAAATGTATTGTCACAATTTTAAATATATATTTTTTAGTCTTATAAAGTATCTAAAGTGACAATATTATAACTTTATATTGTATTGCTATGTTTATCATACTATATTACTATTATTATTTGTAATTTACTATTTATCTATTGATATTTTTTCTAAATCCTATATTTTCTATATAGGCATAAGGCGTCGCCTCGCCTTATGCCTTACCGCTTAGGCGGTAAGGCAGTAGTCCACCGCCTTGCCTCGCCTTACCGCCTTAATAACTATGCATGTATGTTTGTTTGTACTCTGTAGCCTTGCTTAGTTATTTCAATGCTAAAATGCAATAATTTTAGCCTCAGTGTCTTTCTCTCAGTGCCTGTTTTTTATATGCAGAGTTTTCTCCTTCAGTTGGTGTTGATGGTCTTTCACGTTACCGCACTGATTTCCATGAAATTGAGGTATGCTTTGAATATGTAATTGTGTATTGCTTATATGTGTATGTTATGTTCAGTTTCATTTGTGTTGTTTTTGGCCTCAAACAACACTTAATTTTCAGCAAATTGGCCGCGGAAACTTCAGTAACGTTTTCAAAGTTCTGAAGAGGATAGATGGCTGTTTGTATGCAGTAAAACGGAGTATCCGGCAACTGCATAATGATAGGGAAAGGTAGCCTTGCAGCATTCTTTATACTTAATTGATTAGACCATGCCCACCTAATGTTGCATACTTGCATGTTGTCTCTCTCATTGCAGGAGGCAAGCAGTCAAGGAAGTTCAAGCTTTGGCAGCCTTAGGTTGCAAATTAACTATAACCTCCTGTCCTCATATTCAGCTATATTTTCTTAGAAGGTTGTAACATCTTTAACATGTCTTGGCAGGATCTCATGGGAACATAGTTGGATATTTCACTTCTTGGTTTGAGAATGAACAGCTTTATATTCAAATGGAACTGTGTGACTGCTGCCTGTCTAATGATGTAAATCAGCCGCTGAAGTGTGGGGAAGCCCTGGAACTGTTGTATCAGGTGTGAAATAGTTACTCTTATTGTTTGATAATCCATTTTGTTTCTTCTTGTTCATCAGATCAGTATGCATAACAAAATTAAATCCCTGTTACAATATAACATACTTACACCATAATTTATCTTAACAAGTTTCTGCAAATTATGTTAAATGCTACTGGAAGGCTTGATTTACTCATGGAGAATGCACTCAATCCTCTTCTGTTATCCACTATACCCAGTTACTCATATTGACCATACAGTTCATAAGACGCATGTTCTGGCCTTATGGAGTAAAACATGAGTTATTAGGTTCTTACAAGATGCAGCGCAATGGCAGTTGGGGAAAACCCCACTCATTTTTTATCATCTTAGAACAAACTAAACAGTTCTTATGTTTTCTATTTGGCTTGATAATTAGAACATAATTCAACTTGATATAGATGGGTAGCTTCAGTTTGATAAACAAATTATAAAAGCCTAATCCCCATATCATTGACATGGAATACAGACAACCATAATATTGTGTGTATTCTTTTTATGTGGTGGTTCACATATATTATTAGTTTATTACCTTAACATGTTTTAGTGCTGGACAGCTAGAGACATACCACACTTGAAAAATATTCCTGTACACGTTATACATGGTGTAAACTTGTGTTTGCACTTTGCAATGATTTTTTTGGTCTGAAGTTCATTAAAGATGAATATTTATAATCATGCATCATTTATTCATTTTGCGTTTTGTATTCTCCATACATTTTGTGTATATCTCACTTACTAATATTAAATTAACTTTGTGAAAATGAAGATCTGCAAAGGCTTGGACTTCATTCATGAGCGTGGCATTGCACACCTTGATGTGAAGCCAGATAACATATATATCAGAAATGGTGTTTATAAGCTTGGAGATTTTGGTTGTGCTACACTTATTAATCGGAGTTTGGCAATTGAAGATGGAGATTCACGTTATATGCCTCCAGAGATGCTGAATGAAAAATATGAGCATCTTGACAAGGTAGATATCTTTTCCCTTGGGGCAACTATCTATGAGCTTATAAGAGGTACCCAGCTTCCTGATTCTGGGCCTCAGTTCACAAGCCTCCGAGAGGGAAAGATTGCTTTACTTCCAGGATGCCCAATGCAACTTCAGAGTTTAATAAAGGTATAACAGCTTATGACTTGTCTGTCCCAGCTTATTTTGGTTTGCTCTCTATTTCTATCAGAAGAAACACATTTATTTGCCATGATCCCATTTAGTTCTTTTCCAGCTTCATTCCAAGAATTAGTACTTATCTTAATCTTTTATTTTGTACATTGTTTTTTTGAAAAAGTAGAGTCGTTCTGTGTTCTGAATTAATATAGTCTTTATGCCTGATAAATTCATGATTATCCAACACACCAGTATTGGAATTTCTGCTTCCATAACTAAAAGATTACGATTTGCTGAGATACTGTTCTAGTTTATGATACATAAGCACCTTGATATCAGATATATATTTTCAAGATTCCAACTGATGCGATTGATGTAGAATATAATATTAGCTGGTCACTTTGAGACACTTATGTCTTTCTATTCTATATCTAGACTGTTTACATGCGTGTACAGGAAAACTAACACTTGCTCGCTTATGGCTTTTCTGCAAGCTCTTTCTAAAACCAATAACACCTAAATGGTCATTTGTTGCATTTTTTGCTCTACAATAATTCACTATTTATAGCATAGGATTGGTTAACAACGAGAAATGCATTTTGGCTGGGCATGATCCATCTTTTCTTTCACTACGTTCTTCTGCTTTTTTGTTCTGCTAACTGCTAAGCTGAACCTGTGGTTAAGTCTCTGGTCTGTTATATTGTTTTTATTAACAAATCTAGTAACATTCGTATCATATATGTGCTATTGCCTGTTATTTTGGTCAAGTAAGTATTTAAGCTCATGTACGCTCTCTATGCCCAAAATTTATTAAGCCTGTGATTATAAAATAATATTTGCTTAGTGAAGCTTCATCCTGATGAGTAAATGAGCTATTAGTCGGTTGACTATGACAGTACAAATTAAAATTAATGTTTCAGAAAACATTTGCTCGTATAATGGGCGATCCTACTTAACATTCTCTTTCTGCTTATCTTCAGTCCATGATAGATCCTGATCCAGTGAGGCGGCCTTCTGTGAAGGACATCCTGAGACAACCCATCTTTGATAAGCTTCATCACAAGGCCCTGGCAAAGAAATAAAGCCCTGCATCCATCAGATCCCGGTAGTGTGAGGCAGTGTCACACTCTACCAGCTGCTGCCAATTTTGTACATCCACCAAGAGAACTCCAATGGTGAACTACTTGTTTCCAGATAGGCAGATTCTCTGTGCGTCTGTGCCTGGCTTGATCTGATTTTGTATAGGCACTAAGGACCAAATCATTGATGTAAGTTATGGATATTGTCAAATGTCAAGCCAAGTGGCTTTGACTTCTGACGTTCTTTTCGTGCTATGGGTACTTTGGAATGTCGGGCCTATTTTATTTTCTTTGGATTCGTCATAATCTGCTTGGATGCGATTTGATATACGAAAAGTTTTAGTCGATGATATTTGTCAAAAGATTAGATAAGTCAGAAGCAAGATTTTGCCAATAACCTTTTGCAGGAAGGTTCCCTACCAAATTTAAGATTTATGTAAAATTCGTGCGATTGTAAATTTTAATTTTAAAATTGCAAGTTAGCAAACTCCACGGTTGAGGACGTTGTGTAACCGACCAAAGAATACCAGCCATCTCCGTCAATCGCATCCGTCCATTAGTTAACATGACACCGTCCGATATTTTCCACAGCTAGGACCGCGGAGGCGGCGGCGACTCCGTCTCCGTTACATCGACGAGAGAGCCATGCGCCGCCGCCCAATGCTGCCAGGCGTCACCGGAGCCGGAGCAGCGCCACTATGGCTGGGGGAGTGGTCGTCGACGGTGTCTGCAGATGGTTCTGCCGCCGCAGTGTCACCGCCTCCGCGGGAAGCGATCCCGCGCGGTCGTCGTCAGCGGCAGCCGCGCCGCCTTCCCTGACTCGCGCCAGCGCCGAAGGCCTCGAGGGTTTTGCCGCCATCCGCGTCCCCGCGCGCAACGCGCAGCCGCCGCTCGGCGTACCAACTCAGGAAGGAGGTTAGTGTTTACAAGTTCGCGTGTTTCCGGAAACTGGATTGCTTCGCGCTTGGTTGATACCCGATGCTTGAATTCCGCCGATGCAGTCGGATGGAAATTCACGTCTCTGCCAATTCAATGCGACCTAGTGGCTGATGGGTGTGAACCCGATCGAATTTGACGTGTCAGGTGTGTTCGGTTAGTCGCGCAGGGAGTTTACTGGTCTAAAGTTACCCGCTTTTCATCGGAAATTTCAGTAAAAATGACGGTGGCATTGCCTCCAAGCTCCAAGGCATTCTGACTGCTTGGTTTAGTGCCTTACAGGCTTCCATGGTTCTTCCTTGGTCTAGGAAGTGGCACAGCGGCACACCAAAATAGTTCCGTCGAATTCAGTGGTAAAAACATTTGCCTTTTGATTCTCAGCAAATGAAGCAAACCCTTCTACAGAGATCGAGCAATTGGTAGGTTGATGTGGTAGTGGCCTTGTAGGGAAAATATATAATTTGATTAATTTCCCATTTACGTTATATAAAGCTTATCCCTGTTTGATTTAATGGGTTTGTCGTTCGGAGATATTTAACTTGTGTGTTTCATAGCTAAACAGCAACACTATTTTTTTTATCTTCGACGCAAGGATCATGTGGTTCTTTCTTATCCAATTTTTTTCTTTCTTCTGGCCTCCAAGTGGAATTGGCTGCTTTATTCCAATATGGCTTCACGGTGATACTATTAAGTAGGTGGCTTCTGGTGTTGGTATTGTGTGATTGTGCTATAATATAGTCTTTTCTTTATGCTTGCTAGTGCTCTCGTGTTCTTGAATCTATTCTTGTGGTAGTCAAGTATGCCAATAGAATTATTCTAAAGAAGTGCAAATTCCGGTAGCTATTCACATCTGACTATCCAACCTCCAGTAGATTAGTTTTGGGTCTTTTTGTCTGTTGCTTGGTTCAGTAAGGTGTACTTCTCCCATTTCTTCTGTGAAGCTCAAACCTTTTTCTCCTTTTACTATATTAACTCATTGGATCAAACTTAACACATACGTTCTAAGTTCCATCCGTACAAGTTTTGTTGGCGTAAAAGATTACGCTAACAGGTTTCTGTAGAAAAGAAACTAACAAACGAAGTGTTTGCGAAGCAAACTGTTCTAAGTCTCCGAAAGGATAATAACTTAGAATAGTTCGAAAGTGTGTATTGATTCACTTGTAATCGGTCCCTATTACAGGGTGAAATGGGGGGTATTTATAGGCCTAAACATTAAGGAAAAGACCTATTTACCCCTCTATTACAACCGACATTAAGGAAACTATTCGGTTTCCTTAATAGGGCTAAAATGGTAAAAGACTAATCTAATAGGATAGAAGATAAGTCTTCCATCTTAGCTGGCAGAAAAGATCCTGAAGGGCTTTGGTTCGAAGACATACTTCGAAACAGTGTCTGTCTTCGGGTTTCGAACCAGGTTCCGAGCATCTTCGAAGAAGGTCTTCGAACAATCTTCGAAGTAGTTGGCTGTCTTCATGCTGCTTTAGCAATAACCCCGAAGATGAGATATTTTCCCCCAACAGTAGCCCCTCGAATACGCTTCTCCGTTTGACCTGTAACGTTAGGAGAGCAGTATACGGAAAGAAAAGATAACCAATCATAGGGGTTATTAATTTTTGTTTTATCTCCGAAATGCATGAAGATATGAACTTCGAATCAGTCATAAGGTAATTACTTTTCGAACTACCTTAGAACCGATTCAGGAAGTTCGAAAGTCCTTTTAGACTTAGAAAATATAACCGTTAGTTTCTGTTTCTAACGGAGTTATTCGAGGCGTTATTTTCGAAGGAAAATAACAAACGGGAATACGAAAGGGCAGAGCCCAAACGGTAACAAACGGAAAGTTTAGGCTATAAATAAGGAACCTCAAAACTTTACCGATTACCTTTTCACTGCTTCTTCTCAATCAAAAGCTTTTTAGCCCTTTGAGTTTTTGAGCCCTAGCCTCCATTCTCTCAGATCGATCCAGCAGTTGTGATGGCGAAGACCAAAGGCTCTGCACCTCCTTCGACCTTGGCTCGTCAACAAGTGGCTGCGGCAGCGGCAGCGGCAACAGTGACGGCGACGCCTTCGATGCAGGCGACAAGTTCTATGGCGGCAAAGGGAAAAAATCCCCAAATCGCCGATGATCAAGGTCTGTGCCCTCCATCGACCAAATATCTGGACCAATCCTTTGGATTAGGACCTTCAACCTGCAAAAGAGATTCCCTGGCAATGGCAGTAGGAGGAAATATAGGTGCGGGAGTTATGATTCGAAAACCAGGGAAAGAAGCAATCCCATCACCAAGACTCGGAGAAGTCGTAGTGTTCGAAGCTTTTTTCGAAGCAGGCTTGGGCCTCCCCGCTGTAGATTTCTTAGCTGAAGTCCTCGACTTGTTTCATGTAACCCTCCCCCAGCTGTCTCCGAATGCTGTAGCTAGATTAGCTATCTTCGAGTGGGCTTTGAGAGCCGAAGGTTGTGAGGGGAGGGCCGAAATCTTCGCAGCATTGCACAGAGCAACTTGTCAGCCGAAGACCTTCATAGGCTCCGGAGGTGAAAAAGTAGTGGTTGCCTTCGGAAGCATCAATTTTAGGCTTCGAGATGAATACGCTCTGCGATTCCCTGCTAAGGCCATCAATGCTAGATGGTATACTGATTGGGTGCTGAAATGGTTCTATGCCGAAGTCGGGGCAAGCAATCCTCTGGCCGGACCTCTTAGAGAAATCCAGTTCCGAAAAGAAGCTTTGGTGCGTCCTGACGAAGGCCAATTCGAAGCCCGTCTGAACTTGCTTGAAAAAGTTAGCCAAAGACTCAGTATGCGAGACTTGGCCGAAGAGTTCATCGGTCTTCAAATTCCTCCGTTGATGGCTGACTGGCCTATTATCTTCGAAGATGATTCCGAAGGTGGTCTTCGCAGAATTAACTTGACTTCAAGTCCTACAGGTAACTTCGAAAACAACATGCACTAAACATATTTACTTCGAAGAAAAACTGACTTGAATTATTTATGTTGTAGAATCTTCAGCCCCTGTTACTTCAGAACAGATTGTAAGGGCTTCGGAGAAGATTTTGGGTGCTCCGACTCCGTCAGAAAAAGAATGGCGAATCAAATTAGTCGGAAGTTGGGAGCGTTTTAACAGAGTATGGGGAATGCTGGAGTTGACTCCACCCCCTCTGATGGATTGGGTGCCTCAGGAGAAAGGCCCCAAGAAAAGAGTAGCTGAAGCCGGAGCTTCCAGCTCCGCAAAGACTCCGACGAAGAAGGTGGCTCGGAAGCCGAAAAACCTCGCACCTTCAAGCTCAAGAGCTTCGGCTTCTAGCTCTAAAGAAGACGAAGGTATTTTATTAGTAAGATTAATTGACGAAGATGCGGCTCAACGAAGTATTCATATTGAAGATACTGCAGGTATTCCGGAGCCTCAAGCCAACATCGAAGAAGTAAGAGCTCCGGATACCCAGGAAGAACAATTCGAAGCCCCTATGGGTGTAAATGAGGCCGAAGTGCCTGCGAACATACCGGAGTCTGGAGATAATGTTGATCAACCAATGACTTCGGTAGTTCAAGAAGACACAACTCAGGCCGGAGTTTTAGTGGATGAAGGGGGAGTCGAAGTCACTATGGCTTCGATTCTCGAAGAAGTAACGAGGGCTCTTCAGGACGATGCTCCTGCAGTCCAAGATTTAACGGCTGATTCGGATGAGGACTACACTTTTGATCCTCCGATTAGTCCGGTGCTCGATATTCCAGAGAATGTCGAAGGTAAATTTTGCATAATTCTTATCAATTTTTGCAAAATTATACAATGTGTAATATTTTTGTTTTTTCAGAGCCTCCTGTTGTCGAAGTATCCCTCGAAGATACAATTCAAAGACCTTCGACAACTTCAGGGCCGCAACCGGGAGTTGCTCTACCGGGGCCTGGAAGAGGAAAAAGACACATCGAGCCTCTCCCTGCTCAAGGATCGACTTCATCTGAGTCAACAGATGAAAGTGAATCGACTGAGGGGAGGCCATCTTCAGAAGTTCCAAGAGCCTCGGAAGAGCCCTCTGGACCTTCGCTAAGCAGGGCTGACCAGAAAGCTTCAAAACTGCTTCCTCTCATAACTCCTTTTTTGGAGGAGAAAACCGGGCTTGGGACTTTGGTTAAACCTTTGGGTGAAGCCAGTCGCCAAGTCGGGGAAACTGAACTGGTAGCCCGCTTAAGCAGAGTGAAGGGTTCGGAGCTTAACCTTGCTGTGGAAAGAGCAGCTTATCAGGTATAAAGCATCTTCGAACCAAATCGCAAATTACATATGAATAATTTCTTATTTCATTTTTTTTAGCAAGCAGTCTTAGCCCGCGCTGCAGCTTTATCGAACGAAAACGAAATTGCTCAACTTCGGGAAGAGAACGAAACTCTTCAAAGAAATTTTAACTTCTCCGAAGGTCGAGTAGCTCAAATGGACAATGTAATCCTAGCAGAGCGAAGGGCTAGGCAAAGCTTGGAGGCTGCTAAGAAGGAGCTCGAAGCAGAAAGAATTGTGCTTCGGGCAGAGATTGAAAGACTGCGGACGGAGGATGCTGCAAAGGACTCCGCACTTGTAAGGCTGCAAGAAGAGGCTGGCCAGCTCCTAACTCAAAAGAATGCTTTGGCTACGGAGAACGCTAGAATCTCCGGAGTTTTAGCTGAAACGACTTCGGCCAAGGATATGCTTATCGAAGAAAAGGTTAAGTCTGAGAAGGTGGCTTCGGAGGTCATCGAACAGATGTTAAGTGTCTTGGAGTACTTCGGTACTACTGGATCACTACCTTCGGATGACAATGTAACTCTACTGCGCCGGCTAAAGAGAATTCAAGGAGCAGCGAAGCAAATGAAGACGGCAGGCATACGTTATGGAGAACTCTCCGGACAAGTGTCTGCCCTTGGAATACTTCGCTACTACGAGGATTTGGGCCGAACAATCACTCCGAGCGCAGAGGGCTCTATCATCTTCGACGACGACCGACTTCTAAAACCTTCCGAAGGTGTAGCTGCTGCTTGGCGAGCCTTCCAAACTTCGTGGAGAGCCGAAGGTCGATCTGCGATCAAGGCTTGGATTGATGAAGGCCAACGCCAAAAGCAAGTTCGGAGTCAAGCTTCGAGCAGTCAGCCTCCTCCAAATCCGCAGGTTTAGGATTATTTAGGATTTTTTGATTATGTAAAGCTGATGCTTGTAAATATTTATCAATGAAAATCTTGTTTGTCATATTTTTAGGCTTTGCCTCTTATGGAAGATATCGAAGTGTTAGAGCTTAACAGCGAACTTCGCTCACTGTGGAACACGTTCGAACTTCTAAAGAGTTATAAGCGTCCTCGATTCCTTATTCCTCGAGATGACTCCGGCGTTATTGCGCCCGAAGTAATCAAAGACGTACTGTCTTATATTAAAGAGGAAGATAAAGAGATCGACGCAAACACCTCGTCTTCCGAAGACACTAATTGGTCCGAAGACGAAGGTGAAGCCCAAAATAAAAGATCTGAAGATCTTAGAAGCTGGGAGAGAAGCCCCGAGCGGCTTCGAACTTGGGCTGAACTTCAACAAGAACAGAAGGATTTTAGAGCTTCGAAGGGGAGAAAGAGAGTTAAACGTAAAGTTCTTAGAACTTCCGATGTTGGAACTAGTCGTTCCACCCCTAGCTCTCGGGACCGAAGAGGTCTCCGATTCCTTCTTGGTATAGATACCAATTTTTCATAATGTAATCTGTAAACACATTTGTTTCAATAATGAATGCCGATTTAAAATTGTCTCCATATTTACTAGCCCCTCTTTGGGTATAAGCAACTTCGAACTGTATTCAAAGATGGTTATGCGCAAAGAAAAACTTTGGAGTACAATTTTGTGGGGGTTCGGAGCCCCTCTGTCATTTTTAAAGATCTTTTGAAATCTTATGAAATATCTTCGACTATTTGCAGTCAGAAGAATGGTAACTTGGTACCTTTGTTTGCTTTATGGAAGAAATCAATTAAGATAACTTCGATGACACTTTAGTGTCTTCAAAAATTTTGTCACTTTGGACTTATAAGAACAAACATTCGAAGCTCATGGCTTAAATGCTGTTTTACTTTAGCCACCTTCGGCTATTTTTTTGCAGAAGCCTACCAGCCGGAGCTTGGACTTCGCAGAATTTGTAGCCACCTTCGGCTATTTTTGCAGAAGTCTACCAGCCGGAGCTTGGACTTCGCAGAAATTGTAGCCACCTTCGGCTATTTTTGCAGAAGTCTACCAGCCGGAGCTTGGACTTCGCAGAAATTGTAGCCACCTTCGGCTATTTTTGCAGAAGTCTACCAGCCGGAGCTTGGACTTCGCAGAAATTGGCCACTTGGGCTCTTTTTTGCAGAAGTCTACCAGCCGGAGCTTGGACTTCGCAGAATTTGGCCACCTTCGGCTCTTTTTACGGAAGTCTGACAAGCTGCAGCTTGGACTCCGCAGATTTTGGCCACCTTCGGCTCTTTTTACGGAAGTCTACCAGCCGAAGCTTGGACTCCGTAGAATGTGGTATTGGCTCTTTTACGGATGCCTACAAGGTATCAGCTTGGGCTCCGGATGGATTTCAGCCACCACACCGGAGGCTTCGACTTTAAGGGTTCGAAGTCCGGAAATACAGCCCTGCTTAATACACTTCCCTCTCGAACGACTTCTGTCCCAGCGCGTCCGCTCGGGAGACTAGGAGCGTCAAGGGGAAGGCACGCTACAGGATGTACGCTTTATTAATTTAGAGGTGATTACAAGCGAATTACAAGGAGCCCTTATGCGAAGTATCGCTTTAGGTGCTCCGCATGCCAAGTATGTGCTAACTCTTCACCTTCTAAATTAGCTAATTTAAATGAACCAGGGCGCCCCGAGCGGACGATTAGATATGGACCTTCCCATTTATTGCCTAACTTCCCTGGTGCTATAATGCTTCGTAGAACAAGATGACCCGGTCTTAACTCGCTGAACTTAACCTTCGGGTCATACCAAGTCTTCGTCTGCTGATGATACTTTGATAAATTAGCTACAGCTCGAAGCCTTGTCTCTTCTGACAAATCTAACGAAGCTTGTCTTTCTTCTTCGATGTCTGGTTCGGTGCTGCGAAGTGATCCTCCTTTGAGCTCCGTTGGAGTCATAGCTTCATCTCCGAATAGTAGTCTGAACGGAGTAAAACCTGTGGACCTTGTTTGCGTAGTCCGAATGGACCACAGAATCTTCGGAAGCTCTTCGGTCCACAGTCCCTTTGATAATCCTACTATTCTTCGATTTAGCCCTGATAAGATATTTCCATTGGCTCGCTCAACTGCTCCATTTGACTGAGGATGTCTCACTGCAGCAAAACATAGTTGAATGCCTAGGTCTTCGCAAAACTTCCTGAAGGGTTCTGCGTCGAACTGTGTTCCATTATCAACTGTGAGATATCTAGGCACTCCGAACCGGCAAATAATGTTTTTCCAGAAGAATTTCTGTACATTATTCGAAGTGATAGCTGTTAAGGGCTCTGCTTCGACCCACTTAGAAAAATATTCGATAGCTACCACTGCGAACTTTAGATTTCCCTTTGCTAACGGAAAGGGACCAATTAGATCCATACCCCATCTGGCCATAGGCCATACCGGAGCAATGACTTGAAGAGCTGTTGGTGGGCGATGACTCCGTCGACCCATCCACTGGCATCCTTGAGAAGTGCGGACCAAGCTCTCCGCATCAGCTGTTATTGTGGGCCAATAAAGCCCCTGGCGAAGTGTTTTTCCTGCCAGAGCTCTAGGGGCTAAATGACTTCCACAAAGGCCTTCGTGAATTTCTCGAAGAATTTCTTGGCCTTCGGCTTGAGATATACATCGGAGTAGAGGGGAACATACTCCGGCCTTGTATAATATACCGTTGATTAACTGATAGTTTCTTGCTCTGAGCTTTAACCTTGACAATTGGGGCTCTTCGGGCAAATTCGTTCCTCCTTGCAAGAGTTCTATGATTGAATCTTTCCAATCTGCACTAGGAATGCAGAGAATCTCTGCAGAAGCAACTTGTGGCACCGAAGGTATATTGAGCTCCTCATAGAAAGCTTCGTCAGGCACATCCACAGCTCCGGCAGCAGCCTTCGCTAAAATGTCCGCTTGCACGTTTTCAGCTCTTGGTATACTCCGAATGGAAATACCCTTGAAATGTGCTTCGATCTTGCGAATTTCTTCCAAGTACTTTGCAAGCTGTGGATGTCTGACTTGAAAACTCTTATCTACGTGCCCTGCTACTATCTGAGAATCTGTTTTTATAATTATTCTTGTAGCCCCTAGAGCACGTGCTTTCCGGAGTCCCAATAAAATTCCTTCGTACTCCGCTATATTATTGGTAGACTTAAAGTTGAGTCTTGCGGAGTACATTGCTCTTTGACCTGACGGAGAAATTAATACTGCCCCAATACCTGCTCCGGATGCTTGGAAAGCCCCATCGGAGTAAATAGTCCAGACTCCGTCATCTGATTTCTCCGGAGTCAACTTCGCAGGTGGAGTCCACTCTGCTACGAAGTCTGCTAGGACTTGAGATTTGATAGCTGTCCTTGCCAGGAAAGATATGCCGAAGGGTGCTAGTTCTACTGCCCACTTTCCAATTCTTCCAGTGGAATCTTTGCTTCGGAGCATATCTCCTAAAGGATACGAAGTTGGTACAATTACATTGTGAGCCAAAAAATAATGTCTTAGCTTCCTCGAAGCCATTATCAGAGCATAAACGAACTTCTCAAGTTCGGAGTATCTTGTCTTCGCTCCTGACAATGCTTCGGATACAAAATAGACAGGATTTTGGACCAGCTTCCCATTGATATCAGCTTCTCTGACAAGGACTGCGCTGACTGCTGAGCCTGTGGCTGCAAGATACAGAAGTAGGGTTTCGTCCGCAATAGGCACCGTAAGTGTAGCAAGATTGCTGAGATAATCTTTAATATCTTCGAAGCTTTTCTGACACTCCGGTGTCCATGCAAAATCTTCGGACCCTTTCAAAGCTTTAAAGATTGGCAAGCTCCTCTCCGCAGACCTTGATAAAAACCTGCTAAGTGCGGCTAGACGTCCGGTCAGCTTTTGCACTTGCTTTACATTCTCGGGAGGAGCCATCTTCTGCAGCGCAGTTATTTGAGTAGGGCTAGCTTCAATTCCCCTACTTGAAACTAAGTACCCTAACAACTTTCCAGCCTTAGCTCCGAATATACATTTTTCGGGGTTAAGGCGGATCCCACATGCCCGAAGGCTATTGAATGTTTCTGCTAAGTCTAGGCTATGTTGGTGCTTTAAAGCACTCTTTATTACAATATCATCCATATAGGCCTCCACATTGCGACCTAGTTGATGACCTAGAGCCTTAGCAACTAATCTTGAAAAAGTAGCCCCGGCATTTCTTAGGCCGAAGGGCATTCTTACATAGCAGAAGACTCCCGAAGGAGTTACAAAGCTCGTCTTGATTTCATCTTCGCGCTTTAACCATATTTGATGATAGCCGGAATACGCGTCGAGGAAGCTTAGTAACTCCGAACCTGCAGTGGAGTCAACTAGTTGATCAATTCGGGGCATGGGGTAGGGGTCACGTGGGCACGCTTTATTCAATGATGTGAAATCAATGCACATGCGCCACTTTCCGGAGGATTTCTTCCTGACGAAGACTGGGTTGGCTAACCACTCTGTATGGGCCACTTCTCTGATAATCCCAGCCTTCAACAGTTTCTCAACTTCGTCCTTAGCTAGAGCAGCTCTTTCTGCGGACATCTTCCGGAGCCCTTGTCGAACAGGCCGGGTCCTCGGGTTTACAAGCAAGCTGTGCTCAATAATATCCCGATCGACTCCGGTGATATCTTCGTCAGACCAAGCGAAGACATCCAAATTTTCTTCTACGACCTTTTCCAAGGAAGTTGCAACTTCAGGAGGTAAATCTTTACCATATTCTGCTCTCCGGGCTATGGCTTGATCTCCGAAGATTGTCAGAACTCCTAACTGTGTGGGCATCTTCATGCACAAGTAGTTGTGATGCGCCACAGCTCCGAACTGATTCAACATGCCTCGCCCAAAGATAACATTATAAGCATACGGGGCATCTACCACATCAAAGATAACTTCCTCAGTTCGGGCTAGTAAACCTTCTCCGAAGGTTACTTCCAGGCCTATCTGGCCAAGTGCATCTAACGGAGGTCCTGCGAAGCCTTGCAGAGGACGAGCCGCTGGGAGGAGATGCTTCCGGGAAATGCATAACTGATCGAAGGCTTGCACAAATATAATATCTGCCGAGCTACCTCCGTCAATTAGCACCCTTCGGACTTCAGTCCCTGCAATATCAGCAGTAATAACCAATGGATCTGCATGCGGGAACTTGATACCAGCTGCATCCTCCGCAGAGAAAGATATTGGAACATGAGACCACTCCGGCATTGCAGCTGCAGATGACGAAGTCCCAATGTGGCCTACTTCTCGAACGTACTCTCTTCGCTGTCTCTTGGACATGCTTCCGAGGGTACCTCCTCCGGAGATAGGGAGAACTACTCTCTTCCCTCTATCTTGCCCTTCTTCTTGCTTCGGAGGTGGCATAACATTGGCCACCGGAGGATGCCTTGCAGCATCAAAATTTTCTATTCGCGCTACAGCCTGGACCGGCTCCGAGCGCACTGCTGCTGCTGGACTTCGGTCGGTACTACCTCGACCCGAAGTTCTCTCCAAGTATTCTCCCCGAAGGGTAAGAATAGCCTTGCAGGTGTCAGTTGCATGGCTTCGGTTCTCTCCATGAATACAGCAAAAAAGGGTCTGGCCCTTGCCAGCCGTTTTTCCTGGCGGCCTCCAGCCACTGGACTTGTTCCCCGCAGACTGTGGAGCTCTTGGTGTAAACTTCTGCGGGGGTGCAATGTTTAAGACCTCAGAACGAGGGTGCTTTTGCCCTCTTCTTCTATCATGTTGCACTTCGGGGACTGATTCTTGCGGCTGAACCGGAGTCTTCACCTCTGCTTTAACTTCTGTCAACACTGTCGAAGTAGCAGTAGTCCTCCGAAGCCAACCTTCTTCCGACTTCGAATACTCTTCGAAGTACGACATCAACTGTGATACTGTGGTGATGCTCTTCCGATGCAATTTATCCAGAAGGCCTTTATGACTGACGCCTTCCCGAGCCGCATCAACCACCGAGGATGTGGACAGCCCCCGAATTTGCGACTTCGTGTGAGCGAAGCGCTTGAAGTATTGCCTCAATGTTTCTCCGGGGAGCTGTTTCACTTGGAAAAGGCTTCCTGTCGACATGGGGGGCACGAAGGTGCCCTGAAAGTTACTTATGAACTTCTTCTTCAACTGTAGCCATGTCGTGATTGATCCTGGTTTTAAAGACCAGAACCATCTCAACGCCACTCCTTGAAGGGCTAACGGGAAGCACTTCGCCATAGTTTCTCTGTCTCCGCCACTAGCCTCGATTGCTAGGGCATAAGAACGTGCAAACTCACTGGGATCTTCGTCTCCGGCATACTTGCAAAGCTTCGAAGTTTTGAACCTCGGATCGAAGCGAACCTTCTGAAGCTCAGGATGCAACGGAGATTCATTGTCGTAAGAAGCGTTCTCCGGGGCTTCGGGATAATCAAGATCGTCGTCTTCGTGCACCTCGGGGATAGCTGGGGTGGCTTGAGGGCGAAGCCTGTTCGCAGCCTCCTGTCGCCACCTCGCTACCTCGGCTTGAAGATTGGCCATTTGAGTGGCCATGTCTCCAAGGCTATCTTCATCTCCTCCGGAAGGACCTTCCGGGTCTTGAGAACTGGTATGATCAGTTCGAATCGGAATGGAGGGTGGCAGAGTGGCTCCGGGCGGTCGGAGTGTAGAAGGGGTTGGTGGAGAGGTTTCGTATCCTCGAGGGATAGAAGCCCCTTGCGGAGTTAGAGGTGGAGGGATAGTCGAAGACCCTCCGACTTCGACTGTGTCGAAGGGTATCTCTCCGGAGATCCGAGAGGACCTCCGAGTGGGATTGCGAGGTGCGCTCCGCTTAGGAGGCATGATGCAAGAGGTTGGTAGAGAACGAAGTTTTTTGGACTAAGTTCCCCACGGACGGCGCCAACTGTTGGCGTAAAAGATTACGCTAACAGGTTTCTGTAGAAAAGAAACTAACAAACGAAGTGTTTGCGAAGCAAACTGTTCTAAGTCTCCGAAAGGATAATAACTTAGAATAGTTCGAAAGTGTGTATTGATTCACTTGTAATCGGTCCCTATTACAGGGTGAAATGGGGGGTATTTATAGGCCTAAACATTAAGGAAAAGACCTATTTACCCCTCTATTACAACCGACATTAAGGAAACTATTCGGTTTCCTTAATAGGGCTAAAATGGTAAAAGACTAATCTAATAGGATAGAAGATAAGTCTTCCATCTTAGCTGGCAGAAAAGATCCTGAAGGGCTTTGGTTCGAAGACATACTTCGAAACAGTGTCTGTCTTCGGGTTTCGAACCAGGTTCCGAGCATCTTCGAAGAAGGTCTTCGAACAATCTTCGAAGTAGTTGGCTGTCTTCATGCTGCTTTAGCAATAACCCCGAAGATGAGATATTTTCCCCCAACAAGTTTCATTTAGTTTTTTGCTTGGTAGTCCGGCAGGAGCTCTGATGTCCTTGTCTTCTGTTGTCGTTGGCACGGACACATTTTACTGATAAGAAATCCCAGATTGCACCTTGGAGCCAAATCCTTTCTTTGTTTCTTAAGTTTGATCTTAATGATAGAGCATTTTTATTAAGCTGGAATCTGATGTTATCTCCTTGGCTACGATAATCGTAAGGAAAACAGCATAGCTGCTAGCCTTTGTTATTTTTACTTTCTCTGGTGTTGATCTTTCTGGTGATGCCATGAACAATTGAGCATTCAGTAGGCCCTCTTTTAAAGAAGGTACCTCAGACACTTCCATGAAATGCTTGTTCAGTTGTATTACTTTTGTTTGATGCAATTCAAAACTCTAAGTGTGTACTTCCTTTCACTAGTGATCCTTCATATGGGGTTCATTTGTTATTGAGCAAGTTATATATTAGGTACCTCTCTTTTCCTATTGCATTTGTGCTATTTTGTTCGTTTTTCAGCAACTCTGATATCCATTTCCTTACATTGGGCAATCTGATTACTTTTAAAATCACTTCTTGTCATTTTGATTCTCGTGCTCATAATTGTCTTGTTTGAGCTGTGGAGCTTGGCATTCTCAAATCATCTCCCTTTCTGTGAAGGAGTATTGCCCTTTCTTTTCAATTTATCACATGCCACATGGAAGCTTAGGTTAGGGGTGGTGACTGCCGCAATCTGACGGGGTGACTATTGCTTAGATGGTGATCAGGGTGTCATTGTTATGTGCAGATTACATTGAATTAGTTAGATTAGACAATAAATAGTGGATTAGACAACAAATACCCCTTAAGGATCATGGAATAAATCAAGCAGAAGGAAATATTTAGTTCCTTCCCTTCTCCTACCAATTTGGTATCAGAGCCTAGGTTCCGAAGATCCAAATACAATGACGACGGTCACCCCATCCGCAGAGTTGGCGCAGGTCATCGCAGAATTGCAGCAGGCCGTCGCTGGCGTCTCGGCGCAGCTAACAACCCTCAAGGGTCATGGAATAAATCAAGCAGAAGGAATTATTTAGGATCCGTTTAGTTTGGGGACGAATATGGATATGATGATCCCATCCATAGATTTAGGGGATGAGATGATACATTTGAGGTGTTTGGTTGGATGAGATGATACAATTTTTTATTTGGTTAGATGTATATAACTTGGATGAGATAAGCTTAAATTTAGTGGGACCCACTTGTCAAATATATTTTTTAACAAAAATATAATCATATGAGATCTTATTTTATAGATTAAATTATAATCAATACAATGATGTAATTAGATCATAAATTGGATACATAATTTAGGAGTAAAAATCATTTGAATATTTATAAACGAAAAATTAAATGTGTAATAACTAATCAAGAGACTACACATCATCTTATCCAAAAAAAATTCTTAAATCCCTCCATCCAGCATATTGAAGGAATATTTCTCTTAGTGGCTATCCCATCCACCTTTGCCCTCCAGCAAAAAAATTAACTGAATGGGATGACCCTATCCCATCTAGGGATATCCAACAAACCAAACACAACCTTAGTTCCTTCCCTGCTCCTACCAGTCATGCTGTCTGCTCTGGCAGCAACCAGAGATAACATTAGCTATGTTGTCTCCATGTAATGGGAGAGGGGTTAGTCGGTTAGGAACTTAGAATGGTCATGAAAGGTTAGATATGATTACTGTTAGAGAATATGTTTCTTGTATTAGAGATGAGAATCAGGATACAAATATATAGCCCTGAGACTCAACAGAATTCTAACAGAATCCCAGACTTGCAAGACAAGCAAGCCGGTGGACATGCCAACTGGCAAAGTATTGGCACAATACATCACAAAACACAGTAATGTCTAACACGCCCCCGCAGTCGAATCATCGGTAAAACCGATGTTCAGACTAGACCTAAACTCAGTGAAGACAGATGAAGGAAGACCCTTGGTGAAGATATCAGCAAACTGAGATGTCGATGGAACATGAAGTACTCGGACATCACCAAGAGCAACACGCTCCCGAACAAAATGTAGATCAATCTCCACATGTTTGGTGCGTTGATGCTGAACAGGATTGGAGGACATGTAGACAGTGCTGATATTGTCGCAATATACCGAGGTTGTCTTGCGCAGAGGAGTGTGTAGCTCAGACAGAAGTTGACGAAGCCAAGTAGCTTCAGCAACGGCATTGGCTACCGCGCGATAATCGGCCTCAGCACTGGAACGAGAGACTGTATTCTGACGCTTGGAGGACCATGAGACCAGGTTATCCCCAAGAAAGACTGCATAACCAGAGGTAGAGCAGCGAGTGTCGGGACAGCCAGCTCAATCGGCATCAGAGTAGACAACCAGATCAGATAAAGCAGAGGGACGCACAAAAGACCCATATGCAGGGTGCCTCGAACATAATGCAAAATGTGTTTAAGAGCAGCAAGATGAGGCTCCCGTGGGTCATGCATATGGAGACAGACTTGCTGAACTGCATAAGAGATATCTGGCCTGGTGAAAGTCAAATACTGAAGAGCCCCAGTAAGACTGCGAAAATCAGTTGGGTCGGGAATGGGAGCACCATCGGCAGAAAGCTTTGGATTCACACGAACAGGTGTGGAGCATGGTTTGCAATCAGCAATACCAGCACGCTCAAGAATCTCAAGCATATACTGCCGTTGTGAGATAAAAAGACCTGACCCAGTGTGTTGAACATGCATGCCTAAAAAATGATGAAGTCGTCCCAAGTCCTTCATGGAAAATTCCTGTTGAAGAGCATCAATAATGCGACGCAGGAAAACCATGGAGGAGGCTGTCAGAACAATGTCATCCACGTAAAGGAGAAGATAGGCAGTGTCAGCTCCATTGTGATAGACAAATAGTGATGTGTCAGATTTAGCCTCCTTGAACCCAAGACGCAGAAGATGGGAGGCAAATCGATCATACCAAGCACGGGGTGCTTGCTTCAAGCCATAGAGAGAGCGGTTGAGCCGACACACATAGTCAGGATGAGTAGAATCCTCAAATCCTGAGGGCTGAATAGAATAAACTGTCTCTGTTAAGGTGCCATGGAGGAAGGCATTGTTGACATCCACCTTATGAATTGGCCAAGAGCGGGAGACAGCTAAGGAGAGAACAGTCCGAACAGTAGCAGGTTTGACAACAGGACTGAAGGTCTCGGCAAAATCAACACCAGGTCATTGAGTGAACCTACGGAGTACCCAACGAGCTTTGTAGCGTTCAAAAGAACCATCTGCATTGAATTTGTGTTTAAACACCCATTTCCCTGTTACCACATTAGATTGAGGCGGTCGAGGAAGAAGATCCCAAGTGTGGTTGGAAAGGAGTGCTGAATATTCAACCTCCATGGCAGCACGTCAATTGGGATCAGCTAATGCAGCACGATAACTCCGAGGAACAGGGGATAATTGGGCTGCCTCAAATAGTGCAGGTTGACGAAAACCGCGCTTGCCACATGTGATCATGTCATGCTGATTGATCATAGGTGGGACAGATATAGCACCTTGTGGAAGATGCATAGAAGAGTCTGCTACCGAGGAGGATGACAGTGTCAGAGCAGGTGGTGAAGAGGTCAGTGCTGGTGGAGCCATATGTCTGGAGTAGACGAAACCGCGATACCGGCCTGTGGTCAGGGCGGTTGGCAGATTAGCAGAAGCTGGTTCTGAAACCGGCGTGGCTTCAGAAGGCCTGGAAGTCAGGATGCTAGGGGTAAAATTGAGTTCAGCAGGGGAATCCTGAGCCCTTGGAGCAGGAGCTGGAGGTCCTGTAAGAGGTAAAGATGGCGACAACATCTGAGGAGCTGTTACCGAGTTAGTGTAATCCTCCAAAAAATCAAATGCCGTGGCTGAGGGCGGAGAGTTGTCCTCAGAAAATGGAAAAGAGGATTCGTCAAAGACCACATGACGAGATATAATGACCCGATTTGTGTGACGATCAAGGCAAATATATCCTTTGTGATGAGGAGAATAGCCAAGAAAGACGCACAGGGAGGATCGGGGAGCTAGTTTGTGAATAGCTGTGGCTGAAATATTAGGATAGCATTTGCAACCAAAAACACGAAGATGGTCATATGAAGGGTGAGAACCAAGGAGAGTGAAGTGAGGAGTGGAAATACCAAGTGTTTTGGTGGGTAGAATGTTTAGGAGATATGTGGCTGTAGTGAGTGCTGCTGCCCAAAAGGTGGGAGGAATGCTGGCCTGAAACAAAAGTGAGCGAATGACATTATTGATCGTGCGAATAATGCGCTCAGCTTTACCGTTTTGGGCCGAGGTGTAGGGACATGACATACGAAGGTGAATGCCATGGGACAGAAAAAATGTGCGAGTGGTGGAGTTGTCAAACTCGCGACCGTTGTCGCACTGTACTCCCTGAATGGATACCCCAAACTGTGTATGAACATAAGCAAGAAAATGAGAGGTGGTTTGAAAAGTGTCTGATTTCAAACGTAATGGAAAAGTCCAAAGGTAGTGAGAATAATCGTCAAGAATAACAAGATAATACTTGTGACCCGAGACACTAACAACAGGGGATGTCCAAAGATCACAATGTATTAGCTGAAAAGGATGTGTAGCACTGAAGTTGATGTATGAAAAGGTAAACAAGTATGACGACCTAGCTGACAAGCATGACAGAGACTATCTCTTATACTTTTATTGTAAGAGATAGCGGACGAGTTAGCTAGAGAAGTCATAATGTCATGGCCAGGGTGTCCAAGACGCTGATGCCAAAGCGAAGATGAGGAAGATGCATGAAAGGCAGAAGCCGGAAACCGCAAGGGGTAGAGTGGTCCGGCGCTGTCACATCTGATGAGTTCCTTCCGAGTAGGTAGATCCTTCACAGAACAACCAAAAGGGTCAAACTCCACAGAACAATTGTTGTCAGTGGTAAACTGGCGAACAGAAATAAGATCCTTAATAATGTTTGGAGAAACAAGAACATTATTAAGGCGAATATTATGTGGAAGAGAGGTATAGCCAGTAGAGGTAACTGGAATTAGATCCCCGTTACCGACAACAATTGTAGAAGGTGAATGACAAGGTGAAGGAAAGGAATGTGAAAGGATACCAGAATCGGAGGTCATATGATTTGTTGCACCGGAGTCAAAATACCACTCCTGTTGAGGTGGCTGCTGAAGAGACATGGTCTGAAACTGTGCTGCAAGAGCCTGTTGATCCCATCCAGCAGCAGGAGAAGTGTATGGAGTGGCAGGGGGAAGAAATCCCCACTGACCAGGCCATTGCCCGTGCGGTCCAGCAGCAAGAAGAGCATGGGGTGGCCTAGTTGATCCAGAGAGAGGACAGGGTGGTGGTGGAGACTGTGTGCCAGGCCAAAGATGAATTGATCCAGACCATGGATTGTAAAAATTGGGCCAAACAATAGGAGAAGTTTGTCCTGTAACTCCACCAGAACCAGTACCACCAGCACCACCGTTGTGACCACTGCGACCCCCGTTGCCACTGCGACCACCGCGTTTTCCCCTCTTGTTGCGCTGCTGTTGATGACCACCAGAGCCACTACTGGAATTTCTAGAAGTGGCAGAGTGGTGCTGGGGTTGAGATGGCGGGGGTCGAGAAGCTTCTGTTGCCGGGGAAGGAGCTGGTGGTGCAGTAGTACTGTAGCCTGTAACAGTAAGAGCTGTGGCAGGAGCAGCCTTGGCCATGGTGAGTTCCTCCAGCCGCAAATCATCACGAACTTGCAGGAAGGAGGGGGAAAGGGTTGCTGCGGCGAAGATGAAGTCCAATGGCGGTGAAACATTCGTTGAGACCGCGAATGACATTGAGGACGAGAGTACGATCAGAGATGGGTTCTCCAAGATCGCGAAGGTCCTCAGCCATGCGCTTGTAGCGGTGACAGTAATCAGTGATGGAGAGATCACCCTGATGAAAGGCCCGGAACTCCTGATCGGCGTAGAGGGCACGAGTGGTACGGTTGCCAAGAAACTGGGACTCAATGGCCGGCCAAGTAACTCGAGCAGTAGCACCACGCTGAGAGATGGTGTCGGCGAGGTCGTCAGTGATGGCGCCGAGAAGCCATGTGCGGACAACGCAGTTCATGCGCACCCAATCAGGGGAAAGGGGTGCAACAGCATCGGAGAGAACATGGTTGTCCAGGGAGTATTTACCAACGACCAGAAGAAACGATTCCCGCCATCGAGCGTAGAATGTCGAGGAGACATCGAGGACCAGTGGTACAAGGGAGCGGATGTTCTGAACATCAACAGCTTGAGAGTGCAAGTTCAGAAGTGTCGCAGCCTCATGTTGAAGGAGAGCAGCATCAAAGGCAGGCAGATTGCCAATGATAGAAGGAGCATCATCCTCATGGCAGACTGGTTCTGCAGACGTGCGCTCGCGAGCAGCACGAAGAAGAGCATCATGGAGACGTGCTTCGGCTGCGTCACGCTCAGTTTGAGCGAGAGCAGCCTCGCGTTCTGCCTTGGCCGCACGGGCGAGAGCAACGTCTCGATTGGTCCTAGAGATGCGCTCGGTCTCCACTTGGGCTGCGCGAATTTCCTCAGCGCGCTGGAGAAGAGAACCATCAGCAGGATCAGTGGTGGTGAAAGGATCACCAGGAGGTGGCGGGAGAGCCATGGATCAAGCGTCGGAGAAGACGCTGAAGGAACGGAAGAGGATCTAAACTACTGATACCATGTTAGAGAATATGTTTCTTGTTTTAGAGATGAGAATCAGGATACAAATATAAAGCCCTGAGACTCAACAGAATTCTAACAGAATCCCATACTTGCAAGACAAGCAAGCCGGTGGACATGCCAACTGGCACAGTACTGGCACAGTACATCACAAAACACAGTAATGTCTAATAATTACGAAGTTGGATGTTAATAAGGAAAGAACAAGTATTAGGAAGTGATGCACCTGCTAGTTTCTTGTTTTTTGGGAAGGGGACGGGGAATGTTAATGTGTTGCTTTGTACTTTTGGTGCAAGAATGAATCTTTGCCCTTAGTTCACCTTAGATATCTAAGGTAGATGGAAAAGGCAACACATGTCTTTTCTATTTACAGGTGGATGTTGTAATATTACGTAATGGACTCCATTTGAGTTAATAATCTGTATAATAAAACCTTATACCTTGCCCAGAATAACCATGAGATTTTTGGATCATAAATAGCATTGTAAATAGAAGTGTTATTCTTTTGGGGTATAGTTGGGCTAGTGAAAAATTATATACTAGAAAATGAAAGCAAACAATTTAGTCAATTTTATAGGATTAGAAAAGTTAACCAAAACTCTAATTTTAGGACTACAGATATTTCATAAAATACTTAGCATTTTTATAGATGCATTAGAAAATCGAGACTTAACAATTAATTTCAATTTAGCTTGGTACTCTTTAAAGTTTTTGATGCATCTTATTAGTGATCTACCATTTTATGGTTTTTTTGCACAACATTTAAGGCCTCTTTAGGACTGCTCCGCTCCACTAAAATCTGATCTACTCTATGAAATTCACCTATGAGCATATCTAGAATAGATTTGTTGCTCTACTGTGGAGTAGTTGCATCTGTCTGGCTTAAAGAGTAGATCCAGGTTTAGAAATGGTAGAATTTGGTAGGAATGTACTATTTTACCCTTGAGTTATTGTATGCTACTTTCTTAACATACTAAATATATGAGTTAATGTAAATTTAACTCAATAGCAATTGTTTTCCAGCCAAATTGAAAGAACGTGCATACATTTGGATGTCATGATATATTGATCGGAGCAATCAGAAGCCAGGTACAATCTATTCACCCATGTATATGTCCATGTGAAACTTGTTAGTTATGAGTACACAAGAAGTTTCATGGTCACTGGATTAGCAATTTTTGTCGCAATAGGGATTTTGGAGGAAATTTTCCATGAGATCGTATCTCTTGTTTTCATTCCATTGTCGCAATCGTACATTGTACCTATGATGCAGCCAGGCACCTTTTGAAGTTTCCTGTATTTTTTGTGCGCACGCACAATTTGAGTTTCTTCTGTTAAAACAGACCTTAAGGTGCCAAGTAGCAAACCATTCACTATTAGTGGCAAGAAATTGGATTTATTGTAGAATAGCTGCATATTGTCCAAGATGTAGGCATTTTCAAATTGAAGAAGTAGATTGGTCCAGAAAAATTGAACTGAGCTACTTGAAGTTTTGTTTGTAATTTAGTTAGAAGATTGGTTCTTGTATCCAATCTGGTGGAAAAACATCTAATTTGGCTTTTGGTTTTTGGTTCATTTTACGCTCTAGAAACTTGATAAACCGAAAGACAACATAATGAAGAAAACTGTATCAAGTGTATACCAGACCATAGCCAAACAAATGCACAATTGGCACATTGTTCTCCATCCAAGCAAACGATTCCTGAACAATTCGTAATTTCAGAAGAGAGCAAAGGATACGACACACCCCTCGCCGCCATCGAGAAGCCCAATCCCAACCCAGCTCCCCGCTGCCTGCCACTCATAGGCAGCCTTGACGCATTCATTCTGATGTTATACCGCCTTGACGCATTCAGCCAGTAGACTTGTTTGGAGTCACCTTTGAGCTAGAGTACCTCTGAACCACGCTTCGCTGAATAGATTTGATGGCCCCGAAACCACTTAGAAGGGCCAAAACCAGACGTTCTAGTCCCCTCTGATAAGACATATTTTATAGCATACAGAGCTTTACCATGTTACCCCTATGTAATTCATAGTATATTACTGTTATAGTTGGTTGTAAGTAGATGATAATTAGATATTACCATGTTTAAGTTGTGTCTATAAATATCCTCACTCTTGTCAAGAACTCACTAGAGAAATGATGAGGATCATGTCGTCGGTGAGCTCAAGGGCCAAACACAGGCAGCCGAACGGGGGTATGGGAACTGTGCTAACTTTTTGGCCCTTTCTTTATTTGCTATTCCTTTGATCAACCCCTGATCCCGAACTAGCGCCAGATTGTTGACTCATCGCAACGGGTGAACCTGGATCGTCTGATACCAAGTTGCCACCGGTCGGGATAATACTTAGTTTAGTATCCGATCTACTCAAAGGATACTTGCAATCTATTACTGGTCGAGGTCCTAGACCCCTACGCCACGGTGGCATCGTTGTGGTGACGCGGGCAGGGAGCTAGGACCGACAGGGGGCAAAAGCCGATTAATTACAATCATAACAAACTAGATGTGAGGTATGATTTATATACTATTGGACCCCTCCTGGTACATCTCTTATTCATAACAAACAGAATCTAAACTAACCAATCTCTAGATTAAACTAATACTTCTCTCTAATACTTCTCTCTTAATACTTATCTGCCTAATTAGTTTACTTCTATGGGTCCTGCGGCTGGGCCTCCATGCGCTTGGAGTCCACCTGACACTTTGTCAAAATGTCTCCTAGTTAATCTTCACTTCGAATGACATCCACCTTAATCAGTCTTACTTCGGTTGACTCTCGAACCAAATGATATTTTACCTTAATATGTTTACTCTGTCCATGGAATATGGGGTTCTTGATCAAAGCAATCGTCAACTTGTTGTCAACCCTCAACATTGGTACCTTAGGTTTCGATCCTTGGACCTCTGCTAGCACCCTGGCAAGCCACAAAGCCTAACAAGCATCATTTGCTGCTACTATATACTTAGCTTCACAAGTTGACTGGGCCACCACCTTTTGCTTAGTCGTCTGCCAAGTGACTGGGCTGTTGTTGAGGAAGAAAATCACTCCTATTGTACGCTTCCTAGTGTCAACATCACCGGCATAGTCACTATTGCTGAAACTAGTCAGGTGTACCCCTTCTGCCTTCTTCTTGCCGAACTAGATTCCCCAATTCTTGGTTCCTTCCACATAGAGTAGAATGTGTTTCATAGCAACCAGATGATCTTCACGTGGGTCTTCCAAGAATCAACTCACATATCCAACAACAAAAGGTCAGGATGCGTATTCACCAAATACCTTAGTCTCCCAACAATACTCCGGTATGCTATTGCATCAACTGGTGGTTCTGTGTTATTCTTGCTCAACTTCAACTGTGCCTCCATGGGCACTTGACACGGGTTACACCCTGCCATTCCACTCTTCTCCAATATCTTGATAGCATAGGCTCCTTGACTGAGCGATATTCCATCCCTTTTCTACTTCACTTCAATACTGAGATAGTAGTGGAGTAGGCCAAGATCACTCATCTTGAATGATGCTGCCATCTCTTCTTTGAACTACTTGATGTATTTTTTGTTGGATCTACCGCTCTGGTGATCACCAAGTCATCAACATACACCCCGACCACTAGTTGCACGTCTTCTTTCTTCCTTATGTAGATGGCATACTCCGAGGGACTCTCTTGAAACCGAGTGACAAGAGTGTGTTGTCCAATTTTTCATTCCATGCCCGCAACGCTTGGTGCAAGCCATACAATGCTTTCCGCAATTTCAGCACCTTGTGCTCTTGGCCGGCAACAGCAAACCCGGTCGACTGCTCCAGATAACCTCTTCTTGAAGGTCTCCATTCAAGAATGTAGACTTGACATCCATGTGATGCACCTCCCATCCTTCGTGTGCTGCAAGGGCAATGAGTAGGCACACCGAATCTAACCACGCCATCGGAGCAAAATACCTCATCATAGTCAATGTTATGCCTTTGTGCATACCCTTTAACCACAAGACGTTCTTTGTACTTGGATACAACTCCATGTTCGTCCCTTTTTACCTTGAAGGCCCATTTCAAACCAATCACCTGCCTTCCAGGAGGAAGAACAGCAAGAGAGCAAGTCTTGTTGCCTTCAATCGACTCCATTTCTTCCATCATCGCCTTCCTCTAGCCGGGATTGCGCTTGGCCTCGATAAAGGAGGTTGGCTCATCGGAGCTCACTGCATACAACTCCTCTGCAATCAGTACCCTCGACACAAAACCTAGAGGGGACATAGGTCCGAGTATGTTGTCCATCATGCGAAATCGAAGCTGATCATCCTCATCATCGTAAGCATCGAGGTAGTCATCATCGATGTTGGTGGGTGGTGAAGCAAACTCCACCGCCTGCTCCCCTTCACTTCCTCCCAGTGCCTCGAACTGAGCCTTGTAGTGAGGGGGAGGGGTTTGGTCAGCACCGGTTGACACCTCTCCAGGTGCCTCAACGACGTCATCGACCATCGGAGGTGCCTAGCCCATGATGGAGTACTCCACCGTGAACACGTCGTCGTTGACCCCCGCTGTGTCGGAGTCTCCCATCTTGCCCCAGTCCCACTATGCTTGCTCATCAAATATGATGTATCGTGTCACATGTACCTTCTTGGAGATGGGATCATAGGCTTGGTATGCTTTTGATCCCCTCTCATAGTCGACAAAGATCATCTTGCGGCCACGATCCTCCAGTTTCTTCAAATGGGGCTTTGTTTTGCAGACGTAGACGATGCAACCAAACGTCTTGAGGTGATGTACTGCTGGCTTCTTCCCAAACCAGGCTTCAAATAGCGTCTTTCCTTCCACACTCTTTGTCGAGCACCTGTTCAACACATAAACAACAGTATATACTGCTTCATCCCAGAACTAGTCGGGTAGTGCCTTCGCCTTCAGCATGCTTCTTGCTGCTGCCACCACGGTCTCGTTTCAGCGCTCGACCACACCGTTTTGTTGCGGACTGTATGGTGCAGTGTGCTGCCTATGGATGCCATCTACAACACAGTACTCCACAAACTCAATGGAGGTGAAGTCGCCTCCTCGATCAGTTCGGAGTGCCTTCATCTTGACTCTAGACTGTCCTTCTGCTTGATCCTGGATCTCCTTGATAGCAGCCGCAACACGATCCTTTGAAGGAATCGTGGCTACCCACATGTATCTGCTTAGATCATCCACCAGTAGCAAGAAGTATTTATTCACCCTTGGTGTTGCCGGTGTGATAGGGCTACACAAGTCTCCGTGCACTAGTTCCAGGAGCTGTTGTGCCCTGAATTCAGCCTGCGCCGAGAAGTGAGTACGCTTCTGCTTGCATGCTCGACAAGCCTCTCAACCCTCTCCACTTGGTCGAGCTAGTTTCCATAGCGCCGTCATGTTGCCATGGCCAAAACACTCATGCCAATGCCACACACCTCTTCATCGTGCCCTTGCACCGCCATGCACACTGGTTGCGTCATTCTGATTTGGAGCATGTACAAGCGATTTTTTGCCCGTGAAACCTTCGCCAACAGCTTGCCATCGGGCTCCTAGATCCTCATGACCCCGACTTCAATCTTGATTTTGTACCCATCTTCATCAAGTTGTCCGACCATCACGATGTTCGTGGTTAGTCAAGGAATGAAGTAGATGCCGACGAACCGTCGGGACTCTCCATTCCGGCATGGGAGCGTGACCGTCCCACGACGCTTGATCCATGCCACCGAGTCGTCAACGAACCGAACAATACCTAGCACTGCTGAGTCTAGCTTTGAGAAAGCGACCTTGGACCCGGACATGTGATTGGTTGCCCCGATGTCCAAGATCCACTCCTCCGGCTTGGGTTCCACCTCATCTCCAAGCTGGGCGAAGACTTTTCTTCCCTGATCACGATCTGAAGCCCGGAGCTTGCCTCCACCGCTTCATTTCCGCTGAGTGCCTGCTTAGCCGGTTGCAGCAGCAAGCCAGCACTCGGCAATGGGGCCGCTGATGACCCGTCTAGCGCTGTACTGGTGGTGTCGAGGACGGTCGGGGAGGTCTTGACGATCAAGAGCGAAGCTTCTTCTTCCACCTTGACTGTGTGAGCCTGCTTCCTTTTGGGCTTTGAGCGGCATTCATGTGCCCAATGACCCAACTTGATGCTTTTCCTACATTCATCACCACCCTTACCGGATGATTGCCCTCCTTACGACTGACCATTGTACCCATGACACAGTCACATCATCCTCCTTGGTGTCCTCCTCCATCGTTCGGACCACTGCCCGAGTGGTTCTCTGCCTCATTCTTCCGTCGGACGTCCCATTCCTCCTCCGTGAGGTAGAGTCGCCTGTCCCGTTGTAGCGATCTCGGAGCCTCCTCGAAGGTCTCCTCCGCTGCTTTCAGTCACCCTACCAGATCTAAAACAGTGAGAGTCGACACGTCAGGAGCGTGGTGATGGCCATCACGATCTGTTTGAACCGTGGTGGGATGCTACACACAATCTTCTCCATGATCTTGTCCTCGACTCCTGCATCGAGCGTAGCGAGTGTCATAGCCATCCCGTTCAGGCGCAGCGCGAAGTCTTCGATGGTCTCCCCATCGTTGAACATCGCCAAGTCGAACTTCCGCCAAAGTTGAACATCGGTAGATTTCTTCATGCGATAGTTGCCAACGCGAATCTCTGAGATGGTCTTCTAGGCCTCCTTTGTCGTTTCTTTGCCGACAATGGAGGACACCATCTCTAGTGGCACCGCGCTGTAGAGAGCGTCGAGTGCCATCATCTCCTCTTGCACATCAGCACTGCCTTTCTTGATGACGTGCCAAAGCCCCCTCGCCCTCAGCTACACCTTCATCAGCAGAGCCCAATATGAGTAATTAGTCTTGGTGAGGATGGTAGGGCTAGTCTTCCTGGGGCGTAGGTTGTAGGGATGGTGGGGGGTGGATCGACAGCCAGGGCACCGATCAGGGTTGGTGCGTCATGGAGGCCACGACGTGAGCACATGGGAGGTGGAGAGGTTAGGGGAAACTCTGGCAACAAGAACGTTGCAAGGTTCACTTTATTCCATAGCCCTTAAGGGGTATTTATAGACCTAATACAATCTAATCCAATCTGAATTGAAATTGAAATAATCTAAACAGAATAACTAATTGAGATAGGATAAGCATGGCCCTTATCAGGACCTATCTATGGGCCGGCGCCTCCCATAGTGGAGCCCGGTCCTAACATCTCTCTCCCGCCTCTTCAAACAACTCGTCCTCGAGCTGAACTTTGGGATATGCTTCCTTGAATTCCTGGAGTTGCTCCCACGTGGCATCTGAGGATGGCATGCCTTGCCACTGCACCAGGACATGCCACACGTCGCAGCGGAGCTGAGCCTGCAGGACTCGCTGCGGTGAGGGCAGGAGGCTGTCGTCCATCGTAGGGGGCAGAGTTGCCGGGGCCTCTAGCGGGTCACCTCGGTATGGTTTCAACAACCCCACATGGAAGACGTCATGTAGATGAGCGCCCTCTGGAAGTTGTAGTCGATATGCCACCTTGCCAATGCGCTCTAAGATCTGAAATGACCCTGTGTAGCGAGGGCCTAGCTTCTCCTTGACCTTCAGATTGAGGGATTGAGCTGTTCGTTGTAGAAGGCGTAGCCAAACCTAGTCACCCATCTGAAACTCCAAGTCTCGATGATGAGCGTCGTAGCAGCGTTTGGTGAGTTGTTGAGCTTGAAGTAGATGCTCGCAGACTTCGACGAGGAAGGCATCGTGCGCACGCTGGAGTTCCTCCACTGTCTCCGTGCGTGCGGAGCCATCTCTGTGTGGCAGCAAGGGTGGTGGTGGCCAACCATAGACCACCTCGAACGGGGTGGCACGCAGGGCTGTATGGAAGGATGTGTTGTAGCAGTATTCCACCCATGGCAACCAGTCCACCCAAGCTCGGGGTCGATCTCCAGTGGTGTAGCGCATGTACATGGCGATCACCTTGTTGACGACCTCTGATTGGTCGTCGGTCTGTGGATGGAAGGCCGTGCTCATGTAGAGGGCTACTCCTGCTAGCTTGAAGAGGTCGTGCCATATGTTGCTTGTAAAAACTGGGTCTCTGTTGCTGACAATGGACGAGGGAAACCCATGAAGACGAACCACCCTTTCGAAGAAAGCTCTGGCGACGGATGCTACCGAGTAAGGGTGATTGAGCGCGATGAAGTGCGCATATTTGGAGAAGAAGTCAATGACAGTGAGGATCACTGACTTCCCATGTACCTTGGGCAGCCCTTCGATGAAATCCATGGAGATGTCGGCCCATACTTGTGATGGGACGTCGAAGGGTTGCAGCAGACCGGCTGACTGTAGTGTTTCCGTCTTGTTTTGCTGGCATGTATGCCATGTGTGTACTAGATCGTGCACCAAGGTACGATCGCCTGGGATGGAGTCGCCCCGAAGTTGCTGCAATGTCTTATGTATGCCTGTCCTGCTAACTGGGCTAGGGACAGGACATGGTGACGCAAATCGTGCTGTGCTGGCACGAAGATCCGTGAGCCATGTAGGAGGAGCCCTTCGGGAGCATATTTTCACATGACTTTTGATGCTTCCAGTCTATCCTCGTTTCACTCTCTTGTTTCTCCCCTTCATGTTGTTACCGTTGATGGTACTTCTCTTCCTATTGTTGGTCGGGGCACTCTTATCACTTCTTTTAGCGACCCCTCTGTTGCTCATATTCCCAAACTCACCATGTAGGTCATGTCAGCTGGTCAGCTCACTGACCACAGTTGTTGTGTCATCCTTGATTCTAAGTCTTGCTGTGTTCAGGATCGTCGCACGGGTGCTCTAATTGGTACTGGCCCCGGCGCCACAATTCTCAACGTTTATGAGAGCTTGACTAGCTTCGTCTTCCTTCTGTTGCTGCCGCCGGTCTTTCTGCTTCCTTGACTACTGGCTCCTTCCATCAATGTTATCATCGTCTTGGTCATGTTTTTGGGTCACGACTGTCTTATTTAGTTCGTCGTGGTCTTTTAGGGTCTGTTTCAGGTGATATGTCCTTAGCTTGTCAGGGTTGTAAGCTTAGCAAACATATTTAGCTTCTTTATCCTCATAGTGAGTCCGTGTCTCAGTCTCCTTTTGACATTGTTCATTCTTATGTATGGGGTCCGGCTCCCTTCATTTCGAAATGGAGTCATAGCTACTATATTATCTTTATCGATGATTTCTCTCGCCATACTTGGATTTATTTCATGTCTTCTCATAGTGATGTGTTATCTATCTATAAGCAGTTTGCTACTATGATTCACACTCAATTTGACACCTATTTCATGCTGATTCCGTGGGTGAATTTCTGTCGAGGCATCTTCGCTCTTTTCTTGCTGACCAGGGTACGTTGTCTCAGTTCTCCTACCCTGGAGCTCATGCTCAGAATGGTGTTGCTGAGTGCAATTATCGTCATCTTCTCGAGACTGCTCATGCGCTTATGCTTGCATCTTCTGTTCCACCTCATTTTTGGGATGAGGTGGTCTCTACTGCCACATACTTGGTTAATATCTAGCCCTCTTCTGCTCTCAAGGGTGGATTTCCTTTTGAGCATCTATGTGGTCATCTTCCTGACTACTCCGCTCTTCGTCTTTTTGGCTGCATTTGTTACATTCTTCTTGCTCCTCGTGAACGTACCAAATTGACTGTTCAATCTGTCGAGTGTGTATTCCTTGGATATAGTGCTCAACATAAGGGTTATAGGTGTTGGGACCCTGTTGCTCGCCGGATGTGTATTTCTCGCGATGTTACTTTTGATGAGTCACACCCTTTTTATCCTCGACCCACATCTTTCACTTCTTCAGCATCCTTGGTCGAGCCTCTATCTTTTCTCACTTTTCCTGCCACACCTATTTCTTCTGATCCTTCTTCGGCACTGTTACCGCTTTCTCCTACTATGCCTGCTTTGGCGCCTTCCACGCATTTGGCCTCCTTGTCTCATGCTCCTACTACTTATGGTCTGGTTGAGCCTTTTCCTCTCCATTACACTCGTCGCTCCCGTGCTGTCTCACATCCTGCTGAGTCGCCTTCTGATGAGCCATCTCCTTCTTGTGATTCAGTTTCATCCTCTCCTCATACTCTCTTCGTGATCGCCATTCGATTCGACCTCCTGGTCATTTTGGTTTTGTCGGTGCCATTCATGTTGAGTCGTCTTCTTATCGTGAGGTTGTTATTCATCAAGAATGGCAGCATGCGATGGCTGAGGAGCTTGCTGCTCTTGAGCACACTAGCACGTGGGATCTTGTTCCGCTTCCTCCACATGTTCGTGCCATCATGTGCAAGTGGGTCTATAAGATTATGACTCACTTTGATGGTTCTCTTGAGCGTTATAAGGCTTGTCTTATTGCCCGTGGTTTCCATCAAGAGCATGGTCGTGACTATATGAGAATTTTGCTCTGGTAGCCCACATGACTATAGTGCGCACTCTTCTTGCTGTTGCTTCCATGCGACAGTGGTCTATCTCCTAGCTTGATGTTAAGAATGCCTTTCTTAATGGTGAGTTGCATGAGGAGGTCTATATGTACCCACCACCTAGGTATTCTATTCCTGAGGGTACGGTTTGTCGTCTCCACCGCTCTCTATATGGCCTTAAGCAAGCCCCTCGAGCTTGGTTTGAGCGCTTTTCTTCTGTGATCATTGCCGCTGGTTTTTCTGCTAGTGTCCATGATCCTGCGCTCTTTGTTCACACTTCCTCTCATGGTCAAACTCTTCTTCTCTTGTATGTTGATGATATGATCATAACAGGAGATGATTCTGAGTATATTGCCTTTGTGAAGGCTCGTCTCAATGGTCAATTTCTTATGTCCGATCTTGGTCATCTTTCTTATTTCCTTGGGATTGAGATTTCTTCCACTGTTGAGGGCTATTTTCTGTCCTAAGAAAAGTATATTCAGGATCTTCATCGTGCTTCTCTCACTAATGAGCACACTGTCGAGACTCCTATGGAGCTTAATCTTAAGCTTGACCCTCTGATGGCAAGCCTCTTACGAACCCCACTCACTATCGCCATCTTGTCGGGAGTCTTGTTTATCTTGGTGTCACTCGTCCTGACATTTCTCATGCAGTACACATCCTCAGTCAGTTTGTTTCCGCTCCTACTTAGCTCCACTATAGTCATCTTCTGCATGTTTTGCGCTACCTTCGTGGGACGGTCTCCTGTCATCTCTTCTTTCCGTGCTCTAGCTCTTTACAACTTCGTGCATATTTTGATGCTGCTTGGGCTAGCGATCCTTCTGATCATCGGTCTCTTTCTGCCTACTGCGTCTTTCTTGATGGTTCTCTCATTGCATGGAAGACTAAAAAGCATGTCGTAGTTTCACGTTCTAGTGCAGAGGCTGAGTTATGGGCTATGGCATTGTTGACCACAGAGCTCAGTTGGTTACGATGGTTACTTGAGGATTTTGGTGTTTCTTCTCCTACGCCTACTCCTCTTTACTCAGATAGTATAGGTGCTATCAGTATTGCTCGGGATCCGGTGAAGTATGAGATCACTAAGCATATTAGGGTTGATGCTTCTTACACACGGACCCAGGTTTAGGATGCGGTGATTGCTGTTCACTATGTTCCTTCTGAGCTTTAGTTGACTGATTTCTTCACGAAGGCACAGACTACCGCTCAACACAGGTTCTATCTCTCCAAACTCAGTGTGGTTGATCCTCCATGCGTTTGAACGGTGGTGTTATGAGATGTATATGTCTTGTGTAATATTCCCAGAGTATAAGGGGTTTTGTGCATATTGTACATGTGTATATATTTTGATCTATGGCCTCTCTTGAATACAAGGTGCTATTATTATAAACTTCACTAGAGATAACAACTTGCCTCTTTGTAGACAATACATTACAGAATTATGTGTTCATCAAACTTAAATTGCTAACTCTGGGACATAGTAAATTATTCTTGTCTAGTAATCTACTTGTGATTTTTGATATTCTTATCACGTCTTGCAATTACACATTAGGGCAACCACAATGCCTATGTTCCAAATAGTATTAATGTGAGACTCACAAAAAAGTAGCATTTGTTATTGTTGGGTGTACAATGGAAGAAAACAAAAATATAGCATTAAAGTGAGCCCTACTTATGGTGGGACCCACAAAAAGCTATCACTTTAGGCTTATGGTCACACCTTAAATTTATGGTGCACTTTAAATTTTTTTTTCTTCTTATAGTGTGGTTCTACAATGTGCAAGGCTAGTTATAAGGTTTTATTTAATGTTTAAGGCTACCTTTTCATCCACATTGTGGATGCCTTTATGGTTCGTGCAATGATTCCTAAAATATTTTATATAACATCTGCAGATTCGCAACGAGAATGCTAGGGGATATTTAATTAACATGCAGAGGAAACAACCTATCCCATTTTTTCAAAAGTTTCATAATGCTGATCCTTTTGCTTTGCGCCTGCTAGAGCGTTTACTTGCATTTGATCCTAAAGATCGACCTACCGCGGAAGAGGTATTTTTGGGGAAAGGGTTTTTGCTTATATTCAACTAAACTTCACAAGTGATGAATCCATAAGCACACTCTTTCTTACATCATCTAGGCTTTAGCTGATCCATATTTTAGAGGGTTTGCTAAGTTGGACCAGGAGCCTTCAAGACAACCCGTTTCAAAGTTTGAATTTGAATTTGAGCGAAGGAAGCTGACAAAGGATGATGTAAGAGAAATGATATATCGAGAGGTAAAAAGCCACTACTCCAGTTTATGTTATGGACTCACTATATCCATCCCACTCAATTGAAATTTTATTTTCTGAAAGTAAACAGATTTTAGAGTACCATCCACGGATGCTTCAGGAGTATATCAAAGGAGAACAGATTAGCTTCCTCTATCCAAGGTGAACAGATTAGTATTTTAAGGCTAGTTTGCTAGTGTGCTTTCAAAAATGTATTGCTCATTTAGTACTGCTTTTGTATTCTCCATACCTAACTAGTTTTCCTTATTTTCCATCCTCCAGAGAATATGGTTGTGTACTGCAATTTTATAGCTACTTTTGATTTTTATAGTTTCTTCAGCTTACTGTATCTCCTCATCTTATTTTAGCGCTTCATCTTTTTAAACTCTGAGCATTAGTTCAGGAAACGGTTACCATTTTATAGATAAACTCCTGACCTCTGCATCAAAATATGCACACAATTCGACAAATGCTTATCATACACACCATAACATCTTGATAGTGAAAATAGTTATATTTATTTTCATACTGATACTGTTGGTAAGTGATAACCTGTTTTAAACACCCTTAACAATGACACTTTTTGCTAATATTAACTTGTTGCAGTGGGGCTGACCGTTTCAAACGGCAGTTTGCTCATCTTGAGGAGAACTACAACACTGGAGAAAGAAGTACCCCATTGCGGAGACAACATGTATCTTTACCAAGGTATATAATTGGAATGCTTGTGTTATTCACTAGCCATGGAAACTGAAAAAACTGCATATTTTTTACTCGAACAGGGAATTTTATTTGGTTCTGATGTTACTTGCTTCTTTATATAAAAATTCATGTGACAGGGAAAGGGTATGCTCATCAACAGATAGCAATAATAAAGACTCTGACAATGAAGAGAGGAGAACAATATCTTCTATTGTACGAACTATGATAAGCCCCCCAAGATTGCACAAAGAGAGGAAGAAGCATGCATCTGGTTATCCAAATGGCAAAAAAAATTCAAACTCCAGTCCAAAGAGCTATCTGAAGAGTGCTAGCACCAGTGCTTCAACATGCATCGTTAGAGGGAATAAAGGCCTGAAGGTACTGACTGCTGCCAATACGATGATAATGTGAAATTTTGGCTCCGTATCCTGTGCACAAACCCCCCTCCGTGCACAAATGCACAAGCTCCATCGTAGCCCTACATCTAAAATCTAACGACTCTCTGTTTTTGCAAAAAAAAAACTCCGCAGTGTACCTCTGTTTCTCCATACCAGTTTATAAAAAAACCTCTTCAAATTAGGGTCATTGGATTTTGGATGTGAGGCTACAATGAAGCTTGTGCATTTGTGCATGGAGGGGGCTTGTGCACAGGATACAGAGCCTGCAAATTTTCCAAATTTTCCCTCTCGCATCTTCTGTTTCTGTGAGACTGACTAATTTACTCTGTTTCACTTTGCCTTTTTCACTGTGAAGAAGAATGGTATCTCTGAGGACATGGAAGAGGAGGTTGTCTGTGAATTGTCTGACAATGTAGCCAAGATGCTCTCCTAAGGCATCAATAACCAATGCAATTCCAAGTTCCAACAGATATTTATAACATCAGGTGTCAAGGATCTCTGCAAACATCGTCCGCCATTAAGCAAAAACAAAATTGCCTATATCTGAGATGATGAGCCTCTCCTACAGGTTCGTAGCTTATGTCATCTGTTGAGGCTTCATCTTCCATAAGCATCAAGCTTGGAGAAATGATTTGTGTGGCTAGTTATATCTACCGATTCAACATTTCAACGTTTGTGGCTTATACATTCTCATAGCATGTTAGTGTGTGGTGGTTGTCTGCCATATGAACAATCTGGCACTCTTTTACCACGGTACCATTTCAAAATGAATCAAGAAATCTCAATTGTAAATTGGGCGAATGTATTACATAACACTTAAGAATTGCATATGCATTGTCATAGCATTTGAAACTTTCAAGCCCACAGTAGTTTTTAGAAACTATATTTCAAAAACTACACTATACTACATCCATAACAATATCACAATTTATAATACTATAATTTTGGAAAAAGTGTTTCATCCAAAGTCTTCAATATTGTAGATTGAGTATAGTATTTCTAATACTGTAATTTACTTTACAAAGATTTTAGATGGAGTTGTCAAACATCTTTCAGTATATAATACTATAGTATTGCTCAATACTATAGCATTACTTTCAAAACTATAAAAAACTATGTTTCCAAATAGAATCTTAGTTGGACAACTGGCCAGCTGCGTGTATACAGGTTGCATGCAACATTCTGGTAAAGTGGTGAGTGGGAGCAGGTAAATCTATGGCATGCTCTGGCCACTGACACACCAACACGGTTCCGTGTGCATAGCCTAATTCATTTTAGGTGGTGTTTGATTGGGCTCAAGGTACCAGAAACGTTAATGGAATTGATTACCGTGGTAAGGGATAATAATGTAATAGATTGCTGATTTTGTTTAGTTAATAAGTGTAATGTGTTTGTTTACGTTACATTGTTCGGTTAACAAGTGTTAACGACTGGATTGCTTGATCCGATCCGTGTTCTGCTTCCCGACGCCACAACAGCGGGCGACACCACTCCGATGCCGGCAGAGGCTGTCCACCATGGCTGCTGCATCGCCATGCCGGAAAGCAGCGCCCCTGCCCTCTGGTATCTACAAGATTGTTCCCCCAAGTCTCAACTCCATGCTTTCTATGTTGCGTCACAGTCTAGTAGCTTGCTCCGTGGTCCGGCCTCTAGCACTAATTCTGTATGAAGATGAAGGTCAGTAAAGAGATTCACGCCACATACACGAGTGAATTAATCAAGCATAAAGCAGGATAAATTTATTGATGCAGCAGCAGTGAGCAGTCTGACAGCACAAAGCAACAGTGAGATTCATCGCCCCTCCTGTTGTGCGCGATGGCGATGCCCCTTCCTGCTAGGCGCGATGGCAGCGCCCCTCCCGCTAGGCGTGCGACGGCCCCCTCCCATTGTACGTGATGGTGGCACTCCCTCGCAATGGCTGCGTGAGGCACGATGGTGGTGCCCCCTCGCGCTGGCCACGATGTCGGCACCCCCTCGCGCTGGCCGTGATGGCTTACGTGAAGCGCAACGGCGGCGCCCCTTCCGCTTCCAGCTGTATCGGTAAGGGTTACCTTTCTGGGCTGTAATCTGGTTTCCATTAGGCCCGAAAATAGTTTCCCTAGAAATGAATACAGTCCGATCCAAACAAACAAGTGCAAGGTTTTCGCTTTCTGTAATCTGTTACGGGCTGAAATGAGTCCAACTAAACAGCTTTACTCACCACTCATTAATCCTTTTGCAAGTATGCATGCATTATGACTGAACTGTTTTACTCATTCTTGTTAGTATATATTTTTGGAATATCTGTCGATGATTATGCTTTGCTTCAGTTCATATGATATATTTGATATCTGTCATATGCATGACTTTTATGCTTTAAAATTGAAAAATAATTATTATTTCTTTTAGTAACTAGCATGTGTAGGCTGAATGCTTTTATTATATTTTACATGTCTGGTAGCTAGTTCTTTTACTCAGATGCAGTGCAACTTGGTCATTTGTATGCTTTAACATGGAAAATATGCTATAAAATGATGAAAATTATAAAAATGAAAAAAATACATGCCTTTTATGCATAAGTGAAAAGATTCAGGTGGGTTTGTTGTGTTGCATTACATTGTTCTGGACTGCTTACCATAGTCGGCCAGAAATAACCTGCTCTCCGAAGCAACCACTTCATCTTCTGGGCCGACTGGTGTGTCCCGCATATGCCATCATGTACCTTACACATCATCACTTTAGCTTCTTCGATGCTTATGCACTTGAAGAGAACCCCATCGATCGTCCAGTGGTATAAGTCTTCACTGAGCAGGATGCATTTTGTTGCTTGGTACCTGATTTTTCTTGGCACCGACATCGAAGGATTCTTCAAATAGTTGATGATGTCATGCCTCCAATCATTGTCTTCTATTTCCGCGATTTCCACTTCAATCGACTTGACCATCGGCTTGTATCCTAACGCCGTTTGGGCAAAATCGTTTGCCTCTGAGTTCCGCTCTCTTGAGATATGAGTGAAAGCCACGCTTCAAAAACTCGTCATTATGGCATGGAACCGATCATGGTATTCTCTTAGTACATCATCCTTGCATTCATATCCCTCTGATAGTTGTGTCATAATCAGTAGAGAGTCCCCGAGAATTTCCACTGTGTCGGCCCCTACTTCTTCCAATAATTGCAATCCTTTCAACACTTCTTTATTCTTAGCTTGATTGTTGGTAGAGAACAACTTGATGGTGTATGAAATCTCAAATGATGCCTCCCGAGGGGAGACGATCACCAGGCCGATACCACATCCGTGCCGGCATACCAACCCATCAAAGAACAACGTCCATGGTGCTAGCTCCACATGGGTTACCGCCTTACTCCTGTGCTGAATTATGAAATCAGCTATCGCTTGACCTTTATTGCTTTAGCTGATTCATATTTGAGATCAAATTCAGTTAGAGCGAGGACCCATTTTCCGATACGTCCCTTCAATACTAGGGCCGATAGCATATATTTGACGACATCGGCCTTATATACTATGGTGCACTTTGTCGAAAGCAGATAATGTCTTAGTTTAGTGCATATGAAGTACAAGCATAGACAGAGCTTCTCCAAGAGCTTCTCCACTACCGGGTATCAGGTCTCGGCGTCTAGAAGCCTCCTACTGAGATAGAAAATTACCCTCTCCTTCTTGTCGACTTCCTGAATCAGAACTGCGCTGATGACTTTGTCATCGTCCGATAAATATAACTTGAACAAAGCCCCTTTTTGTGGCGGCATCAGTACGACATCAGTACTAATGGTGAACTTAGGTATTCTTTGATTTCGTTAAAATCTCTCTGCTTCTTGTCTCCCCATGTGAATTCCTGATCGAGCTTCAACTTTAGCAACAGAGTGAACGACTATATTTTCTTCGAGAGGTTCACTATGAACCTTCTGAAGAAATTTATCTTCCCGATCAATGACTATAATTCAGTTTAATCGACAGGGGGTTGAGTGTTCTTTATGGCCTCGATACTGCACCGGTTGATCTCGATCCCTCTTTCGTGCACAATAAAGCCCAAGAACTTCCCCGTCGATACACCAAAGGCACATTTTTTAGGATTCATCTTCAATCCGTATTTTCGAGCCCTCTCTAGAACTTGCCGTAGATCGACCACGTGGTCTTGAATGCTGCTTGATTTCACCACAACGTCATCAATGTATATCTATACTATCATGCCGATCAGGTCATGAAAAATATAATTCATGGCTCTCTGGTAAGTTGCTTCGGCGTTCTTCCAGCTGAAGGTCATCACTACCCACTCATATAATCCGATGGCTCCTAGGCACCAGAAAGCCGTTTTATGAATATCTTCATCAGCCATTAAAATCTGATTATAGCCCACATCCCCGTACATGAAGCTGATGATCTTGTGACCTGATGCGACATCCACCAACAAATCTGCGATCGGCATTGGGTACTCGTCTTTTGGGGTTGCCTTGTTCAGATCTTTGAAATCAACACAAATCCTAAGCTTTCCACTTTTCTTCCATACTGTTACTATATTTGATACCCATTCTACATATCAACATAGTCTTATGAACCCTATGTCGTATAACCTTGTTGCCTCGACCTTGATATCTGGGTATATTTCCACCTTGAATCACCGAGGTGATTACTTGAACGACTGATATTTCCACGATCGATTGGCTTAAACCTGACATATCATGATACTCCCATGCAAAACAATCTTGATATAGCCATAGCAATGTGATTAGTTCACTCTTTATCTCATCAGGAAGTGGAGCACTTACGAAGGTTGGCCTCGTCCTGTCACCGGGTACGATGTCTACTTCTTAAAGTTCATCGGCTGGAGCTAAACCCTGGCTGAGTTTACCCTCTGTTTCGTTGATGTCGTCTTCATAGAGTGAATTTGGGTTTGTTTACTGTGGATTGGTCTAACCCTGCCATCTGTTACTCCAATGGTGTTACCGTTCTAAGTCTTGTCTGACCGACAGACAAAATCTGGTGTTCCATCGGGCGTGCCAAAAAGTGTGTTGGTGTATTTTTTGGGCACACTTTGACATACGCGTGCCCTGAGAGATCTGCTTAACTCCAGTGCAGGTCCTACGTCCTTAGAAAAAAGGGGTTCAAGGCATGCCAATCAGTTTGACTCTGTAATTGATAAGGAAACAGGAAAATATGATCAATAGCATAGCCTATCGGCTATCGAGCCGATGACCGCGATGAGGATGGAATAATCATGGAATATCATGCCGATCAGCTATAGGGACGATAACCATGGGTGAAGTAATCGGGAGAGTGTGCCATCGGCCGACGAGATGGGCAGTTTACACATATAGGCCGATGAGCGCTTTTCTGATGGCGAATAAGATGTGACGTTGAATTGAAGATAACCTGTCAGCTTGTACTCCGACAGAAATAAATAAAATGTGCTAGATAACATGTCTATATCATGAAAATCATTGCAATAACTAGATCAGACCTAACCAAGACAATAGCTAATCACCATGATCTTAATAATATATCAAAGTATCGGGCATGCTTTATTTAGATGAACGGTATACACCATGAAAAAGATACAATAGCAAGAGATGCCAGACTCAACCGATGAAGCCTCAAACTATCACACCTAGCTCACATCAATCTAAGAGATCAATCTGATGCAACCGTGAGGATACTGACCTAGTCGATATGGTCATCGGGTGTGGTAGGACTCACCTCTTCGACGTGCATCGAAACGATGCACCCCAGCTCTGAGTGCCGAATCCCACCAGGATAAACCTTGGGAACCAATGGTGGCGATGCACCAAGTAGTTGTTTGACAGAGATGTGTGTTTTTACCCTAGCTAATTAGATACATATTTATAGTTCAGAGACTTATCATCCAAACACTCTATCCTAACCGATTCTAGATAATCTTTATCTTCTTTTCATCTTTATCTCCATCGGCACCTCTACATCTAGTTATGTTGTAACAGCATGGACGAGCTTCCTTGACCGGACTCTTCTTATCTTTCATTGACCGTACGACATCCTTGGTGGGCTTTGGACTTCATCAAATCTTGGCGTCAACAATAATATTCCATACATATATATAAATAGGAAACAATCAACATTAATTCAACTAAATAACTGAAAATATATTAGACAAATAAAAAAATTCATAATTCATCTCTGTTGACGCCAAGATTTGGTAAAGCCCAGGGCCCACCAAGGATGTCGTACGGTCAACGAAAGTCAAGGAGAGTCAGGTCAAAGGTGGTCAAAGAAGCCCGTCCGTTACAACATTGTCGGATATGAAGGAGTCGATGATGAGAAGATAAAGTTCTATCCAGAATCAGTTAAGATAGATTGCTTGGACGGCAAGTCTCCGGACTATAAATATGTATCCCTTAGTTAGGTTAAACATACATCTCTTTAAAACAACTACTCGGTGCATCGCCACCCTTGGCTTCTCAAGGTTAATCCCGGTAGGACTCGACACTTGGAACTGGGCTGCATCGTTCCGATCTCTGGTGAAGAGGTGAGTCCCGCCAACCCCGATAATCGCATCGATTAGGTCAGTGCCTTCACGTCCGCATTAATTTGATCTCTTGATGCACTGGTTGAAACAGTACGATCGCCGAGTTATCTCGGTGTATTGGCTAGGTATAAGGCTACATCAGATTGATCTCTTAAATTGATGTGATCTAGGTGTGGTAGTTTGAGGCTTCATCGGTTAAGTTCGACATCTCTTGCTATTGTTTTTTATGTTGTATACCGTTCATCTAAATAAAACATGCTTGATACTTTGACATATTATTAAGATCATCATGATTAGCTACTATGTTGGTTAGGTCCGATCTAGTTGTTGTGATGATTTTCATGATATGACATGTTATCTTGCACATTTTATTTATTTCTATCAGAGTACAAGCCGATAAGTTATCTTCAATTCAATGCCATATCTTATTCACCATCGGAAGGTACTCATCGGCCCATACGTGTAAACTACCTATCTCAACGACCGATGACATGCTTTCTCGATTGCTTCGCCCATGGTCATCGGCCCTATGGCTGATTGACATAATAGTCCACGATTATCCTATCCTTATTGCGGTCATCGACTCGATAGCCGATAGGCTATGCTACTGGTACTGTTTCCTCTATTTCCTTATCATTTGTAGGATCAAACTGATTGGCACACCTTGAACCTTTTTTCTCTAAGCGTTGGACCTGCACTGAAGTTAAGTAGATCTCCCAAGCCAGACATTTGTCAAAGTGTGACCAAAAAACGCACCAACACGCTTTTTGGCACGCCCGGTGGGACAACACTTCAGCAATTCAGCCATGGCGGGTGAACTCAACGACGACAACATCATTCCGATCACCCTAGAGTCCTTGACTGAGGAACAAAGGGCGGAGGTACGGAAACACATTGACGCTTTCCAAGAGCTGTTCCTGCAAGTCTACAGAATGACTCGAGCAGGTCCCATCCTAAGGGATCTGTTTCCAAGACCATCGACTGCCATGGAGATCAGTTAGCCGACAGAAAGCCCCCATGTCGGTTTCTAGGAGATCGCCGACAATGCACTTCACCACGCGCTCATCAATCTATCTGAAACATTGGTCAACACCCTCCATGAGCTAATCAAGAAGACTATTGACGACACTATAGTCCATGAGCCACCACATGGTCTGACATATCTCCTTGATACTCAGACCAGACTACTACATAATCCGTAGCACACTCGGCCGGTTCCACAGCCACAAGGGACAATGAGGCTAGAACAACCTACCTTCTCAGTCGACCATGAAGGAAACAGGACGACCCAACCATTGGCCCCGGCTCGGGACTTGCCATTGAGTTCACCATATAACCTCAAAAGAGGTGTATCAGCACCGTTCTCAATGGCCGACCCCAGGATGATAAGATAGGAGGTCCCACAAGTCACATATGGTGTAGTAAGGAACATGCTGCCAGATGTCATGTCACCTAGGGAGGCACCCGTGACATCAGAAGAAGGTGGCATACACACAGGTATACCGTTCGGACTTCGACGAGAGCAACGATTCAGATGCAAAACTCGGTATGGCCAAATGGTCCAGAAACAAGAAACAATTCGCATGCCCCTAGGTAAAATCGGCCGATAAAGAGGAAAAGTATGCCTTCGACATCAAGATGGCATATAAAATATTCGATCTGTTGCTCAGTGAGAAGCAGATTCACCTATCACCTGCCACGTGATACCATTTGCCGACGAGCTGAAGGAGAGGAAGTACTACAAGTAGCACAATTCCCCATCGCATCACACTAATGAGTGCAAGGTGTTTAGGTAGTAGATCCGATCGGCCGTAGAGCAAGGTCGAATCAAGTTTTATGATGGAAAGAAGCCGATGAACATCGACGGTCATCTGTTCCCAGTCAACATGGTGCACACGCATCACGCTGATGATCGACATACAAAAAGGAGCAAGCAGACCAGAAATAGCATCACTTCTTCAGACCTCATCGGGAAATACCAAAGTAAGTCAAAGGAGAGGATGGACAGTGAAGACAACCACTATTACTCATGTTTCAATCCTCATTGAAATTGTGAGTTCTCCAGGCTTTGCTAGAATGAAGGGCTATGTCTACCATCAATGGACGACTGTCCGGGGTACGACGCCAAAGATACGACACAAGACAGTCATTGGCCATATAATGTCAAGCCAATGCCGCATGATCAAGAAGCCATTCACCAAAGGTCATCACCACCGAGGGTATCAACGCTCGAAAGGCTCGGTCTCATCAACTACGAGGAAATCGGCCAACCGGCCGCTGATAGTGCCGCACCAGAGAAGCCACGATGGTGCCCTAGTTGTATTTTCACGAGGAATTAGAAGAGAAGGGTGCAATGTCTGTGGCAAAGAGAATTTAAGACACAGAGGTGCGATGAAGAAACGGATCGGCCCCAAAGGATCAAAAGTGAATGGCGGGTAAAACTTAAGGCAAATCATGGGGATAAGAAAGATGCGGGGTAAACATGGTCTTCTTCGTCCTCGCCGAATATCGGGTCATCTCAGAAGATGATATAGAATAGGTCGATACGATGGATCAATTAGTGTTGGCTCCACAACCAACAATTTTTGACAAACTAGAAGACTTTGAGCATCGGCACCTAAGACCTCTCTATATCAAAGGATTGGTTAATGGAAAGTCAATGTCCAAAATAATGATAAACGAAGGGGCACCTGTCAACTTGATGCGTTATGCCACCTTCCGTAAACTTTGAAAAATGCTTGAGGACCTCATCATAACTAATATGGTATTAAGGGACTTCGGCGGCAACTCGTTAGACACGATGGGAGTGTTGAATACATAACTAATGGTTGTGAGCAAGACAATGCCAACTACCTTTTTTGTTATAGAAGGAAAATGATCTTACATCCTGTTGCTGGGGCGTGATTGGATACATGCAAATTGCCGTATCCCCTTGACAATGCACCAGAGCCTAGTATAGTGGGTCGACGATCAGGTGGAAATCGTTCCCGTCGATAAATCGGTTAACATAGCTACAACCAATTTATCAGTATGGGAGACAGAAGGTGTCATATTTCTGTCAGGAACGGCTTGGGATAGCAACTTTCTTGAAGTATCAGATCATGGTATCAACTCGATCAATGAGGAGCTTCCTAAGCTCATCTTGTAAAGATGGAGCCAAAACGAAGGGTGGACTCGGTCAAGACTTTGCCACAACCGATAAACTACGGGAATGCAAATGTCAGACCCAACGACAGACCGAGGCCAACCTTCGTAAGTACCCAGATCCCCGATGGGATAAACAAATTGATGGCTACTACGTTGGAGATATGGGAAGAGGCCGAATGGGAAGTACTTAAGGAAATATTGAGCGATCGTTTGGATGAAGCATAAAAATCTACACACAAAAATAGCAGATACCGACGATATCACCTTTGGATGGCCGATGCAGATGCATCGCCCTTAGACGCAAAACACAAACAAGATAAACATCAAATCAAAGGAATTAATGACAGTATATTACAGAAGGGGCAAATATTTTTTTACAAGATCGCCAATCATGCATGAAATTAAAGAAGCACTCGACGAATAGCTTCAATAGCCCACAACCTAATTGCATCAACGTCTCGAAGGGTGGCCCTATCCTCAACGTCCGAACCAGGAATATCTTGGAGGCGACAATGACGATGCTACGCATGACGAATGATATTGGTAAGCCGACGCTTTCGGGCTTCAACATGGGCCGTGAGGGAAGACAGAGAACCCTCCTTCTCGGTGATCTCCGACCGGACTTTATCTAGCTTCAACACCAAATCGGCCTCCGCCATCTGCAACCGGTCGAGTTCCCACGATGCGGCCGATGAATCGCCCTCGATGCAATCCAAGAGAGCACCTTTGGTCATCACCGTCGCGTTATCAATCTTCATTGCTTCTAAAAACGACGACCGGGTAGCTCGATCAACTATCTGCTGCATGGCCAACTGCACCCCTAGCCAGTGAAACTCCAGGAAGGTGGCAGACATAAGAGCATTGATCAACTTCAGAGTGAGGGAAGCCGAGATATCATTGAAATGAGCCCTTATCGGACTCGAGTATTTGACCAACACCTCGATCAGATCTGCCAGCCGATGCAGCAAATTCATTAAAACTTCCCTCACTTCCAAAGTCAATGGAACAATAGCCGAGGAAACAACATTGGCAAGCTCATCGGCATCAAGATACATGCTGATGTCAAAGGAGAATTGACGCGCGAAAGACTAAGAAAACAAAAGGAAGGTTATATGAATGAGAAGAGAGTCATGCTAGTGCCAAAACAAGGGGACTTACGTCTAGTGACCGGACTGGAACAGCCGGTTGCGAGGAATCGATAGCAAGAGAAGCCGAATCGACACCCTCTGTCATAACGACCCGAGGGGGAAGATGGGTGCTCCTCATTAGGGCTATCCTGCTCAAGCGTCGGTTACATCCAAAGGTCAGTGTTAGTCACGCCGAAGACAATAAAAGAGAAACAAAGGATGGGTAAGTAAAGATACCTTGGGAGCAACATCAACACTGATAGCCGATGCTTCGAAGGCAGTGACAGCGCCTGACGGTGGATCACTCCTGGCAGCATCGACACCCATATACGTAACCCCGATGGCCATGTCCACAACAACATCGATGACGACCGAAACATCCAGATCGACGACTCTCGACGTATTAACCTGAGCATTCACCTCCGCGCAACGTCGACAGACTTCACCGATCTAGGATCGGTGAGTGCATATGACATATGGTCGAATGCCGCGTAAAGGGAGTCGACATCGATAGGAGATGACGAGGGCTAAATATGAAAAAGACATCTGATGTCATGAGCATAGAAAAAGGATCGCGAAAACACTAAAGATAAGAGAAAACCTGGGAAGATGACAGGAATTCGGCGAACGACAGAACATGAGCGTTAGGGACTGGCCTAGTCAAAAAGACGGTTGGCGCTGAAAGAAGCCAGTTCATCTAGCCAATCCGGATCCTTGTGGATCAGAGTACATACTGGGACGGCGTCTGGCGCTTGCGCGACAAGCCATTGGATTGTGTTCCACTCACCCAAGCTGTGGGGGCAGGGGCACCAGTTCCCAAGTTCGTAGTGGATGATACAGGTCTGTACCATATCGACGCACTGTTAAAACTCACCAAAGGCGTGTCAAGGTCATCCTCCTACAAGAAGCAAAGTTACAACATGCGAAAAAGAGGTAATGGGAACTAAGCAAAAGAAGAATCAAGATACCCACCTCAGGTCCCACGTCAGATTCACTTGGATGAAGTCGTTGCTGATATGTAAAATAAGAACGGTTGAAGACATGCCGCTTCACCTCATCTCACCATTAAAGGAAGGTAGTGGAGGGTGTCCGACAATCTATCCAAGAGGCAAAATCACCAGTAGAAATCTTGCCGGTCATATGGAGTTTGGATCTGATCAACGAAGAACAAATGAGGTGGGATTACCAGCCAAGAGTTTGGTCGATGTGAGATGAAGAAGGTGATAAGTAGATCCAAGGAGGTACCAGCCAAGAGGAACCCTCACACGGGTAGCAAGGCATTTGGCCATAAATTGGAACTGGAAGGTTGGTCCCAAGGCCGATACACAAAAGACGAACCTTTCCAATCATAGGGTAAGAAAGGCTATGTGTTCTCGAACATCCACCAGGCCAGTCTTCTTGTTGTGCCTTGCGATGTATCAGCCCTAGTTATCAAGGGACTTGGTGCTGAGACGGTGGGGTGGCTTAGAATAAAAAAGAGAGGGGTTGGCCGATGAGTCTATATCGAGGCAGGTCAGGAAGAAGACATGAATCAAGGAAGGACTCATCAGACCATGACCAAAGATGAAAGCATTTATGGCATTAGAGCAAAAAAACAAGCGGCGGCCAACATCGGCTCATTTTGGTATGGCTCGGCAAGGGAATCGCCGATACAATGGTCGATGTCAATTTCCTCCCAATCAGCACGGTAGGAGGTCAATACCCTAATGTACCAATCACGCTAGTCGGGTAAAGGAGGAGGAAAGGGTTAAAAACTAGATTGCCGGACTGAAGAAAGCATAGAAGAGAACTTGAAAGGGATTTAGCAGGATTCGACATTGATAAATTCCATAGGGTCAGGATTACCCATAGGGCCTAAGAATAAATAAGACGGATGAGTGCTAATGGGAATCAGAACTTGGTTCTATAGATTCTACAAAAGTAAAAGAAGCAAATAAAAGAAAAGGGGAACAATGAGTAAAGGCATCAAATGAACCAAGAAGAACCGAAGAAAGAGGATAATGCCAAAAGTTTACCTCGAGGATCATGTCGATGGTAGCCATGATTGGTGTTGCCAGCGTGTGGGTCGGTAGAGAAGAAGGCGATGAACGGTGGCAGTCACAAGAAAACGACGACAAGCTCGGGGGGCAATAATGAATAGTGAGCAAAATACGTAAAGAAGAAAGGTGGAGTGACCGGTGTACTTATAAAGCAATAAGTAACTCCTCGACAACTGGGTCAAGCCGATTCCGTCGGATTTGGTGGGGCCACCTGCAACGTTCGGCCAAAGATAATCATGAGTACAGTTTTCAAAGCGCAAAGATCTTTGAAGGCCCAAGATTAGAGGAACCAAATCTTCGGTTTAAAGAACACCATTACAAAACTGTGTGGGCTGAAGCCTGGTCTAACGCCGCTACGAAGAAACATAAATGCGTCAGACCAGGTGACACCCAACATAGTTGCAAATGGCCGAAGATGAAGGAACATAAAAAGTGAGGAGGAAAAATTATGAAGCCGGAACCCTGAGTGAAGTTATAAAAGTACTAGAAGATGAAGGGTTTTGGTTGGCAATCAAAGTGAAATTATCATGCGTATAGACTTCAAGTAGACGTGGTGGTAGGGGATAATGATGATTGGTAATTTCGAAGCATTAGTAGCTACTTAATGCTCTAAAACTAGGGGGCATGTGTTGATGCCAAGATTTGGTAAAGCCCAGGGACCACCAAAGATGTCGTACAATCAACAAAAGTCAAGGAGAGTCTGGTCAAAGGTGGTCAAAGAAGCCCGTCCGTTACAAAATTGTCGGATATGAAGGAGCCGATGATGAGAAGATAATGTTCTATCCAGAATCGGTTAGGATAGATTGCTTGGATGGCAAGTCTCCGAACTATAAATATGTATCTTTTAGTTAGGTTAAACACACATCTATATTAAATAACTACTCGGCATATCGCCACCCTTGGCTTCCAAAGTTTAATCTCGGTGGGATTTGGCACTCGGAGCTGGGCTGTATCATTCCAATCTCGAGCGAAGAAGTAAGTCCCGCCATCCCCGACAATCGTATCAATTAGGTCAGTGCCTTCACGGTTGCATCAGTTTGATCTCTTGAAGCACTAGTTGAAACAGTATGATCACTAGTTTATCTCGGTGTATTGGATAATCTAAGGCTGCATCAGATTGATCTCTTAGATTGATGTGATCTAGGTGTGGTAGTTTAGGCTTCATCGGTTAAGTCTGACATCTCTTGCTATTGTATTTTTTTCATGCTGTATACCGTTCATCTAAATAAAGCATGTCCGATACTTTGACATATTATTAAGATCATCGTGATTAGCTACTGTCTTGGTTAGGTCCGATGTAGTTATTGTGATGATTTTCATGATATAGACATGTTATCTGGCATATTTTATTTATTTTTGTCGGAGTACAAGCCGATAGGTTAGCTTCAATTCAATGTCATATCTTATTCGCCATCGGAAGGTGCTCATCGGCCCATACGTGTAAACTTCCTATCTCATCGGTTGATGGCATGCTTGCCCGATCGCTTTGCCCATGGTCATCGGTTGTATGGCTGATTGGCATAATAGTCAACGATTATACTATCCTTATTGCGGTCATTGGCTCGATAGCCGATAGGCTACGCTACTGGTACTCTTTCATCTATTTCCTTATTAGTTGCAGGGTCAAACTGATTGGCACACCTTGAACTTTTTTTCTTAGAATGTTGGATCTGCACTGGAGTTAAGCAGATCTCTCAAGCTATGCGTGTGTCAAAGTGTGACCAAAAATCGCACCAATAATCTCATATTATAACCGGCAACCACGTAGCTATCTCATGAAATTATGCAATACAATACAAACCATAATGATGTTAGATCAATTAAGACATTAATTCATGCTATCCAATTTATACTAAAAACAGAAAAGCAGAAGTAGAAAAGTGGGGTTCAAACTGCTTACAAACACTACTACAAACTGTCACTATAGTGGCGTTGGGCAAAACCACTGTAGTGGCGGGCCATTAGATGCCCGCCACTATAGTTGCTGGTGCTGATGGCAGCACCAGCGCCCACCACTATTGTTGGTAAAGTAGTGGCGGTCGGTGCTGACATCATCCCGGACCGCCACTATTGTACCAATAGCAGTGGCGGGCGCTGGTGCTGCCCGCCGCTGCTAATATTGCCGCCACTAAAGTATTGATGACATCACTTGCGACCGCCACTACTATTCTAGCTATAAATGCGCAGCTTCTTCCTCCCCGAGCTCTACTGGAGTTCGCATTTAAGTTTGTCCGTACAATGGCGACAAAAATCTAGATAAAGAGGGGGGAGGCTTTGTTTTCGTTTCTTTTGAAGGATTTCATTCTAGGAGGTAAATCCATTCCGAATCTCACATTTATTTTGTATTTAATCATGTATACAATGATTTATTAGTGTTTTAATAATTTAGGGTTTGTGAATAGAAATTTTCAAATAATCTTCCATTTACAGTGTTTCCTTCTCCCAAATGAACAAATATGACCCTCCTCACAATTATTCATCACTTGTATATTGATTTACGTCATTTTAATCTCTTTTTTAATTTGATTTATGATTATAGATCTAGGGTTATATTGTTTGGAGAGAGAGAAACCAATATAGTTAATTTATTTAATAATTTTTTTCTGCTTAATAAATAGTTTGAATTAATGCATTGAGGATTTTTAATTAATGTTGTTATGAGCCATAATAAATCAATATATTTCCAATTTGTAAATTACTAAAATTAACAATAATGAATTTATTAATATTTTTTCAAATAATATATGTTTAGATGGAGCATAGGTCCTAGATGTACTCGTCCAACGACGGAGATGTGGTGGCATATTTTAACAGAGTAACTGAATTTACTGAAGCTGCCGCACAATATGCTTCCCGTCAGAGTGAAGAGGCAATATATTGTCCTTGTAAAGTTTGTAAAAATGAAGCGATGTATCCGTGTTCAGATCGTGAAACCATACGATCTCACTTGTTGAAAAATGGTTTCGTGAAGAACTATTATATATGGACGAAACACGGTGAGATGGGCCAAAATCCTCCTGAAGATTCTGATGTGCCGCAAGATGCTCATCAACATAGAAGAGGTGGTGATCATACATCCGACATAACACATGATGATGTTGATCAACATGATGATGATGACGCCTTTAATGTGGAGGAACTGATGCGAAATGTTGCGCCTGAGGTGTTGTTGCAGAGAACTACAACCAAAGGATACGATAACTTTGAAGCACTTGACAAAGCATCAAAAAACCTTTTTTACGAGGAACGCCACGGATGCGATAAGCAGTATACTGTGTTGTACACAATTCTTGAGCTTATGAAACTGAAGGCCAGCAATGGATGGTCTGACACTAGTTTTTCAGATCTTTTACAACTCCTAAAAAAGGTTTTGCCAAAACCCAATGGTTTACCATCTGATACGTACCAAGCAAAGAAGATGATTTGTCCGTTGACTTTGGGTGTTCAGAAGATTCATGCATGCCCGAACCACTGTATCCTATATCGAAAAGAGTATGGATTGTTAGAGAGATGTCCGCAGTGCAACGCGAGTCGATACAAACGTCCAAATGACTATGTGGAGGACTACAATGACCACCAGAAGAAGAATAATAAGAGGTTGCGGAAGAGGGATAAAAATGTTATTGAAGACCATCCTCGAAAAAAGACGGAGAGGAAAGTTCTAGCCTTAGTAATGTGGTACCTACCGGTGATTGATCACTTGAAACGTATGTTCTCTAATCCTAGAGATGCTGAACTATTAATCTGGCATTTCGCTGGGCGAAAGAAGGACGGAAAACTTCGGCACCCTGCGGATGCTAGATAGTGGAAATCATTTGACCTGGCCCATCCAGATTTCTCGGACGATCCTAAAATATCAGGATGGGACTTAGCACGGATGGAATGAATCCCTTCGGTGAGATGAGGAACCCTCATAGTATGTGGCCAGTCTTTCTATGCTTGTTCAACATTCCATCATGGTTGTGCCATAAAAGAAAATACCTTATGCTCACTACTCTAATTTCTGGTCCAAAACAACCTGGCAATGACATTGATATATTTCTAGAACCTTTGATGGAGGATATGAAACGTCTATGGGAACATGGTGTCTGTGTGTGGGATGAGCACAAGAAAGAGCACTTCAATCTAAGAGCCATAATCTTTTGCACCATAGCTGACAACCCAGGACGCATGTCCCTAACAGGACAGGTTAAAGGAAAGACAGCATGTGTAGTGTGTGTGGACCAGACAGAATCTATGCATCTTCCATCATTCGTTAAGACGATATATATGCGACACCGCAGATTTTTACCAAAAAACCACAAATATCGAAGAAATAGGAACCATTTCGACGGTACAATCGAGCTTGGACAGCCTCCACGAAATCGAGATGGCAAATTTCTATTCGAAATGGTAAAGAATATCAAAGTTGTTTTCGGAAAGAAGAGGAAGAAATCTGAAAAAATTTCAAAGGACGCTCCATTTAAAAAGCAGTCGATCTTCTTTAGATATTTGCCCTATTGGAAGGAGTTGGAGATTGGTCATGCTATCGATACAATGCATGTTGAGAAGAATGTCTTTGAAAGCACTATCGGTATTTTGTTAGACATACCGGGCAAATCAAAAGATGGACTCAAAGTACGAAGGGACCTTCAAACTCTCGGAATTAGACCCGAGCTTCACCCACAGGAAAGGGCCAATGGAAAATTTTTCCTTCCGGCTGCTAGCTATAACCTCACAATTGACGAGAAAAGATCAATCTGCAGGTGTCTACATGGAATTAGAGTTCCAACAGGATTCTCAACGAATATAAAGAATATTGTCTCCGTAGCAGATTTGAGGATGAGCGGCTACAACACTCATGATTGTCATGTTATGCTTGGGCTATTCCTCTCCATCGCAGTAAGAGGAGTCAAACATTCATTTCTGAAGATGGTGATAACACGCATGTGTCACTTCTTCAATGTCATATCAAAGAAGGTGATCGACACTGAAAAGTTAAATGAATTACGTAAACAAATGAGGGAGACTATGTGTCAACTTGAGATGTGCTTTCCTCCTTCATATTTTGATATTATGGAGCACTATATGATACATATAGCAGACCAAATCTTTGTTCTCGGTCCAACGTACCTGCACAATATGTATGCGTACGAGCGTCTAATGGTTATCTTCAAGGGTTACGTATGAAATCGTGCTTATCCAGAGGGTTCCATGATAGAGGGTTACACGACTGAGGAAGTCATTGAGTGCTACACAGATTACATAAGAGATGGAAGACCAATAGGAGTTCCCGTGTCCCGACACCATGGAAGACTCACCGGTAAAGGAACTAAAGGCAGGAAAATCATACGAGACAATATTTACCAAACAATAAGAGAATCACATTACAGTGTAATGCATTAGTTGATGATTATGAGACCATATGTTGAACAACACATGCAAGAGCTTCATGAAAAGAATGAAGATCGCGATGAGCAATGGATTATGAAAGAACACAAAATTTATTTCACATCATGGCTGAGGGATCTAAACCTTTCGATTGGAGAAACCGACGAAGAGATGATGATAAATAAATTGTCTTACGGTCCATTGAGCATGGTTAAAACATGGCAAGCGTATGACATCAATGGTTTCACATTCTATACCAAAGCAAAGGATCAAAAGAGTCAGCGCCAAAATAGTGGTGTCAGAGGAGAAGCAGAAGATAGCACTGGACAAAAGAATGCTTACTATGGATACATCGAAGAAATATGGGAACTTAACTACGGGAACTCTATAGAAATCCCTGTATTTAAGTGCCAGTGGGTCAGACATCCAGAAGGTGTGGAGGTGGATGATTACGGGTTTACGATAGTTGACCTTAATAAGGTGGCTTATAAAGATGACCCTTGGATACTCGCTCAATCTGTGGCACAAGTATTTTACATACTTGATCCTAAAGATGAGAAAAAATACATCGTTGCTCTAGGAAAACAAAGAATTGTTGGAGTTGATGGAGTCGAAGACGAAGAAGAACACAATCAGTTTGATGAGGTGCCGTTTTTTGTTGACATATCAAGGATCAATGTGGTTGAAGCAAAACTGTCATTTGGCAGTGTGATTCCTTATCTAAGCACCAATGGCGATGGAAAATTAGTGCAAGGCTAGATCATTTATGTTTAGCGTGCGTATTTGTAAAATCAATTATGTCATTTATTGTTAAAACATTTTCAAGATCAAATGAGGATTTAATTAAACATCAATAGAAAATTTATTAAACATGAATATGGTTTTTCTATAAATTTTGGTGAATTATTTCATGTCTTGTAGTTCAAATTGAACTTATTTTGACTTTGATCATAAAAACACACTTAATGAAATAAAAACAGTAAACTAAGGGAGAAAAAGTAAAGTGAGGCAGAATAATACCAAATTTTTAAATTTGATAAGTTATGATGTATTTTTATTGTTAAAAAAATAAAGTTCAAACTAGAATTTAAACATGAATAAAAAAGTCATGAAAATTAGAATAGAAATGTAAAAAAATGTTTGGATGCTAGCAGCAAGGTTCGAACCTCAAACCGCCTGCAGGCAGCAAGGTTCGAACCTCGAACCGCATGGCACCAAAGCAACCCCCGCACCACTGCGCTACTAAGTGTTTCTCGACATGAGTGGCAACGTATGCTAGATAACCCCACCAGCGGTCGGATTAGTAGTGGCGGGCATGCTGACGACACCAGCCCGCCACTGCTATCCTTTTAGTAGTGGCGGGCATGCTGACGTCAGCATGCCCGCCACTGCTAATACACCTATATATACTCTCTAGTCCCGCCGTCTGAAAAACCTAGTTTCATTTTCTAAACCCTAAACTCCCGTGTCGCCCCCCTCCTCCCGTCGCCGCCGTCGACGTCCCAGAGCACGTCGACGCTGCCCTCCGCCCGTCGCCGCCTTCCTCGATCGGAGCCCGTCTCGGCGCTGCCCGTCGCCGCCATCTAGTCAGTAAATATTAGATAACCTATCTTTGGTCTTATTTTATTCGAGCTTAGGGTTAAACTGATTTCTAATTGTTATATTAATTTATGCGTGGTAATATAATTTAGTATAATATTACTAGTAGAATGCACTATAACAATAATATTTTTTAATGTACTATAAAATATTTCTGAGAAAAAAAATTTCCACTATAACAATAATGTTTTTTAATGTACTATAATATTACTAGCTTAGGGTTTTTTAATGTTATATCAATGTGACAAAAAAATTGCAGATGGCTCCTCCTAAGATTGAACCAAACAGTGGATCCTCAGACTCTACATCAAGTGGCGTGTGTGAGGTTTGCAAATGCGGTAAACATAAGGTACATGATGGTGTAGTTTGCAGTTGTTTGGCGAAGAAAGTGATTCTCATAATGGACTCCGACTCGCGATCGCCGCAACCAGATAGGGTAAGTGTTGGCATACGGAAGAATGATGAGACAACCGGTGGTAGAGGGAAACATGCCGAGGCTAGCGGTGGAAAAGGGAAGCATGTAGAGCAATGCGGCAGCAAGAGGATGAAGGAGGCAAGATCCTCTTTTTATGCAAATTTTATATTTTTATCATCCAATTCAATCATTGATAATAAGTTGTTCTCACTATCGTCGCCGCGTGTATTTTCTTGTTCAGGAACATGGAGAGAAGTTTAGACTGCCTGATGATGCCGAGTTGGTTGAGGATTGGCAAGTTGAGGCTTTTAATCTGTTTAACCAGAAATAGGTTGGGTTTGTGCCGAGGAAGAAAAAGAAGCTCCAAACCATATCTTTCCTTTGGGTTTGACCAGTAGTGCGTTTCGATGTGTAAGCTGGTTTCCCTAGCCTGGACTTGTGTTTGTTTACTTGCTTTCAAATAAACATGATGTGTCAAAAGCGAGCCCCCGCACCACCGCGCTACAAAAGTCTCGATCATATCATAACAACATGTAATAAAAACACACTTAATAATAAAAACAGTAAACTAAGGGAGAAAAATACCAATTTTTGCAATTAGAATATTGGTGTTGTATTTTTATTGTACAAAAAGTTTCAATTTCAAAGGAAGAATAAACTATAGATAAGTTATGATGTATTTTTATTGTACATGTTTATTAATGAAATAAAAAAAAGTAAAGTGAGGCATAAAAATACAATTTTTCTAATTTGATAAGTTATGATGTATTTTTATTTTTAAAAAATCAAGTTCAAACTAGAATTTAAACATGAATAAAAAAGTAATGAAAATTAGAATAGAAATGTAAAAAAAAGTTTGGATGCTAGCAGCAAGGTTCGAACCTCAAACCGCCTGCAGGCAGCAAGGTTCGAACCTCGAACCGCATGGCACCAAAGCAACCCCCGAACCACTGCGCTACTAAGTGTTTCTCGACATGAGTGACAACGTATGCTAGATAACCCCACCGATTAGTAGTGGCGGTCGCATGCTGACGTCAGCTTATGCCCGCCACTACTATGTATTGGGAGAAAAATACCAATTTTTGCAATTAGAATATTGGTGTTGTATTTTTATTGTACAAAAAGTTTCAATTTCAAAGGAAGAATAAACTATAGATAAGTTATGATGTATTTTTATTGTACATGTTTATTAATGAAATAAAAAAAAAGTAAAGTGAGGCATAAAAATACAATTTTTCTAATTTGATAAGTTATGATGTATTTTTTATTTTTAAAAAATCAAGTTCAAACTAGAATTTAAACATGAATAAAAAAGTAATGAAAATTAGAATAGAAATGTAAAAAAAAGTTTGGATGCTAGCAGCAAGGTTCGAACCTCAAACCGCCTGCAGGCAGCAAGGTTCGAACCTCGAACCGCATGGCATCAAAGCAACCCCCGAACCACTGCGCTACTAAGTGTTTCTCGACATGAGTGGCAACGAATGCTAGATAACCCCACCGATTAGTAGTGGCGGTCGCATGCTGACATCAGCGTATGCCCGCCACTACTATGTCTTTGCCCGCCACTACTACGATAAATATCAGTGGCGGGCATACTTTTTTCCACCCGCCACTGCTATACTTTTTTCCACCCGGCCAGACTAAACCCTAGTAGTGGCGGGCATACTTTTTTCCACCCGCCACTGCTATACTTTTTTCCACCCGGCCAGACTAAACCCTAGTAGTGGCGGTCGGTGACGTCAGCGGCCCGCCACTACTATGTCTTTGCCCGCCACTACTACGATAAATACCAGTGGCGGGCATGATGACATCAGCGTGTGCCCGCCACTACTATACTAGTAATATATAGTTTTTGGCTCCCGCCCAGACTAAACCCTAGTTCATTTGCAAATCAAACTCCCACCGCCCCCCTCGGAGACTGCCGCCGCCGCCGGAGACCGCCGCCAACCTCAGAGACCGCAGCCGCCCTCAAAGACCATCGCCGCCACCGTTTCCCAGCGCCGTCACTGGAGTCGGCCCGTCGCCACCGTTGGAGCCTGCCACCGCCCCTAGAGCCCTTCACTGTGCGCCGTCCCCGTCGCCGCCCCAGAGACCGCCGCCGCCACCGGAGACCGCCGCCATCATCGAAGCTGGCCCGTCGCCACCGTTGGAGTCTGCCACCACCCCAGAGCCCCGGAGACCACCGCCGCCACCATTTCTCAGCACCGTCACCGGAGCCGGCTTGTAGCCACCGTCGGATCCCACCACCGCCCCACAGAGCCCTTCACCGTGCGCCATCCTCGTCGCCGCCCCGGAGACCGCCACCGCCACCAGAGCCCAGCTCATTGCCGATAGGTAATTAGATAATCAGTTTCATTCATGCTCTTCACTTGTTTGATAAAATGTCAATGCCTTATGTAATATATGTAAGATGATGTGCTTTTACATGATGTGCTTGAATTGAATTGTGAGTTTTAAAATGAGCTTTTACATGATGTGCTTGATGAAATATAAGTAAGATATTTGCATGCTTATTAAGGCGTCGCTAAAGCGTCGCTGAAGCGCTAGAGCGGTGCGGAGGGGCAAGGCGTCCCGACGCCTTACTCCCAGAGTTGCAAACCCAGTGGCCCACGCGTCAGAGAGATATTAACCCAGCCAGCACGGCACAGAGCTCATACCACCGGCGAGTGCGCGTTCCCTCTGGTAGGCTTCTTACCCTTGGCCCTTTCTTACCCCTATGGTAGGCTTCCTACCCGGCAAGGTTCGACGTAGAGGCAGAAGAGTGGAAGAGGGGGAGTGAGGGGAGGAGAGGGTGGTGGCTGGAGTGAGGGAAGGAGTGGGAACTGTGCTGAGAGTGTGGGAGATAGTTTAGGGTTTGTAACTAGGGCTTGGGGCTGGTTTGTAACTAGGCTGAGTTTGACTAAAATTATATGAATAAGCTGAATTGAGCTTTAAATATATTATTTTACATACTTTTATATTTATTATTGTAATTTTAACTATATATATATTTAGTTTTGTAAATTATATAAAGTGATAACATTGCAATTTGTTATTATATCATTATTTTTATGATGCTATATTGCTATTACTATTTAAAATTTACTAGTTGTCTATTAATATTTAGTCATAAATACTATTTTTATATGGGTATAAGGCGTCGCCTCGCCTTACGCCTTATCGCTTAAGCGGTAAGGCGGTAGTCCACCGCCTCGCCTCGCCTTACCGCCTTAATAACTATGGATATTTCTGCATGACAAGCATTTGATAAAATGCTTGTGAACTATTGATGTATGAAATAAATTGATGTTTTTTTATTCGTCTTTTTGTTGTTAGTTGAGTGTGAGTGTTCTTATGTTCTTGAGTGTATTCTTGAGAGAGGTAGGCCAACACAAGCTAAGTTAGGTTTCTAGGGTTTATTGTCCTTAGAGCATTGATTAATGGAAATGTACCATTCACCCAATATATATTAGTCTAATTTGGGTGAAGTCTTCTATATCTAAGTTATGCCATGAGAAATATTGCATACCACATTACCACTTTTTTAGAACAACTTTTAGAGGCCTATGATGCAAATAGTAATTGAGTTCTCTCATGTATGTCATCAAGCCGTGAGACACATCCATTCCTGTCAACAACTTCTTCTTTCTCGTGTTGCTGACAGGGAATGGATGTGCTCACGGTTCCATGGCAGCCATGAACATTTTGAAAAGCAACACAAAATATGCTGAGGCCTAAACAACACTGTGATCAATTTACTACTACTATTATTTCTAAGGCTACTATATACTAATCCTCAAGTTCATGCATCCGGCTGAAGGCCAACATTAGATTCTGCAATTCCTTTTAGAGGCCTATGATGCAAATTGTTATTGAGTTATCTCATGTATGTCATCAAGCCATGTGACACATCCATTCCTGTCAACAGCTTCTTCTTTCTCGTGTTGCTGACAGGGAATGGATGTGCTCATGGTTCCATGGCAGCCATGAACATTTTGAAAAACAACACAAAATATGCTGAGGCCTCAACAACACTGTGATCAGTTTACTACTGTTATTACTTCTAAGGCTTCTATACTAATCTTCAAGTTCATCCGGCTGAAGGCCAACATTAATTAGATTCCGCAATTCCTTTTAGAGGCCTATGATGCAAATTGTTATTGAGTTATCTCATGTATGTCATCAAGCCATGGGACACATCCATTCCTGTCAACAGCTTCTTCTTTCTCGTGTTGCTGACAGGGAATGGATGTGCTCATGGTTCCATGGCAGCCATGAACATTTTGAAAAACAACACAAAATATGCTGAGGCCTCAACAACACTGTGATCAGTTTACTACTGTTATTACTTCTAAGGCTACTATACTAATCTTCAAGTTCATCCGGCTGAAGGCCAACATTAATTAGATTCCGCAATTCCTTTTAGAGGCCTATGATGCAAATTGTTATTGAGTTATCTCATGTATGTCATCAAACCATGTGACACGTCCATTCCCGTCAACAGCTTCTTCTTTCTCGTGTTGCTGACAGGGAATTGATGTGCACATGGTTCCATGGCAGCCATGAACATTTTGAAAAACAACACAATTATGCTGAGGCCTCAACAACACTAGAGAGAGAGAACAACACAATATCCTAACTTTAGGATTAATATGACATCAAACCTTTTTTGCATAACCAAAATTCTGATACATTAGCCTCTTAACTATGAATAGTTTATCTATGGCGGAAGAAGGACATTCCATCG
>JAAALK010000283.1:16305181-16458234 GCA_019279435.1 Zizania palustris | reverse complement strand
AATAAAATTAAATGGCAAGAAGTCAAGAATGGTAAATAAAAACTAACCATTGAAACATTAGTCCTCTTGTCCACACCTTTCTATTAACTGTGCCCAATGCATTGTATACTGTAGGTCAATGACCATAATATGAAACAAAAAAAGAGAGCAAAGCAGATTTTCTAATTGGATAATAATTTATAAATAAACGATCTGATGAGTAGTTTGAACCAACAAGTGTAGTAATTAAGGTACTGTGAACAAGACTATTTCCTTGATAAAGAAACATAGAAATAGTGACTGTATTGTAGAAATATTTCTATTTTTTTTCACTAACAAATATAAACTATGCTTTATTGTCCATTCTTGCCGGTCTCCATTATAACTTTCTTCACCTGCAACGGGGCATGAGGTTAGATGAATAACACAATTTGAAGATATTATAGATATGTAGGTTTAATCTTTGGAAAGAAGCTTACATGTGAATGGGGCCAAGGTATAGTATAGCCAATAGCATCTACTAGTGTACGAATCTCAAAAATAGGTCTACGTATAAGCTCATCTCCTTTATTTCTAACGTCAACGTTTTCAAGACCTTCAACATAAACCCCAACGTATTCCTTTCCAAACATGCTTCCTCCAATCTCTCATTTGCAATCAGTAGTCACCAACCGCACTTTAGCCACAATTCTTCCTTTATTTCTTAGGGAAATAAGGTAGATTGGAGAACGGCTCTACCATTTTGCAACACATGAAAGTAAGAGTTTAGTACATTTAAATAATTTAATTACAAAAGAAACAAGCAGGATAGAAACAAACCGAATCAGATTGGTTCAAATGGGGGCTTTAACTCTTCGAGTCCTCTAGAATAAACATAAATTATATTAGTCAAAATACATCATCAGTAAAAAAATTTTAGCCAATATAGATTAACATTGCAATGTTAGTCTAGACATACCATGCTTGTCAATATGGGATCTTGGGAAAAATTTGTGGCTACGTTAACATTACCTTCATGAACAAAACTCTTAATATGTTCCTCCTGTAGTAAACAGGAGCCAAACACGGAACATGACTCAGAACTTATAAGTATGTTCAAATATTGGTAATTAAATTACATAATTACTGTGAGATGTAGTTTGCATGATGTACTACATACCGTTGCAACTATATGGTCAGTAGGTAAAGACTTACGGTCTTTGGTGGATGTGTCGTGCTGCAAATTATAATCAACCATATTACATAATACATTAGTAAAAACTTTGATATTATTGATGTAGCTGAGTACATCAGACATAAAGTAGGTTATGTATTACCTACACTTCATTTGTGGGAGAGTGCACAGTACCAATTGAGTGCGTAGGGCTGTGATCAATATGAATTTCTAGTTCTACAGGTTCATCCTTGAAAAAAACAAGTAACAAAGGGAGGGCTTACTTCTAATCATTGCTATCAATGAGAAAAAATATGTAGTTGCAATTCTGAAAAAGAAACAGATGCTTACTTCATCATCATGTAGGTTGGCTACCATTTTCTTTATGAAATCCTCTTTAGGAAACTTTTTTAACATTGAACCAAGCCAATTCTTTATGAAACCACCCATGCGTTGCATCTTATTCTCCATTTCATTTACTTTATCTCAGTACCTTCTTTGTTCCGTAGTTTGAGTGACAAAAGTTAGACCTTGGGACACTCGAACTTTACTCCAGTACTTATCATCATAGTACCCTCATTATTTTAACTCCTTAGCAACTATCCCATTGAACACCTCATTAAAATCTTGAGCTAAAAGATTACCATTGTTGATTTGTTGACTTTTTTCTAATTCCTCATATGATGTATTCTATAGAAATAAAAATAGTGCAAGGTCACAAAATGGTGATCAGAAATTCAGATCGAACATAAATGGTTAGGATCGGAAAATGTACCATTAGTGCATCCACTTTGTGGGTACTGTATCTGCCATTCTTTTTCTTGTGAGCAGCCTCCCATAATTCAAGCCCATTAATCTTCCTTTTCTGGTTAGCTTCCTGCACAACGGAGAAAATTGAGGCTCATTACAAATCTGAATTAGATGATTGTGAATACAATAAGTAACTTGGGATGAATATATCTCACCATCTCTTTTTTGAGCCTAGCATGTACCAACATATGTTTCTGATAGTTGCTTAATAAAGATTAATCATTTAGTTAACAACGTACATCATTAGGTTTATAAATTGTATTTTCCATGTATTGTTTAATGTGTTAACAAACTGAAGTGACAATACCTTACCGTTGTAGTATTTATCAAAAAGATTTTGTGATATCAATAACATTCATGCTGGCGATACCCTCCAAATAATAACAAGAGATGGGTGCACCATTGAGGTTGAGGTTGTGAGCTGCATGGGTGGTGGTAGGATATGTATCTATAAAGGGTCGCCTAAATTTAATAGAAGAAGTGGCCTAACACAAGGAGATTATTTGGAAATAACAATGGGACATGTCCCATTAATAGTTATGGCCAAATTTTACACTAATTTTGCTGATGAGAAGACCCCAACGGCCATTAAAGTGGAGGACAATGACGATAGTGGTATACATAGAGAACTGACATTAGTTTGTAACACCCCAAATTTTCAGAGAAATAAAAATACCTTTTATTATATTTTTTCTGGAAATAATTTATTTTGAAATACCTTTAAATACCATTATAGGCTTAAATGAACTAGAACCTTGGTATAATAACCAAACCAGAGGCTAGAAAATTTTGTACATGGTCCCAAGACCAAGATATATTTTTGAGAATTTTTACAAATTTTTATCACCCTTGGAAGTAGCCCAAATATTTTAAACTAATTTTGGCAATTATTTTTATTCAGAAAATGAGTGAAACAGTAACAAGCCTCCCTCCCTCAATCTCCCTCAACCAGCCGGCCCAGCCCGCTCCCTCCCTGCGCCCCAGACAGACAGACGGGCCCTGCCCGTCAGAGACCCTCTCCCCCTCCGCGCGCGCGCCGGACCGCCTGACCCCACCCGTCAGTCGCCACGCCCATACGCTCGTGCCCGCTGACCGCCTTGGCCCACCTGTCGGACCCGTCGTCCATCTCGCGCCAACCCCCTAACTTCACCGGCCACCGATCCAACCTCGGACCCACCCCCGTCGGCCCCCTCGTGTTAATTCGTTGTCGCCATTAACACCTCCGTGACGCGCTGACTGTTTCCCCCCATTAAACCACGCATAATCGCCCCGACGCAGTCGCTCGCATGCAAGGAAACCTCCTCGCCGGTGTTTACTCTCGGCCTCCCCCAATTGTGCCCCCTCTTCCCCCGTCGGTACCCCTATTTAAACCCCCGACCACCTCCGCGCACAACCCTCACGCTTACCTGCTACGAGAACGAACAGAACGCCCGCAACACTCCGTTTAATGCCACACCGCTGCCCTCGCTCCAGCCGCTGCTCGCCGTCATCGGAGTACTCCTCCATCCTCGGTGACCGCACCAACGTGACCGTCGTGACCTCCCCGACCTCGGCCACTGCTTCGACATCGACAAACCCTACCGGATCCCCACCGCCGATGAGGACCCGAATGCCTCCGTCGTCTACGCTCGTCACCGGCCACGCTCCGTCAACCTCGACCCCCCACAACGATACCCCCGTGATCCCCTAGTCATCCCCCTTCCATTTCTAGGCATAGCTTGGACCGCCGTGGCCCCTGCCCTGCTCGCCGTCGCCGGAGAAGACGACCGGCGCGGGTAAAATACCCGTGCCATGTCGGATTCATCCCCGACCGCGCGATCACGATCCGACGTCCGAGATTAAATCAATCCCTCGGTTTAATTCACACCATCAGATCTGAGCAAACTGGTACGGTGTGATCTCGTGCGTCCGTTAGTATTTAAAACCCGCAATGAATCCGGGCCATCCATCGCGTACCAGTTCGGCCTTTTAATCTCGCGCGTCGATTTTCATTTAAACCACCCACCTCGCTCATGGCCATTCGATCACGATCCAACGGTGGATTTGGATCCGGCGCACGCACATAGTGTGCGGGTTCACGGTGAATCCGGTTCACCGTGGACCGACGCCTGTTTTGGATTTAAATTAAATTCTAGAAATAGTTTTAAACTTCTAAAATTCATATCTTCCTCATTTTAACTCGAAAAATTACCATTTCAGCTTTAGAAAATTTATAGTTTTATTCTCTACATGTTAATGCAATAAAAACAGTAATTTTACTTTGAGTATTTTATGTTTATTCAATGAAATATTCAAATACACTTTAGGATAAACTACAAATTTGTCCATTTGAACTTTAGGAAAATTTATCTTTTATTCTTTTCATACTAGTATCATGGAAACACTAGATTTATTCTGAACCTTTTATTTTAAATCAATTGGAAGTTTAAAATACATTAGTTAACATTCTTATTCTCTTTAGAAAGTTCCTAACCCCATTAAAAGTTCATTTTAATATATTCCTAAAGTAGATTTCAGAAACTTAATGACTTTATTTCCCTTGGTTTAAACAAATCAATACTTATATGCTTGTGTCTGGTTTTTGGATTGTTTATTGAATGTTATTTTTATCATTCATATCAAAAAGACTACGACACCGCCGAGGAGCCAGATTACTTCCCCGAAGTCCCTCCCTCACCTTTCACTGAACAAGGGAAGTCACCAAACCAATCTTTTGAGCATATTGAACCCATGTTTTATTAAACTATCGCTAAAACATATAGGATGTATATGCATTAGTCAAATGAAAGCCCTACGATATATTTATTTAGATTCCCCGACCTTGATGTGCAACCCAAGCCATGCTATCTAGCCTAAACTCCTTGTCACCATATTATTAGTACTACTAGCTAGTGTCCAATCTATTGGCACAATCGCTATAAGTTAAGAATGAGTCATAGCAACTTGGTTCTACTATATGATCCCCGTTATTCTTGTCTTTGGAATTCTGTCGGTAATGGAGTTGTGGTTGTGAGTGAATGCATGGTGTGTTCTGGGTGCAAGCTAGGGCATTGGTCGGTACCACCCGGGGCACTATAAGGACCAGTCTACGGGATCCGTTGCAATACACTTCTATACTAACCACAAGTCTAATGGGTAAGTCCTAACTAAGGTATGGAGTGTTCCAAACCGAGTCCACCACTTGGAGATGGGTCAAGCAGCACCTACGGGTGGCTTGTACCGGCGTGGCGCAAAAGGGGTGCGACGTTAGCCGGGATGCGGCCCGGCGCGCCGGCGAAACCTAGAGGTGGTGGTTATTGCTTGGAGCATTTCATGCTGAGGTTTTGGCATGAGTTCCCATGGTATGGGTCATCTCATTACGCTTTGGTGTATGGGATGAGTGCGTGCCTTGTGGGTACAGTAGTACACCTCTAATCAAAGTCTTAAATCTTTTTGAAAAGCCCAGCCCACGGTCAAGGGCGGGTTGCGTGACATCCCACAGTTAGTTTACTTATAATGAATGTGCATGATGATTTGACATGCAAGGACCGTTGTGCGAGGAGGGAAAACGTACTCCTCGAGTTAGAGGGTATTATGATGTTCATGTTTAATATTCCGCATGATTAAATTTGACTACACTAAATGCAATAACTAAAAAATGTACTTTTCCGTACTTTTAGCCATTACCCTTCCTTTGTTATTACCTTGCATTACTATTGCATTTGCGGTGGCTTGTTGAGTACTTTTTGTACTCATACCTGTTGGACACACAATTCAGAGGATGCCTACTATGAGGAAGATGGTCTGGAGTAGCGACCCAGTCAATAAGAAGATCCTGAAGAGGGCATTCGTCATGCTTTTTATTATTTATTTTATTTTTACTCTTTTGTAATAATGTGGTCTGCGTACCACGAATGTTTGCCATATGTACGTTGTCGCATGATGAACCTCTTGTATTATTGTTTTTCCTTGGAAATTCAATAATGTTCCGATTTGATAAATCGGGGCGTCACAAGATGGTATCAGAGCCGACTTGACTGTAGGAAGCCAAACGGACCAGCCTAGCACTTAGTTGGATAAAAACTATTTCACGAAAACATACTTTATAACTTTGTTCCTCCACTCACTTTCCTTCAACTTGTTGTTTTTGTAGTTGCTGGTCTACCAAGTGCACAACTTCTGCCATCACTTCGAGGGCTTCGTCAGGGAGCTCCGAATGATGGTCACCTTCCTTGGGTTCCTCTTCGAGCCCGAGTTCTATGGCGTGTACATGGAAGAGTTCCCTGGACCCTGTGGCGTCTCCCTCACCATCCATGGATCCGGCGAGCACCCGTCGTTCTTCACGACAGCACTTGGGGGCCCAACGCGTGCCAACACGTCGCCCTCCAGCCCTCATGGAACTGAGGATGATCTACGATGATCATCTTCAGAACACGTCCTTTCGGCTTGTGCCGAAGCGCACTCCCGGTGCCCACCGCAGCATCTACATCGGAGTTCACTCTGATCGTGATTCGGTTATGGCCCGGCAGACGCGTCTTCTTCAGGCCATGGATGATCTCCATACCGAGGCCGTGCTTGATGCCGAGGAGCACCACAAGGCGGTCGAGTTCCTTCACCAGGAGATGAAGAACTTGATCCAACAAAATGGTGAGCTGCAGCGTAAGATCATACAACTACAGAAGGACATAGCGGAGATGGCCCCCCTCATCCCGAGGAGGAAGAAGCCCATCCGCGAGCCCACCCCTCACCCCAAGAGGATCCCGCAACACCCCACGGCCACTGGATTGTCCAGCTCCAGCGCTCCTGCCTCGCGCCCCGCCATCGTCTCCGACCCCATCATCAAGAATTTTCTCGAGCCCACCGTCCCTAAGGACCCTCGTGGTTCTGAGAGCATGGAGACCGCCTTCGATGGCGAGTAGACGATAGCCATCGTTGATTGATGTATGAATAAATTTTGTTAATGTGGTGCTACCTGCAACAACTTATGTTGTGGGTAGATTAAAATATAAACATTGATGTAATGAACATTTTATACCACTCATATATATGTATGAGCCTCTCTGGCTATTTTTCTCAGTAATGCTTACTTTAAAGTTTTATCTTATGACTAAAAATGTTGTATGTTCAGAAGATGGCCGATAATCAGAACACCGAGTCCAACAACGGAGAAGGGGCAAGCAACGGTCTACCCGGAAGTATTGTGCTCAACTGGGGCACAACGGGCCAACGTCAGACTGGGCCACCATCCGCCAACCATCCCACCTTAGCGGAGATGATGGCTAACCAGAACCAGCTGGTCACCGCCCTCCTCACCCATATGCAGCACCAACAGGCGCAGTTGGACCGGCTACAATAGTAGAATATGGAGCCCGCCCCTCGTGCACCAGCCCCCGCACCCGCGCCTCAACTCTCGGAGTTCTTGCGCGTGCGCCCCCCGATCTTCTCTAGCACCACAAACCCCATGGAGGCCGGAGATTGGCTCCGCACCATCGGGAAGAAGTTGGACCTCCTCCCTTGCACCGACCGGGAGAGAGTGGCATTCGCCACTCATCAACTCTAGGGTCCCGCCGCAGAATGGTGGGACAACTACCGTGAGTCCCAACCGGAGGACAACGTGGTGACTTGGGCAGAGTTCACCATCGCCTTTCGCGCCTCCCACATCCCCGCCGGAGTTATCACGGTAAAGCAGTAGGAGTTCCGCGACCTGCAACAAGGGAGCCAGACTATCATGGAGTATCTCCATGAATTCAACCGTCTGGCCCACTACGCGCCAGAAGAGGTGCGGACCGACGCCCTCCGCTAGGCCAAATTCCTCTGGGGACTTAAGGATGAGCTGTCCATTCAGCCCGTCACCACCGACTATGCCGACTTTCAACGGTTGGTGAATAAAGCGCTCATCCAAGAGACTGAGCAAAATAAGTTGGACCTCAAGAAGACGAAGATGATTGTGTTCAAGCATCATCAGGCGAACCCTCAGAGGCCCTGCTTCGTTCCTCCACCACCAGCACCCGCTTACCATCCTCGGCCCGTCTACAGGCTGCCTCACGCTGCCAGTGGATCAAACATGGGGCATTCTCGCCCCGCTCCACCAGCTCCGGCTGCTCAGCCGACGCCTGCCGCCAAGGCCCCGATCATGAGGGACCGCCATGGAAAGCCGGTTGTCTGCTTCAACTGCCGTAAGGAAGGGCACTACTCGCACCAGTGTCCTCACCCCAAGCAGCCACAATGCGCCACACCCAACATGGAGGTTCACGCCCGCGTCAACCACATCAGCGCGGTGGAAGCTCAGGAAGCTCCTGAAGTCGTACTCGGTACGTTTACCACCAATTCCATACCAGCTATAATACTGTTTGACTCTAGAGCAACACACTCCATCTCGGAGGACTTTGTGAAAACCAACGGCATGGAAGTACTCCCTTGTCACGCCCCGATTTATCAAATCGAGACATTATTGAATTTCATAAGAAAAACAATAATCCAAGAGGTTCATCATGCGACATACGTACATCATACAGGGTTCATGGCACGCAGACCATAATTATTACATCATTGTCTTTAGTAAAAGCAGCAAATAAAATATTTTAGAAAATGGCATGACGAACTCCTTCTTCAGGATCTTTCTTCTCGACTGGGTCGCTACTCCAGACCGTCTTCATAGTAGGTATCCTCTGTGGGGTCCAACGGGTATGAGTACAAAAAGTACTCAACAAGCCACCGCAAATGCAAATAATAATGCAAGGTAATAAACAAGGAAGGGTGATGGCTCAAAGTGCGGAAAAGTACATTTACAGTTATTTGCATTTAATGTAATCACATTTTAATTATGCGGAAAAGTAGACATGAACATCAACAACATCCACTAACTCGAGGAGTACGTTTTACCTCCTCGCACAACAGTCCTTACATGACAATTCAACATGCACATACATTTTCAAAGTAGACTAACTGTGGGATGTCACGCAACCCGCCCTTGACCGTGGGCTCGGCTTTTCGAAAAGATTTATGACTCTGATCAGAGGTGTACTACTGTACCCACAAGGCACGCACTCATCCCAACGAGATGACCCATTTCACGGGAACTCGTGCCAAAACCTCAATATGAGATGTTCCAAGCGATAACCACCCGCTCTAGGTTTCGCCGGCGCGCCGGGCCGCATCCCGGCTAACGTCGCACCCCCTTTTGCGCCACATTGGTACAAGTCACCCGCAGGTGCAACTTGACCCATCTCCAAGTGGTGGCCTCGGTTTGGAACAACCCATACCTTAGTTAGGACTTACCCACTAGACTTGTGGTTAGTACGTAAGTGTATTGCAACGGATCCCTCAGACCGGTCCTTATAGTGCCCCGGGTGCTACCGACCAATGCCCTAGCTTGCACCCGGAACCCACCATGCATTCACTCACAACCATAACTCCAACACCGACAGAATTCCATAGATAAGAAACCATGGGGATCATATAGTAGAACCAAGTACTACGACTCATTTTTATCCTATAGCGATCGTGTCGATACATTGGACACTAGCTAATAGCACATAGCATATGGTGACAAGGAGTTTAGGCTAGAGAGCATGGCTTGGGTTGCACATCAAGGTCGGGAGATCCTAAATAAATATATTGTAAGGGTTCATTTGACTAATGCATATATAACCTATGGGTTTTAACGATAGTTTAATCAAACATGGGTTCAATATGCTCAAAAGATTGGTTTGGTGACTTGCCTTGTTCAGCGAATGGGGAGGGAGGAACTTCCGGGAAGTATTCCGGCTCCTCGACGGCGTCGTAGTCTTTTCAATAGTAATAAAGTAAAATAAATACAACATTCGATATAAACAACGTAAAATCACACAACAAGCATATGGGTTTAAGTTGGTTTGACCTTAAAGAAAAATCAGTTGTTAAGGTTCTGAATTTTATTTCATAAATAATTTAAAATGAATCAAAATGAATTATGGTTTTTCCTAAAAAGGGGTTTTAAGTGTGAATAATACTACATTAAGTTTTCTAATCAATTTAATATGGATGATTCAGAGAAAACTCAGTGGTTCTAGTGTTTAAACAGAAGGGAACAATTATATAAATTTTCTGGAGTTTAAATATTTAAATTTGCAATTTAATCCTAAGGGCATTTGAATACTTATTTAAATAAACATGAAAATGCCAAAGTAAACCTACTGTTTTTATTACATAAACATGTAGAGAATAATTTTATGAATTTTCTGAAATTGGAATGGAAATTTTTAGAGTTCAATTGCATTAGATATGAATTTTACAAGTCTAAAAGCATTTCTGGAATTTATTTTCAAATTTTAAACCTCCCGGGTCCACGGTGAGCCAGGCCCACGGTGAACCCGCGCACTGTGCGCGTGCGCCGGGTCGGTCTGGACCGTTGGATCCAGATCCAACGCGCGAGAGCGAGGCGGGAGGGTTTAAGGGATAACGGACGGCCAGGATTAAAACGTGCGAAGGGGTACCACGTGGACGCACGAGATCGCTCGGCGGGTTTAAATGAAAACCAACGCGCGAGATTAAAACATACCGCTTTGACCAGATCCGACGGTGCGGATTAGATCGCGTACGTGTACTCACGCGCGTCGTCCGATCGCGATCGCACGGCCGGGATCAGATCCGACACGGCACGGGTACTCGACCCGTGCCGGTCGTCTTCTCCGACGACGGCGAGCGGGCCAACGGCCACGGCGAGCGACGGCGGTCCTAGCTAAGCCTAGAAATGGAAAGAGGACACTACGGCGGTCATGACGGTACCTTAGGCGAGACGAGGGGTCGACGGGAAGTGGTCGGCGGCGAGGGTAGACGGCGAAGCACTTCGGGTTCCTCGTCGGCGATGGGGGTTCCGGCGATCTCCTCGACCGGCGGGGACGTGGCCGAGGTAGGGGACGTCCTGGCGGTCACGACGGTGGCGGAGGCGAGGGCCGGGGTGGTCCTAGGCGACGGCGAGGGGCGGCCGGAGGCGAAGCAGGGGGAAAATGCTCAAAGGCGAAGGAGGGGCGCTCTGTTCGTTCTCGTGGCGATTGAGCGTGGGGGTCGAACGCGGCGGAGGCAGGGGGGTTAAATAGGGTCCGGCGGGGGTCGCATGCAAGGAAACCGGCCAGGGGGCCTTTACTCGCCGGCGATGGCTCGGCCATGCACGCGTGAGGGCGGTCCAGGGGCTTAAACGCGCGCATTAACGTGCTTAAATGACCGGCGGGGCTCGGGGAAGTTAATGACGGGCTCGTTTAACGGAAGGGGGAACCGGCGAGGGGATCCGAGGCGAAGTCTTCGCCGGCGGGATTAGGGGGGGGGCCGGCGCGGGGTTGAAGACGATTCTGACGAGCGGGGGCCACAAGCCAGCGAGCGCGAGCGAGCGAACGGGCGACTGACGGGTGGGGTCGGGCTCGGGTGCGAGGGGAGAAAGTTGGCGCCGACAGGTGGGGCCAAGGCGTCGGGTGCGCGCGTGAGAGGAGAGGGGCTCGCTGACGGGTGGGCTCCACTGGTCAGAAGGCGCGCGCGGGTGGGAGTGGGTTGGGCCGGCCGGGAGAGAGAGAAGGGAGGGGGAAACGGCCCAATACTGTTCTAATGTTTTTCTGAATAAAAATAATTCCAGAAAATAGATTAAAAGATTAGGGCTACTTCCAAGGCTGGTAAAAATTTATAAAAATTCTCAAAATTATCCTTTGGCCTTAGGATCATATACAAAAAGTTTCACCTCCTAATTTGGTCATCTACTCTATGTTGTAGTTCAAAAGGGTATAAAAGGGATTTAAAAGTATTTTCAGAAATAATAATTCCAAGAAATTGAATTTAATAATATATTTATTGTCTTGAAAATTTGGGGTGTTACAAACCTATCCCCCTTACAAGAATCTCGTCCTCGAGATTGGAACGTTACTCGAATAGCTCGGGGTACTGGGCTTTTAGCTCGTCTTCTTTTTCCCAAGTGGCTTCTTCGGCGGGATGGTTGTTCCATTGGACTTTGCAGAAGCGGACGACGCGACTTCTGGTTACTCTCTCCTTAGTTTCCAAGATCTTGACGGGCCTCTCTATGTAGGTCAAGTCTTCTTGGACATTAAGCTGCTGAAGGTCGGCTTGCTCGGTGGGCACACGGAGACACTTCTTCAGCTGCGAGACATGGAACACATCATGAACGCCTGCCAAGGATGGGGGCAGTTCAAGTTGATATGCCACTTCTCCTTGTCGACGGAGGATCTGGAAAGGTCCGACGTAGCGGGGTGCTAGTTTGCCTTTCATGTTGAACCTTTGAGTGCCACGGAGGGGAGTGACTCGGAGGTAGACGTAATCGCCCTCCTCAAAGGCTAGATCTCTTCGACGGTTATCGGCGTAGCTCTTTTGCCTGGATTGGGCGGCCTTCAAGCGGTCTCTTATGATCTTAACTTTCTCTTCGGCTTCTCTCAATAAATCTGTCCCAAACAGTTGCGACTCTCCGGTTTGATCCCAGAGCAACGGCGTTCTGCACTTACGCCCATAGAGTGCTTCGAACGGGGACATTTGCAGACTGGCTTGATAGCTGTTGTTGTAGGAGAACTCTGCATAAGGTAAGTTCTTGTCCCACATTCCGCCAAAGTCTAGAGCACAAGCTCTAAGCATATCTTCCAATATCTGGTTGACCCTTTCGGTCTGACCGTCGGTCTGTGGATGATAGGCGGTGCTAAAGTTCAGCCGGGTGCCGAGTTCCTCTTGAAGGTTCTTCCAAAACTTGGAGGTAAACTGACTCCCGCGGTCAGATACAATCTTCTTGGGAACTCCGTGGAGGCACACGATCCGGGTCATATACAACTCAGCCAACTTGGCGACGGTGTAAGTTGTCTTGACCGGAACGAAGTGGGCTACCTTGGTGAGTCGATCAACGATCACCCAGATAGAATCATGACCAGCTTGGGTCCTGGGCAGTCCCGTGATGAAGTCCATCCCTATCTCTTCCCATTTCCATTCAGGGACTTTGAGGGGTTGAAGAAGTCCGGCAGGTCTCTGATGCTCTGCCTTGACTCGCCGGCATGTGTCGCACTTGGCCACATACTCAGCTATCTCTCTCTTCATACTGACCCACCAATATTTTTCCTTCAGGTCTTGGTACATCTTTGTACTCCCGGGATGAATGGAGTATAGAGTATCGTGGGCTTCTTGAAGGATGAGAGTCTTCAACTCTGGTAGGTTGGGTACGCATACTCGGTTTCCGAACCAGACGGTACCATGTTCGTCCTCGGAGAATCCGGGGGCTTTACCCTTCCTCATGTTCTGCTGGATCTCCAGGATGTCCGGGTCTTCCTTCTGCTTCTCTCGGATCTGGTCTATTAAGACAGGCCGAGACTCCAAGGCAGCGAGGTACTCTCGAGTGGTGATCCCTAGGTTTAGCCTTTCCATCTCTTTATAAAGTAGAGGAGCCTGGTCTTGAATCATGATGGCATTGCAGTACCCTTTTCGACTAAGGGCGTCTGCCACCACATTCGCCTTGCCTGGATGGTAATGGATGCCCAAGTCGTAATCCTTGATCAGTTCCAACCATCTCCTTTGCCTGAGGTTCAGATCTGGCTGGGTGAATATGTACTTGAGGCTTTTGTGGTCGGTGAAGACCTCACACCGATTTCCCACAAGGTAATGTCTCCATATCTTCAAGGCATGAACCACGGCTGCTAGTTCCAGGTCGTGGGTTGGGTAGTTCAGCTCATGCGGTCTCAACTGCCGGGAGGCGTAGGATACCACCTTCCCTTCTTGCATTAAGACGCATCCCAATCCTTGACGAGAGGCATCACAGTAGACGTGGAAGTCTTTCCGGATGTCTGGCAGAGTCAGAATAGGGGCTGACACGAGCTTCTTCTTGAGAGTCTGGAAGCTCTCTTCGCAGTCGGGGGTCCAATCAAACTTCACCTCTTTTTGCAGAAGTCTGGTCATCGGCTTGGCGATCTTGGAAAAATTCTCGATGAACCGGCGATAGTATCCGGCCAATCCGAGAAAACTCCGGATCTCGGTCACGGTCGTTGGCTGTAGCCAGTTGGTTACCGCTTCAACGGTGGTTGGGTCTACCGCTATTCCTCCGGCAGATATAACATGACCGAGGAACTTCACCTCAGACGACCAAAATTCGCACTTGCTGTATTTGGCGTACAGTTGCTGTTCTCTTAGCTTTCCGAGGGTCAGACGGAGGTGAGTCTCGTGTTCTTCCTTGGTCTTGGAGTAAACGAGGATATCGTCGATGAATACCACGATGAACTTATCCAAGAACTCCATGAATACGTTGTTCATCATGTTCATGAAGAAGGCCGGGGCATTCGTGAGTCCGAACGACATCACGGTGTACTCGTAGAGTCCATAACGGGAGGTGAAGGCAGTCTTGGGTATATCCTCTTCCCTGATCCTCAACTGGTGATAACCTGACCTGAGGTCGATCTTGGAAAACACCGAGGATCCTTTCAGCTGATCGAACAGGTCATCGATCCGAGGCAATGGGTATTTGTTCTTGATGGTTACGTCGTTCAAGGCTCTATAGTCCACGCACATCCTCTTGGTTTTGTCCTTTTTCATGGCAAATATGACCGGTGCACCCCAAGGTGAGGTACTTGGTCGGATGTAACCTTTCTGCTCGAGGTCTTCGATGTTGCTCTTGACTTCGGCTAGTTCATTGGCGGCCATTCGGTATGGGCGCTTGGAGATTGGAGTGGTCCCCGGGACAAGTTCGATTCTAAATTCGATGTCCCGCTTGGGAGGCATTCCGGGCAGATCTTCGGGGAAAACATCTGCAAACTCCTTGACTATTGGCACCTCTTCAAGAGCTATCGAGCGAAGGGATGCTCCGAGTGGCTTGCGACTGGTCATACGAAAGGTAACGACTTCGCCTTCTGGGTTGGTCACCGTGACGGATTTGTTGGCACAGTTGATCACACCTTTATGCTTCATCAACCAATCCATCCCTAGGATGAAATCAAGCCCGGTGCATTGGATGAGAACTGGCTCGGCTCGAAACAATACTCCTAGGATCTCAATTTGAACCTTAGGGCTATATAAGCGGGCTAAGGTCTTGTTGCCGGGAGTAGTAATAACCATGGGTGTGGGTAGTGGAAGTACGTCCAGTCCATGTGATTTTACGAAATCCTCAGAGACGAAGGAGTGTGTCGCTCCAGAGTCAAACAATATTAAGGCCGGTACGGAATTCACAGTAAACGTACCGAGCACGACTTCTGGCGCCTCCTGAGCTTCCTCCGCGTTGACGTGGTTTACGCGGGCTCGCACCGCCTGGTTGGGCGCCGCGCCTTGGGGCCGTTTGGGGTGGGGACACTGGTGGGAGTAGTGCCCCTCCTTGCGGCAGTTGAAGCAGACGACCGGCCTTCCTTGGCGATCCCTCAAGATCGGGGCTTTGGCGGCCGGTGCGGGCTGAGTGGCCGGAGCTGGTGGAGCGGGGCGAGGATGCCCGGCGTTGGATCCACCGGCTGCATGAGGTGGCCTGAAGGCGGGCCGAGGATGGTAGGCGGGCGCTGGTGGCGGAGGGACGAAGCGGGGCCTCTGAGTGTTCGCCTGCTGGTGCTTGAAGGCGATCATCTTCCTCTTCTTGAGGTCCAGCTTGTTCTGCTCAGTCTCTTGGATGAGCGCTTTATTGACAAGCCGCTGGAAGTCGGCGAAGTCGGCGGCGACGAGCTGGATGGACAGCTCATCCTTAAGTCCCCTTAGGAACTTGGCTTGGCGGAGGGCGTCGGTGCGCACTTCCTCCGGTGCGTAGCGGGCGAGGCGGTTGAACTCATGGAGGTACTCCATGACAGTCCGGTTGCCTTGTTGCAGGTCGCGGAACTCCTGCTGCTTGACCGCGATGACACCGGCGGGGACGTGGGCGGCGCGGAAGGCGATGGTGAACTCCGCCCAAGTCACCATGTGGCCCTCGGGCTGGGTCGCGCGATAGTTGTCCCACCACTCGGCGGCGGGACCCTGGAGCTGATGAGTGGCGAATGCCACTCGCTCCCGGTCTGTGCAGGGGAGGAGGTCGAGCTTCTTCTCGATGGTGCGGAGCCAATCTCCGGCCTCCATCGGGTTGGTCGTGCTCGAGAAGATGGGCGGGCGCACGCGCAAGAACTCGGAGAGTTGCGGTGCGGCCGCGGGTGCTGGTGCGCGAGGGGCGGACTCCCCGTTCTGCAGACGGTCCAACTGAGCCTGCTGGTGCTGCATTTGGGTGAGGAGGGCGGTGATCAGGTGATTCTGGTTCGCCATCATTTCCGCCAAGGTGGGGTGGTTGGCGGAAGGCGACCCAGACTGACGTGGGCCTGTCGCACCCCAGTGGGGTACAACTCCCTCGGGCGCATCCCGGCTTCCTCCTGCTCCGTTGTTGGAGTCGGGGTTCTGGTGGTCGGCCATCTTCTGAATATACATAGTCATAAGGCAAAAGAAATGACAAAACAATAATTTCAACTCATGTATAAATTCAGTGGTAGAATGTTCATTACAATCAAGTTTTTATTCTACCCAAGACACACTCGTCAGGGGTAGCACCACATACGAATTTTTATTTAAAAATAGTGACTCCTACGCCTACTCGCCACCGGAGGCAGTCTCCGTGCTCTCGGAACCACGGGTGCGCGGCTCCGAAGGGACGGTGGGCTCGAGAAAGTTCTCGATGATAGGATCGGAGACGAGGCCGGGGCGTGGTGCAGGGATGCTGGCGGTAGATGGTCCGGCGGTGGAGGGGTGAGGTGGGATCCGCTTGGGGCGAGGGACGGGCTCGCGGATGGGCTTCCTCTTCCTTGGAAGGAGAGGGACCATCTCAGCGATGTCCTTCTGCAGCTGCATGATCTTGCGCTGCAGCTCGCCGTTCTGCTGGATCAAGTTCTTCGTTTCTCCACGAAGAAACTCGACCGCCTCATGGTGCTCGTCGGCGTCGAGCACCGCCTCAGTATGGAGATCATCCATAGCCTGTAGAAGACGTGACTGCCGGGCCATGGCTGGGTCACGCACGGAGTGAACTCCGTGGTAGATACTGCGGTGGGCGCCGGGAGTACGCTTCGGCACAAGCCGGAAGGATGTGTTCTGAAGACGGTCGTCGTAGATCATCCTCAGCTCCATAAGGGCCTGGAGGGCGACTCGTTGGCACGCGACGTCGAAGGTCGGGCCTCCAAGTGCCGTAGTGTAGGGTGGCAAATGCTCTCCGGAGCCGTGGACGGTGAGGGAGACGTCGCAAGGCCCGGCGAATTCTTCCAAGTAGATCCCTTGGAATTCGGGTTCGAAGAGGAACCCGAGGAATGTGAGCATCATCCGGAGTTCCCTGACGAAGCCCTCAAAGTGTCGGCAGAAGCTTTGAACCCGGTAGACTGGCATCTACAAAACAGTAAGTTGAATAAAAGTGAGGAGAGGAACAAAATTTGTAAATTAGATTTTCGAGAAATAATTTCCTATGGTCCGTGGCTAGGCGGGTCTGTTTGGCTTCCTACAGTCGAGTCGGCTCTGATACCATCTTGTCACGCCCCGATTTATCAAATCGAGACATTATTGAATTTCATAAGAAAAACAATAATCCAAGAGGTTCATCATGCGACATACGTACATCATACAGGGTTCATGGCACGCAGACCATAATTATTACATCATTGTCTTTAGTAAAAGCAGCAAATAAAATATTTTAGAAAATGGCATGACGAACTCCTTCTTCAGGATCTTTCTTCTCGACTGGGTCGCTACTCCAGACCGTCTTCATAGTAGGTATCCTCTGTGGGGTCCAACGGGTATGAGTACAAAAAGTACTCAACAAGCCACCGCAAATGCAAATAATAATGCAAGGTAATAAACAAGGAAGGGTGATGGCTCAAAGTGCGGAAAAGTACATTTACAGTTATTTGCATTTAATGTAATCACATTTTAATTATGCGGAAAAGTAGACATGAACATCAACAACATCCACTAACTCGAGGAGTACGTTTTACCTCCTCGCACAACAGTCCTTACATGACAATTCAACATGCACATACATTTTCAAAGTAGACTAACTGTGGGATGTCACGCAACCCGCCCTTGACCGTGGGCTCGGCTTTTCGAAAAGATTTATGACTCTGATCAGAGGTGTACTACTGTACCCACAAGGCACGCACTCATCCCAACGAGATGACCCATTTCACGGGAACTCGTGCCAAAACCTCAATATGAGATGTTCCAAGCGATAACCACCCGCTCTAGGTTTCGCCGGCGCGCCGGGCCGCATCCCGGCTAACGTCGCACCCCCTTTTGCGCCACATTGGTACAAGTCACCCGCAGGTGCAACTTGACCCATCTCCAAGTGGTGGCCTCGGTTTGGAACAACCCATACCTTAGTTAGGACTTACCCACTAGACTTGTGGTTAGTACGTAAGTGTATTGCAACGGATCCCTCAGACCGGTCCTTATAGTGCCCCGGGTGCTACCGACCAATGCCCTAGCTTGCACCCGGAACCCACCATGCATTCACTCACAACCATAACTCCAACACCGACAGAATTCCATAGATAAGAAACCATGGGGATCATATAGTAGAACCAAGTACTACGACTCATTTTTATCCTATAGCGATCGTGTCGATACATTGGACACTAGCTAATAGCACATAGCATATGGTGACAAGGAGTTTAGGCTAGAGAGCATGGCTTGGGTTGCACATCAAGGTCGGGAGATCCTAAATAAATATATTGTAAGGGTTCATTTGACTAATGCATATATAACCTATGGGTTTTAACGATAGTTTAATCAAACATGGGTTCAATATGCTCAAAAGATTGGTTTGGTGACTTGCCTTGTTCAGCGAATGGGGAGGGAGGAACTTCCGGGAAGTATTCCGGCTCCTCGACGGCGTCGTAGTCTTTTCAATAGTAATAAAGTAAAATAAATACAACATTCGATATAAACAACGTAAAATCACACAACAAGCATATGGGTTTAAGTTGGTTTGACCTTAAAGAAAAATCAGTTGTTAAGGTTCTGAATTTTATTTCATAAATAATTTAAAATGAATCAAAATGAATTATGGTTTTTCCTAAAAAGGGGTTTTAAGTGTGAATAATACTACATTAAGTTTTCTAATCAATTTAATATGGATGATTCAGAGAAAACTCAGTGGTTCTAGTGTTTAAACAGAAGGGAACAATTATATAAATTTTCTGGAGTTTAAATATTTAAATTTGCAATTTAATCCTAAGGGCATTTGAATACTTATTTAAATAAACATGAAAATGCCAAAGTAAACCTACTGTTTTTATTACATAAACATGTAGAGAATAATTTTATGAATTTTCTGAAATTGGAATGGAAATTTTTAGAGTTCAATTGCATTAGATATGAATTTTACAAGTCTAAAAGCATTTCTGGAATTTATTTTCAAATTTTAAACCTCCCGGGTCCACGGTGAGCCAGGCCCACGGTGAACCCGCGCACTGTGCGCGTGCGCCGGGTCGGTCTGGACCGTTGGATCCAGATCCAACGCGCGAGAGCGAGGCGGGAGGGTTTAAGGGATAACGGACGGCCAGGATTAAAACGTGCGAAGGGGTACCACGTGGACGCACGAGATCGCTCGGCGGGTTTAAATGAAAACCAACGCGCGAGATTAAAACATACCGCTTTGACCAGATCCGACGGTGCGGATTAGATCGCGTACGTGTACTCACGCGCGTCGTCCGATCGCGATCGCACGGCCGGGATCAGATCCGACACGGCACGGGTACTCGACCCGTGCCGGTCGTCTTCTCCGACGACGGCGAGCGGGCCAACGGCCACGGCGAGCGACGGCGGTCCTAGCTAAGCCTAGAAATGGAAAGAGGACACTACGGCGGTCATGACGGTACCTTAGGCGAGACGAGGGGTCGACGGGAAGTGGTCGGCGGCGAGGGTAGACGGCGAAGCACTTCGGGTTCCTCGTCGGCGATGGGGTTCCGGCGATCTCCTCGACCGGCGGGGACGTGGCCGAGGTAGGGGACGTCCTGGCGGTCACGACGGTGGCGGAGGCGAGGGCCGGGGTGGTCCTAGGCGACGGCGAGGGGCGGCCGGAGGCGAAGCAGGGGGAAAATGCTCAAAGGCGAAGGAGGGGCGCTCTGTTCGTTCTCGTGGCGATTGAGCGTGGGGGTCGAACGCGGCGGAGGCAGGGGGGTTAAATAGGGTCCGGCGGGGGTCGCATGCAAGGAAACCGGCCAGGGGGCCTTTACTCGCCGGCGATGGCTCGGCCATGCACGCGTGAGGGCGGTCCAGGGGCTTAAACGCGCGCATTAACGTGCTTAAATGACCGGCGGGGCTCGGGGAAGTTAATGACGGGCTCGGTTTAACGGAAGGGGGAACCGGCGAGGGGATCCGAGGCGAAGTCTTCGCCGGCGGGATTAGGGGGGGGGCCGGCGCGGGGTTGAAGACGATTCTGACGAGCGGGGGCCACAAGCCAGCGAGCGCGAGCGAGCGAACGGGCGACTGACGGGTGGGGTCGGGCTCGGGTGCGAGGGGAGAAAGTTGGCGCCGACAGGTGGGGCCAAGGCGTCGGGTGCGCGCGTGAGAGGAGAGGGGCTCGCTGACGGGTGGGCTCCACTGGTCAGAAGGCGCGCGCGGGTGGGAGTGGGTTGGGCCGGCCGGGAGAGAGAGAAGGGAGGGGGAAACGGCCCAATACTGTTCTAATGTTTTTCTGAATAAAAATAATTCCAGAAAATAGATTAAAAGATTAGGGCTACTTCCAAGGCTGGTAAAAATTTATAAAAATTCTCAAAATTATCCTTTGGCCTTAGGATCATATACAAAAAGTTTCACCTCCTAATTTGGTCATCTACTCTATGTTGTAGTTCAAAAGGGTATAAAAGGGATTTAAAAGTATTTTCAGAAATAATAATTCCAAGAAATTGAATTTAATAATATATTTATTGTCTTGAAAATTTGGGGTGTTACATCCCTCTACCAGCCCCCATGATGATTGCCACCCCCAGCAAGAAAACCTTAGCCCACCTATTCAGCCCTAAGGTAAGGATAGAGATTCAAGGAATATTATTCTGGACCGAGCCAGTCCTCATCGAGTGCACCAGACTCGACCTCATCCTGGTATGGATTGGTTGATGAAGCACAAAGGAGTGATCGACTGCGCCAGCAAGTCCGTAACTATGACCAACTCCGAAGGCGAAGCCGTCACCTTTCGGATGACCAACCGCAAACCTCGTGAAGTGTCCCTCCACTCGCTAGCCCTAGAGGAAGTGCCCATAGTCAAGGAATACATGGATGTCTTCCCAGAAGACCTACCAGGAATGCCTCCCAAGCGGGACATCGAATTCAGAATCGAACTTGTCCCCGGGACCACTCCAATCTCCAAGCGCCAATACTAGATGGCCGCCAATGAACTAGCCAAAGTCAAGAGCAACATCGAAGACCTGAAGCAAAAAGGATATATCCGACCAAGTACCTCACCCTGGGGCGCACCGGTTATCTTCGCCATGAAGAAGGACAATACCAAAAGGATGTGCGTGGACTATAGAGCCCTGAACGACGTAACCATCAAGAACAAGTACCTAGTGCCTCGGATCGACGACCTATTCGATCAGCTGAAAGGATCCTCGGTGTTCTCCAAGATCGACCTCAGGTCAGGTTATCACCAATTGAGGATTAGAGAAGAAGACATCCCCAAGACCACCTTCACCTCCCGCTATGGACTCTACAAGTATACTGTAATGTCATTCAGACTCATGAATGCCCTGACCTTTTTCATGAACATGATGAACAATGTATTCATGGAGTTCTTGGATAAGTTCATCGTGGTATTCATCGACCATATCCTCGTCTACTCCAAGACCAAGGAAGAACATGAAACCCACATCCGTCTGACCCTCGGAAAGCTAAGGGAACAATAATTGTACGCCAAATACAGCAACTGTGAGTTTTGGTCATGTGAGGTGAAGTTCCTCGGTCATGTCATATCTACCGGAGGAATAGCAGTAGACCCAACCACCGTAGAAGCAGTGACCAATTGGCTACAACCCACGAGCGTAACCGAGATCTGGAGTTTTCTTGGATTGGCCGGATACTACCGCCGGTTCATCGAGAACTTCTCGAAGATAGCCAAGCCCATGACCAGGTTATTACAGAAGGAGGTAAAGTTTGAATGGACTCTAGATTGTGAAGAATGCTTCCAGACCCTTAAGAAAAAGCTCGTGTCAACCCCAATTCTGACCCTTCCAGACATCCGGAAGGACTTCCACGTCTACTGTGATGCCTCTCGCCAAGGGTTAGGATGTTTCTTGATGCAATACGAGAAGGTGATATCTTACGCCTCTCGCCAGCTGAGGCCACATGAGCTAAATTACTCGACCCACGATCTGGAATTGGCAGTCGTGGTTCATGCCTTGAAGATATGGAGACATTACCTTGTGGGAAATTGGTGTGAGGTCTTCACCGACCACAAGAGCCTCAAGTACATATTCACCCAACCAGACCTAAACCTCAGACAGAGAAGGTGGTTGGAGTTGATCAAAGATTATGACTTGGGCATCCACTATCATCCAGGCAAGGCAAATGTGGTGGCAGACGCCGTAAGTCGAAAAGGGTACTGCAATACCATAATGGTGCAAGACCAAGCCCCCTTGTTATACAAGGAGATGGAAAGGCTAAATCTAGGGATCACCACCAGAGCGTATCTCGCCGCCCTAGAGACCAGACCTGTCTTAATAAACTAGATCTGGGAGACATAGAAGGAAGACCCAGACATCTTGGAGGTCCAGCAGAACATGAGAAAAGGTAAAGCCCCCAGATTCTCTGAGGATGAGCACGGTACTGTCTGGTTTGGAAACCGTATATGCGTGCCCGACAAGCCAGATTTGAAGGCCCTCATCCTTCAAGAGGCCCATGAGACTCTATACTCCATACATCCCGAGAGTACAAAGATGTACGAAGACCTGAAATAAAAATATTGGTGGGTCAGCATGAAGAGGGAAATAGCTGAGTATGTGGCCAAGTGCGACACATGCCGACGAGTCAAGGTAGAGCACCAGAGACCTGCCGGACTGTTACAACCCCTCAAAGTCCCTGAATGGGAAGTGGGAAGAGATAGGAATGGACTTCATCACAGGACTTCCCAGGACCCAAGCCCATCATGATTCTATCTGGGTGATCGTCGACCAACTCACCAAAGTGGCCCACTTCATCCCCGTCAAGACAACTTACACCGTCGCAAAGTTGGCTGAGTTGTATATGACCCGAATCGTGTGCCTGCACGGAATTCCAAAGAAGGTTGTATCTGACCGTGGAAGTCAGTTTACCTCCAAATTTTGGAAGAACCTTCAAGAAGAGCTCGGCACCCGGTTGAACTTTAGCACCGCCTATCATCCATAGACCGATGGTCAAATTGAAAGGGTCAACCAGGTATTGGAGGATATTCTTAGAGCTTGCGCTCTAGACTTTGGCGGAATGTGGGACAAGAACTTGCCTTATGCGGAGTTCTCCTACAACAACGGCTATCAAGTTAGCCTGCAAATGTCCCTGTTTGAAGCACTTTATGGGCGTAAGTGCAGAACACCATTACTCTGGGATCAGACTGGATAATCACAACTATTCGGGGCATATATGTTGCGAGAAGCCGAAGAGAAAGCCAAGATCATCAGGGACAGATTGAAGATAGCCTAGTCCCGACAAAAGAGCTACGCCAATAACCAACGGAGAGACCTAACCTTTGAGGAGGGCGATTATGTCTATCTCCGAGTCACTCCCCTCTGTGGCACTCAAAGGTATAACATGAGAGGCAAGCTAGCACCCCGCTATGTCAGACCTTTTCAGATCCTCCGATGGCAGGGAGAAGTGGCATATCAGCTAGAACTACCTCCATCCTTGGCAGGAGTCCATGATGTGTTCCACGTCTCTCAGCTGAAGAAGTGTCTCCGTGTGCCCACCGAACTGGCCGACCTCCAACAACTCAACGTCCAAGAGGATTTGACCTACATTGAGAAACCCGTCAAGATTTTGGAAACTAAGGAAAGAGTAACCAAGAGCCGTGTGGTTCGCTTCTGCAAGGTTTAGTGGGACAACCACCCTGTCAAAGAAGCCACATGGGAAAAAGAAGACGAGTTGAAAGCCCAATACCCTGAGCTATTCGAGTAGCTTCCCAATCTCGAGGATGGGATTCTTTGTAAGGGGGATAGGTTTGTAACACCCCAAATTTTCAGAGAAATAAAAATACCTTTTATTATATTTTTTCTAGAAATAATTTATTTTGAAATACCTTTAAATACCCTTATAGGCTTAAATGAACTAGAACCTTGGTAGAATAACCAAACCGAAGGCTAGAAAATTTTGTACATGGTCCCAAGACCAAGATATATTTTTGAGAATTTTTACAAATTTTTATCACCCTTAGAAGTAGCCCAAATATTTTAAACTAATTTCTGCAATTATTTTTGTTCAGAAAATGAGTGAAACAGTAATGGTCCTCCCTCCCTCAATCTCCCTCAACCGGCCGGCCGAGCCCGCTTCCTCCCCATGCCCCGGACTGATAGATGGGCCTCGCCAGTCAGAGACCCTCTCCCCCTCCGCGCGCGCTCCCAACCGCCCGACCCCCCGTCAGTCGCCACGCCCGTACGCTCGCGCCCACTTACCGCCTTGGCCCACCTGTCGGACCCGTCGTCCACCTCGCGCCAACCCCCTTAACTTCACGGGCCATCGATCCTGCCTCGGACCCGCCCCCACCAGCCCCCTCGCATTAATTCATCGTCGCCATTAACACCCCCACGACGTGCCGACTGTTTCCCCCCATTAAACCATGCGTAATCGCCCCAGCGCAGTCGCTCGCATGCAAGGAAGCCACCTCGCCAGTGTTTACTCTCGGCCTCCCCCAATTGCGCCCCTCTACCCCCGCCGGTACCCCTATTTAAATCCCCGACCACCGCCGCGCACAACCCTCACGCTTACCCGCTGTGAGAACGAACAGAACGCCCGCAACACTTCATTTAACGCCACACTGCCGCCCTCACTACAGCCGCCGCTCACCATCGCCGGAGTACTCCTCCACCCTCGGTGACCGCACCAACATGACCGTCGTGACCTCCCCGACCTCGGCCACTGCTTCGACGTCGATGAACCCCGCCGGATCCCCACCACAGACGAGGACCCGAATGCCTCTGTCATCTAAGCTCGTCGCTGGCCACGCTCCATCGACCTCGAATCCCCGCAACGGTACCCCCGTGCTCCCCTAGTCGCTAACCTTCCATTTCTAGGCGTAGCTTGGACTGTCGTTGCTCACCGTGGCCCCTGGCCTGCTCACCGTCACCGGAGAAGATGACCGGCGCGGGTAAAATACCCGTGCCATGTCGGATTCATCCCCGACCGTGCGATCGTTATCCGACAGCTGAGATTAAATCAATCCCTCGGTTTAATTCACACCGTCAGATCTGAGCGAAGCGGTATGGTGTGATCTCATGCGTTCGTTAGTATTTAAAACCAGCGATGAATCTGGGCCATCCATCGCGTACCGGTTCGGCCTTTTAATCTCGCACGTCCATTTTCATTTAAACCCCTCGCCTCGCCCGTGGCCATCCGATCACGATCCAATGGTGGATCTAGATCCAGCGCACACGCACAGTGCGCGGGTTCACGGTGAATCCGGTTCACCGTGGACCGACGCCTGTTTTGGATTTAAATTAAATTCTAGAAATAGTTTTAAACTTCTAAAATTCATATCTTGCTCATTTTAACTCCAAAAATTACCATTTCAGCTTTAGCAAATTTATAGTTTTATTCTCTACATGTTAATGCAATAAAAACAGTAGGTTTACTTTGAGTATTTTTGTTTATTCATTGAAATATTCAAATACACTTTAGGATAAACTACAAATTTTTCCATTTCAACTTTAGGAAAATTTATCTTTTATTCTTTTCATACTAGTATCATGGAAACACTAGGTTTATTCTGAACCTTTTATTTTAAATCAATTGGAAGTTTAAAATACATTAGTTAACATTCTTATTCTTTTTAGAAACTTCCTAACCCCATTAAAAGTTCATTTTAATATATTCCTAAAGTAGATTTCAGAAACTTAATGACTTTATTTCCCTTGGTTTAATCAAATCAAAACTTATATGCTTGTGTCTGGTTTTTGGATTGTTTATTGAATGTTATTTTTATCATTCATATCGAAAAGATTACGACACCGCCGAGGAGCCAGAGTACTTCCCCCGAAGTCCCTCCCTCACCTTTCGCTCAACAAGTCAAGTCACCAAACCAATCTTTTGAGCATATTGAACCCATGTTTTATTAAACTATCGCTAAAACATATAGGATGTACATGCATTAGTCAAATGAAATCCCTACGATATATTTATTTAGATCCCCCGACCTTGATGTGCAACCCAAGCCATGCTATCTAGCCTAAACTCCTTGTCACCATATTATTAGTACTACTAGCTAGTGTCCAATGTGTTGGCACAATTGCTATAAGTTAAGAATGAGTCGTAGCAACTTGGTTCTACTATATGATCCCCGTTATTCTTGTCTTTGGAATTCTGTCGGTGATGGAGTTGTGGTTGTGAGTGAATGCATGGTGTGTTCTGGGTGCAAGCTAGGGCATTGGTCGGTTGCACCCAGGGCACTATAAGGACCGGTCTGCGGGATCTGTTGCAATAAAGTTCTGTACTAACCACAAGTCTAATGGGTAAGTCCTAACTAAGGTATGGAGTGTTCCAAACCGAGGCCACCACTTGGAGATGGGTCAAGCGGCACCTACAGGTGGCTTGTACTGACGTGGCACAAAAGGGGTGCGACGTTAGCCGGGATGCGGCCTGGTGCGCCGGTGAAACCTAGAGTGGGTGGTTATCGCTTGGAGCATTTCATGCTGAGGTTTTGGCACGAGTTCCCGTGGTGTGGGTCATCTCATTATGCTTTGGTGTATGGGATGAGTTCATGCCTTGTGGGTACAGTAGTACACCTTTGATCAGAGTCTTAAATCTTTTCAAAAAGCCGAGCCCACGATCAAGGGCGGGTTGCGTGATGTCCCACAATTAGTTTACTTATAATGAATGTGCATGATGATTTGACATGCAAGAACCGTTGTGCGAGGAGGGAAACCGTACTCCTCGAGTTAGAGGGTATTATGATGTTCATGTTTAATATTCCGCATGATTAAATTTGACTACACTAAATGCAATAACTAAAAAATGTACTTTTCCGCACTTTTAGCCATTACCCTTCCTTTGTTATTACCTTGCATTACTATTGCATTTGCGGTGGCTTGTTGAGTACTTTTTGTACTCATACTTGTTGGACACATAATTTAGAGGATGCCTACTATGAGGAAGATGGTCTGGAGTAGCGACCCAGTCAATAAGAAGATCCTGATGAGGGCGTTCGTCATGTTTTTTATTATTTATTTTATTTTTACTCTTTTGTAATAATGTGGTCTGCGTACCACGAATGTTTGCCATATGTACGTTGTCGCATGATGAACCTCTTGTATTATTGTTTTTCCTTGGAAATTCAATAATGTTCCGATTTGATAAATCGGGGCGTCACACTTACTACACATGCATATTTTGTTTATGTTCTTAATGGTTTTTTATAATGTCAGGGGAGGGTCCTAGCAATGTTGAAGACATGAAGGGGAAATGGATAACCAGGGAGGTCGACACTGACCAAATTGACCAATTGAAGCACATCTGTTATTTTGGCAATCCAACAGATGTAACTCCAGCAAGGAAGGCTATCCTGAAAGACCTCTCGACTGGTTTATCCTTCGAGAGTTGGTTATATGTCTGCACAATAAATAATGCGATCATCAATAAGAAGTCGTTGTAATTTTTGCACATGTAGTTGGTTAACTAGATCATCTATACAAATAACCTTCTCTAATATCTTTTATTAAATTTTATTTTATAATACTTTTCAAGGTAGTACTGTGAAAAGTATATCACACCTCACCTACACCACCAGACCACCGTGATTCAGGTGGTAACAATAGGGTCTGAGGCAGTCCCAATTGCGGTGCATAAAGCGACAGATGGACGATGCTATCTGTTGACACGAAAATGTGACCCCACACTTGGGTCAGTTCGACGATCCAAAAGTGTGCAGATATTTAGGGACAAGCCTAAGTGTAACACATCACTTACGTCGTGTTCCGACTACCCTTAATAGTGGCAAGGGGGTGGAGTTGCCAGGTAATCAGATAACAAGCAAATAATCCAATTAGCTGAAAAGAAATATATTAAATAAAATAAACCAGCCAGCTGAACGGAGACTAACTGAGAAACCATGTTGAAGAATGTGGTTTTGATATTCCAGATGTGATGAGTGATTGTCAACGGAAGTCAAGAGGAAGAGAGATGAAGACCTGCCGAGTCTGAGGCGCATGTGACTCAGGTACACGGGCAGTGAGCGACGGCCGGGCAGAGGAGCTGCGGAGTCGGGCTGGCCCAATCCGGGTACATGGCTAGGAGCGGCAGATGATCCACCGGTCTGTTGACTGGGTTTGACTCAGGTACACGGGCGGCGAGCGATTGCCGGGCTGAGGGAGCTGCGGGGTCGGGTCGGCCCAATCCGGGTACCCGGTGTGAAGACGGTGGACGCTTTGTCAGTTTCGGCGTAAAACTGACAATCTATCATTAATTCGTTTTTAGGATATTAATAATTAGTTTTTAAGTTTAGAATATTTTTATTCGAGACAGTTAATTTTTTTAAGAATATTTTAGTAATTTTCGGAATTTATTTTAGAGTTAGGTTATTTTACCCGAGGGTAAAGTAGTCTTTTCATGTATTAGGATTTGCCTATAAATAGGCCCCTATCCCCTTCGGGATAGATGACTGTTTTTATTTTTCCACATATCAATCTACAGTCCATCGTCTTTTATTTTTTCTCCACTGTTTTCTTCCGCCGGCGGGGATCTTTGGTTTCCTGTCGACGCGAGCGCGAGGACGTCGTGCGCACACAGGTCATCAAGCGCCGGCGGCCCGCGGGATTTGGCTGGCAGCCTTTCGGGCGCAGGGCTTGCGCATCACGTGGAGCAGGACACCACGACGTCATGTGCAGTGCGAGCGGGCCCCAAGGCAAGTACATGGCGCAGTTTTTTTTCTCTCCCATGCCGGCGTGAAGACTGAGGTTTCAGGGGATCTCGTTGAAGCACAGCAACGCATTTTTTTTGTTTTGATCTCCACTGTGACAGCGGGCCCCACACGAGCACGACGCCGCATAGATCTGCAACTACTCCAAAATTGGTTTTTGCGCACTGCAATTTGAAATTGTTAATTAGTCTAAATCTGTTAGTTATTTCGTAGTTAATCTTTATCTGCAAGTTTTATTGGTATTAGCATAAAAATTAATCTTGCATGTAAATTTTTAATCTGTTAAATTGTTATTACTTATCTCGTATTATTTCTTTAAATAGATCTGTTTAATCTGCTCATATAAAAGAAAAGAAAAATTTATTAGTAGTGATAAATTTTCTCTCGCGTGAAATATTTTAGTTTGAGTTCTGAATTATTTTTTTTATGATCCTAGATTTATTCATTCGTTTAGTATTTTATTTCTAGACTGAGATATTATTATTTTAAGCCTTTATTTAGGTATTCTGCGGACATTATTAAATATTTCTAGTGCCAATTTTATTTATTGCATTATTTCTGTCTAGTTTATTTTTAATATCATTTTAATTAGTAAATCGGTCATTTTTAAGCTAGACAACTTTAATTCCAGTTCTTTCTAATATTAATTGTCTGACTAAGTTTTTTTTTTTGGTGGTGGGATTAAAATATAGTTTAGCAAGATTTTTTTTTTACGCGCCCATTCACCCCCCCTCTGGTCGCTACTTTCGGTCCTACAAGTGGTATCAGAGCAAGGTTAGGTTTTTCTAATATCTTAACCGATTCAAAACCTAAGTAGTGACCATGGCATCTTCGGGTAAAATCCCATCCCTAGAGGCTTTTGGCTATACTTATTGGAAGACTCGCATGCGAGCATACCTTATGAGCCAGAGCTCGGACATATGGGAGATTTGTGTTCATCCTAGTTTCACCATTACGACTATTGTTGCGGATACTGCTGAAAATATAATTACCCAGCATCAAAATAATAGTAAGGCGGTGAACATTTTATTTTCTGGTCTAGGTCCTAGCGAGTTCGAGCGTGTTAGCCATCTCACCACTGCTAGAGAGATCTGGGCTACCCTCCAGGCACATCATGAGGGGACAGCTCAGGTCAAGGCTAGACTATATCAGACCTACCGGCGTGAGTATGAAAATTTCTCACAGAAGCCGGGTGAGACTGTTGAGGCTTTGTTTGGTCGTTTTCAATCGATCATTAACAAGCTTCGTGTTAACAAGGCCGAGGGTGATCAGCTGGTCTCAGATCATGAACAGGCTCTTAAGGTACTCCATACCTTGGATCCTAAGATCTGGGAGATCAAGGTCTTGTCTATTGTTGAGAGCACATCATATGATACCTTGACCATCGCAGAGCTTTTTAGTAAGCTTAAGGCCACAGAGGTCGATATCCAGTTGAGATCAAATCTCAGTGGTTCTGGATCAAAGACTCTGGCGCTTGCGACACCATCTGCTGATCCTAATGCCATGAGTTGTACTGCGTTTTCTTTGATGTCGATTTCCGAGGAACAACTTGATACTCTAGGAGATGATGATCTGTGCTTGTTTAACAACCGGGTGCGACGTGTTTATGATAAGCGAATGTTTAAGAGACACGGCACAAAATCCGGATGCTTTGAGTGTGGTGATCCAGGTCATTTTATTGTCGATTGTCCCAAGCAGAAAAATTACAAGAAGGGAACCGGCGACAACTCTTACAACTCCGGCAAGTACGACAACTCCACAAAGGGCAAGCCCAAGACTAGATTCTTTCGAAAGGCTCTGAAGGACTACAGGCGTGAGAACAAGAAGCGAGACAAGACCTTCTTCACCGAGATGGAGAAAAGATACTCCAAGAGATCCTTGTCTTCCTCCTCGTCTTCAAGTTCAAGTGATGAAGAGATCGTGATCAGGAAGGGGAAGGACAGGGACAATCCGGCGGGCCTCTGTTTCATGGGCTTCAGGGACAAGATGAAGAGTCGCTCACATCACAGCCGAAGACCCCACAAGAGCTTCTGCTCAATGGCTCTTGGGGAGAAGAAAGAGAAGGACTCCTCCTACGACTCCGACGATGACGACGATGAGAATGCATCTTCCTATGAACAAGAAGTTATTAATTTACTAGAACAGAACAGTCAGGAGTTGAAGTATAGGGAGAAACTGCTTAGAGGGGCTAAGAAGAGGATAGATGAGCTTGAAAGTGAGCTTGCCACAACAAATGGCAAGATTGAGAGTCTGTCTTCTTCCCCTTGCTTGGGTGATAGTGGTGAGTGCCCTAACTGTGAGGTGCTGTTGTGTGACCTGATGACTCTTAAGTCCAGGTACACAGAGAGAGTAGATGAGAGAGACGCTTTGGCCACTGAGCTTGAGAGCGCTCAGCAGGAGCTGAAAGATGCTCATGCCACTGTCGTCGCACCTTGTGTAGACTGCCCATCTCATTTAGCTAGTATAGCCGAGCTGAGAACCAATAGTGATGTGCAGTTGAGCGAGTTAGCTGGAGTGATAGCTTAGTTGGAGCAGACTAAGCTAGAGCTTGAGACCTTGTCGATTCCATCCACTGTTTGTGAGAACTGCTTATCCATTAGAATGGAATTGATCAAGCTAAAAGCTGAGAAGTCTGTCGAAGTTGATAAAGAGTGTGAGATCTGTTTGTCTCAGGTGGAGGTGTTAGCTACTTTGAGAGAGGAGCTAGCTGATGTTCAGAACGAGAACTTTTACCTCCGTCAGATTCTGAGTTGGATTAGTGCTAGAGAGCCACAGCTCAGCATGATGATTCAGCAGTTCAAGAGACCGGATGGGTTTGGGGTAGGTTACACCTATACCAAGGCTGATTTTGAGAGTGCTATTAGCCGAGCAGTGGAGTGGAGTAAGATGACTCCCGAACAGAGATATCCCAAGACTCACTCCACTGAGTCCTTTAAGGATAGTCAGCCCAAGGATGGAGTGATCCAAGAACAACCTAAAGCTCCACCTAAGAAGCAGATCTGGGTTCCTAAGCCTAAAACTCTTCACACTTCTCTTGATTCTTTACCTGGACCCTCTCACACCAAAGAAGCTACACCCAACACCACTAAGCCTAAGAATCCTAAGCCTCAACAACATCCCAAGAAACCTACGTATCATTGTGAGTTTTGTCATAGAGACGGACATCTTGAGGAGTTTTGCTTCAGGAGGAAGCGGATTGAGCGAGCAGAGAGAGCTCGAGGTGGGCAGGAGCAGTTCTACCAGCAGGGTGGTAGACAGAGAGTCCCTCGACGTAGAGAGAGGCTAGAGGCCAGGCCACGTCGTGTAGGTGGTGGTAGAGGAGACGGTTTTTATAATCGTGCTCCGGAGGGTGGTTTCCGTTCCGGCAGAGTTTCGGATCGTTGTGGATACGGTTTTGGACCTCGTGACCATGATTTTAGGAAGAACAAAGGACCACGCTTTGACCCGCGTTTCGGTCCAGACTCATATGATTCTTTTTGCTTCCCTACTTTTGAGCAGATGGCTCGACACTGGTTTAGCACTTTTGCTAATCCCGGCATTGGACCGTTTGCTCCCACTCATGATTATTGATCGTGTTTTGGGAGCTGTGTATTTTTTTTAGGATATTTTGAGTCAGCTTTTCTTTGGTATCAGTTTTTTTCTTTATTCTTTATTTTTATTGAGTCTTTTTGTGTGTGCGTTCATATCATGCATAATCATCAATCACATTTTTGAGCTTGCTTCTGTTATATGATTAATCTGCTTTACTTTCTCTAGCTAGTATATGCTTTTTGATTACTTGTCGATGATCATGTTTTTGTTTCAGTTCACATGATATATCTGATATTTGTCATATGCATGGCTTTTATGTTTTAAAATTGAAAAATGATCACCATTGCTTCTGGTAACTAGCATGTGTAGGCTGAATGCTTTCGCTATCTTTTACATGCCTGATAGCTAGATCCTTACTTAGATGCAGATATGCAACTTGGACATTTATATGCTTTAAATATGCAAAATGTACTTTAAAATGATAAAAATTCAGAAAAATGAAAAATTTACGCATTTTTATGATTCTCAGAAAAGATCCAGGTGGGTTTGCTTTGTCGCATTGCATTGTTCTGGACTGCTTACCATAGCACTTTGGTATGAACTAGGACGGTGTAATGTATGCCAAGACCAGTGTCTTAAGCTTCTGATGGTCTAGTTCTGGCCTAGGCTTGACTTGGTCGGTTAGCATAAGGTTTGACATGCAAATAACCCCTGGCAGAAAAAGTCTGAAAAATTTAAAAAGATGACAAGTTTGCTGAAGCACTTTGTTTTTGGACAATGCTTATCTTGGTAGATATCAGTTAGCTTTTGCATATCATGCTTTACTTTGCTTGTTAACTAGAAAATGTGGTGATGCTTTTGTTTTGCAAAAATCGAAAAATGCGTGCTAATGACTTTCTTAAGATATCATCTATTGCACTGATCATGTCATGTATCTTAGACAGTATATCTTTTGCTATACCTGTTAGATGTTGTAATAGCAGTCAATCATATCTAAGAAGCATGCTTTTCACACTCCACCTGCACCCCATCTGCATTCATAGCATATTTTGAGGGGGAGCTGCATTTCAGGGGGAGTTTGTGTTTATGTCTCTTTAAGTGCATTTAGTCTCACTTGATGAGTCCAATTGTCAACAAGGGGGAGAAATTTTGGATATTTTCGGCTTTCTGTGGGATTTATTTCAGGGGGAGATTTACACTTGTTTTTGAGACTTTATTCTTGGTTAACCATAATGACCATTTTTTTCTTGCTTCTATTTGGCTTTTGGTCATTAGGGTTAAACTTTTATTTTCTGTCTTCTATTTTCTTTTGTCTTTTTTTTCTTGTTTCCACATGTTTTGCAGGTTCTGGAGATGAGCTAAAAAGGGTGTTGACAATGCACTCATCAAGGGGGAGATTGAGAAACCATGTTGAAGAATGTGGTTTTGATATTCCAGATGTGATGAGTGATTGTCAACGGAAGTCAAGAGGAAGAGAGATGAAGACCTGCCGAGTCTGAGGCGCATGTGACTCAGGTACACGGCCAGTGAGCGACGGCCGGGCAGAGGAGCTGCGGAGTCGGGCTGGCCCAATCCGGGTACATGGCTAGGAGCGGCAGATGATCCACCGGTCTGTTGACTGGGTTTGACTCAGGTACACGGGCGGCGAGCGATTGCCGGGCTGAGGGAGCTGCGGGGTCGGGTCGGCCCAATCCGGGTACCCGGTGTGAAGACGGTGGACGCTTTGTCAGTTTCGGCGTAAAACTGACAATCTATCATTAATTCGTTTTTAGGATATTAATAATTAGTTTTTAAGTTTAGAATATTTTTATTCGAGACAGTTAATTTTTTTAAGAATATTTTAGTAATTTTCGGAATTTATTTTAGAGTTAGGTTATTTTACCCGAGGGTAAAGTAGTCTTTTCATGTATTAGGATTTGCCTATAAATAGGCCCCTATCCCCTTCGGGATAGATGACTGTTTTTATTTTTCCACATATCAATCTACAGTCCATCGTCTTTTATTTTTTCTCCACTGTTTTCTTCCGCCGGCGGGGATCTTTGGTTTCCTGTCGACGCGAGCGCGAGGACGTCGTGCGCACACAGGTCATCAAGCGCCGGCGGCCCGCGGGATTTGGCTGGCAGCCTTTCGGGCGCAGGGCTTGCGCATCACGTGGAGCAGGACACCACGACGTCATGTGCAGTGCGAGCGGGCCCCAAGGCAAGTACATGGCGCAGTTTTTTTTCTCTCCCATGCCGGCGTGAAGACTGAGGTTTCAGGGGATCTCGTTGAAGCACAGCAACGCATTTTTTTTGTTTTGATCTCCACTGTGACAGCGGGCCCCACACGAGCACGACGCCGCATAGATCTGCAACTACTCCAAAATTGGTTTTTGCGCACTGCAATTTGAAATTGTTAATTAGTCTAAATCTATTAGTTATTTCGTAGTTAATCTTTATCTGCAAGTTTTATTGGTATTAGCATAAAAATTAATCTTGCATGTAAATTTTTAATCTGTTAAATTGTTATTACTTATCTCGTATTATTTCTTTAAATAGATCTGTTTAATCTGCTCATATAAAAGAAAAGAAAAATTTATTAGTAGTGATAAATTTTCTCTCGCGTGAAATATTTTAGTTTGAGTTCTGAATTATTTTTTTATGATCCTAGATTTATTCATTCGTTTAGTATTTTATTTCTAGACTGAGATATTATTATTTTAAGCCTTTATTTAGGTATTCTGCGGACATTATTAAATATTTCTAGTGCCAATTTTATTTATTGCATTATTTCTGTCTAGTTTATTTTTAATATCATTTTAATTAGTAAATCGGTCATTTTTAAGCTAGACAACTTTAATTCCAGTTCTTTCTAATATTAATTGTCTGACTAAGTTTTTTTTTTGGTGGTGGGATTAAAATATAGTTTAGCAAGATTTTTTTTACGCGCCCATTCACCCCCCCTCTGGTCGCTACTTTCGGTCCTACACTAACTGATTCAGAGTGTATTGCATGAAGGGGTTCACCGAAGGGGACCTTCGGTGTCTGGTGCAAAGGGCCTCGCCGAAGGCAACCTTCGGCATTCGGATCGATCTGGCCAAAGGCAGGCTCCGAATAGATCTCGACGCAAAATCACCTCCGAACAGCGGGGTTCGGTGTGAAGTCTTTGACACGAATAAAAATACTCCAACGCAACACGCTGACGTGACTTTGTCCGGTGTGAAGTGTAAGCATGGCGAAACCTGGCGCGATGAAGCATGCTACGGATCTCTCTGGCGTGCGGGACTTGGTCAAACCGACAATAGTGTGACGGGTCGGGCATGGGTAGTCGAAGCAGGGGTCAGCCGAAGGGTGTTCTGGCAGCCTCTGAAACTACTCCCCTGGCTTCAGACACCTCCGGTGAAGGGGCTCTGAGCGTGAAAACCTGCAACAGAATAGAGATCAAGTGCCAATTTAGCCTGGAGACCAAATCTACTAAGTGTTGCAGTAGAGGAACGAAGGTAGCAATCTGTTACATAGATTAACGGATACTTCACAGGCGAAGTAACAAGGCAATAGCAATCTGCTACATAGATTAATGGGTACTTCACGAGTGAAGTAACAAGGCTTACCATGGTTTCGATGTGGCCGGTGGAGGGCTTCTAGACAAACCCACGAAGGTTGTGTAGAAAGTAAGGAAAAATAAAAGGTATGGTTCAAACTAGGGTTTGAAGTTGATTTGTGTTGGGGGGGTCTAATGAACCGACCTCACCCCTATATTTATAGGGGCTAGTCTTCTTATCTCTAAGATTAATCTGGTAGGATTTGGCCTAATCAAACTTAGGGATAAAATTAGTCAGAATTAGACTCAAACTTTATCTCTAAAAATCAGTCCGAAGTGGGCCTTCGGTAGGGCCTACCGAAGCCTGCTCCTCAGGCCAAAGCTTCGGCGAGGCAGGCCTCCGAAGGACTTCGAGCCGAAGGTAGCAGGCCGCCATAAAGCTTCTGAAGCCCATGTTCAATACATCATCTAGCAACACAAACTTGAACGTTTGTTGCTGAACTTTCTGATCAACCCTTTGATTGAGATTTCTTAAATATTGGACGATTGGAATTCTCCAATCATCCTTATGGATATCCAGAGGGTATTATAATTCTTTTCTCGGAGTAATGTCCAAATTACTAAATTCGGAGTGCCCCCCGGACCTTTCCTGCTTCTACCGAAGGCTTTGGATCGGTCGTGTGGAGCCCATCAGAATAGAGCCTTCCATCGTAGGGCCCAGCGCGTGAGGGCCTCCATCATCCAGAAAGCGTCGGCATGAGGGCTCTGGCGCGCAGGGCCCTTTGGTGGATGAAGGGCTTCGTCACGAGAGTTCTAGCATGCAACACCCTCCGGTGGCCGGAGGGGTCTGATCCGGAGGGTCCGGCGGACCTCGCATCTGCCCGAAGTTTCTAGCTTCGACAGTGAGATCAAACACTATTTTTTTGTACAGAAAATTTTCCTCTCTTAACTTGATAGCCAAATGCTTGCTAATCCAAATCATTTGCAATTGAATTGGCCTCTCTTGACACGTTGGAAATTTTGAAGTCGTCAAAAGTTGCGAATATGTCTAAACATCTATCCATGTAACTATTTAGCAAGCCATTAAAACATTGAGCACTTTTAGCTACTTGTTGTACTACTAACAGAGAATCACCATGCTTATGGACATGTTTAGCACCTATGGACTCTAGAAATTCAAGCCCTAGCAATAAAGCTTCATATTCAGCTTGGTTGTTAGTAGAAGGGAATGCTAAATGGGACGAGGTTTCGAAGTGCATGCCATTAGGTGATATGAGAACTACCTCGATACCTTGGCCATTCTTACAAGATGAACCATCAAAATAAAGTTTCCATGGCACTACTTAAACTAGAGCAATATCATTACTCCAATTGACATCTATGTGGTGATCAACTATAAAATTAGCAACAATTTGGCCTTTCACAGCTCTTAGTGGTTCATAAGACAAATCATATTCAATCAAAGCGTAAGCCCACTTTCCGATTCTTCCACTTAGAATCAGCTTTTGTAACATGTATTTTATGACATCGGTTTGGCAAGCGACGATACATGTGTTAGGGAGAAGATAGTGACATATTTTGGTACATGCGTAATAAAGTGATAAACATAAACACTCCACAAACACGTACCTTGTTTCGGCATACAGTAGACGACGGCTCAAGAATGTGATGATGTACTCTTTCTCCTCCACCTCCTGAGTTAGCACGACCCCTATCACACTATCTTCTACAGTGATGTACAGCCAAAACGGAATTCCGGCCTTTGGTGCTCTCACCATGGGTGGTGATGACAAGCACTCTTTAATCTTCTCAAAGGAGGTTTGCTGACTTGCCCCCCAAGTGAACTCGACTTCATTCCTTGGCCGAAGTATAGGGACAAAAGCATCGATTTTACCAGACAAGTTAGATATAAAGCGACACAAAATATTTAATCTTGCCTAGCAATTTTTGCACATCTCTTTTGCATGTCGGCACTGCAAAGTTTCTAATCTTTTCAAGCCTCTTAGGATCAATCTCAATGCCTCTTTCATGAATCATAAAGCACATTTGAGCGGGTTCATTTTTAAGCCATATTGACGCATCCTATCAAAAGCGACTCTCAAATCGGCTAAGTGGTTACTCATAGCATCTGATTTGACTACAACATTATCTATGTAGACTTCCAGCATAACTCCTAGCAAGTCATGAAAGATCAAGTTTTTAGCATGTTGATATGTGGCGCCAGCATTCTTTAAACTAAAAGTCATAACGACCCACTCAAACAAGCCAACAAAACTAGGGCATCGAAGGGCTGTCTTGTAGATGTCCTCTTCGGCCATAAAAATTTGATTGTAACCAGCGTTGCCATCAAGAAAACTTAGTACCTTGTGTCCTGAAGCATCATTAATTAACATGTCGGCTATCGGCATGGGATACTCGTCTTTCATAGTGGCCTTGTTCAGATCCCTGAAATCAATACAAACTCGTATTTTGCCGCTCCTCTTATTTTCTACAGGCACAATGTTAGCGACCCATTCAGCATACCTGCATGGCCTAATAAACTCAGCCTTGAGTAATCATTCTATCTCCTCTTTAACTCGGTCATAGACGGCCGAATTAAAGTGACAAGGGGGCTGTTTATAAGGCCTAAACCCGGGCTTAATAGGTAGTCGATGCTCTATGAGGTCGCAGCTTAACCCGAGCATCTCGCTATACTCCCATGCGAAACAATCGACGTACGACCGAAGAAACTTTATTACTTCGGCCTGTAAACGTTGGTTTACAAAAGTCGGCCTTGGAATGCTACCATTGCCTATATCGACTTCTTCTAAAGGATTGGCCGACGCAAAACCTTGTCCTAATATCTCTACTTCGCTAAAATCTTCAATGGCCTCGGCAATACCATCTTTAGAAGACCGATATTGCTCTACACGAGACTTTAGCCAATCAAGATTGCTTCTACTAGACATGGCTACTAATTTAGAAATAGTTGTGCTACACCAGACGACTTTACAAACATGGGTACGAAACGTACCCCGAATACGCTGACGAAGTCATAATCCGAAAGATCCCTACTTGATATACACTCTACTTTGTTGTGGATGGCGTTGATGGACACATTGGCTAATGCTACCTAGGCCGAAGTGTCTGCTGGTATGACTTCTACATCATCGTCTTCCTACTGTATTAGGCATTGGTGCAAAGTAGAAGGAATGCAACAATTTGCGTGAATCCAGTCATGCCCGAGCAGTACGTTGTAGTTACCTTGCACGTCAACGACGAAGAATGCTAGTGACAACGTCTTGTTACCTACTGTCAACTCCATGGATAGTATGCCTTTTGCCTCGAAACTCTCAACGTTGAAGCCATTGAGCATTAGGTTAGTCATCTTTAAGTATTCCTCGCCCCTTCCAAGCTTCTTCAACAGAGAGTAAGGCATTAAGTTAACAGTAGCGCCACTGTCGACAAGCATTCTGGAGATCGGCTTCTTGTCAATGTGACCCCTGACGTAGAGAGGTTTTAGGTGGCTAGCCATATCCTCGGGTTTCTCAAAAATAGCATTGCATGGGCCAAGGTTCAACTGAGCGACTTCAGCCTTGTCTTGTGGTAGAGCGAACTCGGCGGGTAGCATGACGACGTTGATGTCCATCGCCTGAGGTGCGGGCCCCTCGGAGACAGGCGTGTAGTCGTCAGCGAGCATGTCATCGTTGTCGCTCGGGATGGAAGCTGGGTTGCTCATCTCGATCGGTTTAGGTCTCCATACCCGCTTCATAGTTGGCCGAGGGCGAATTTCCTCAAAGATGGCGTCTCGTTCATCCTCGTCCTTCTTCTTGCACATTTCCTGCGCCCGTAAGCATTGTAGACGCCTTTTCTGTGATTTGGGCATGCCCAGAGGTGCCCAAGATGGTTGTGGCTTGGTGCCAGGCGCCACCTCCCTATTTCTGTGGTTTTTGGCCGAAGGAACACTACCTAGGTCGGCCTCGCATGCTTTGTAATTTGTAGGCACTTCACTGCGGACCCTGTCAGTTGGACTGGCCTTGCTTGGTCGATCGAATAGGATTCGGCACTGGCCTCAGCTAGACTAGGGGACTTACCTTTGTCGGGCTTCGGTTAGGGTGCCTTCGGGATTGGGACTTCCTGACACCCTACTTTGACTGTGATGGCTTTAGACTCCCTCTCCTTCGCCTCTTCGTGTCCATCCTCCTTGGCTACGTCCTGTGCGAATCGATTCAGAGGTACTATGGACAGCCTGTGGAAGATGTCTCCCTTCGCTGCGTCTGTTTGTCCCTGCCAATCATAATACTCCGAAGGAAAATAGGAGGCAATGTTATTCCGCGAAGGGCACTCGGGGGGTGAGGTGTGCGGATCCCACGGGGTCCCTGCCCAGTTGTACGGAGGAGGCATTGGCAGCTCCAGTGGCTTCGCCCACTGTGAGCCGAACACATTGATCGGAGGGAGGTTCAGCCATGTCGAAGGAATTTCAGACCATATTAGCGAAGGGTCCTACAGGCCAGAGGTATGTTTGTCCATTGCAGGCCGAAGCCTCCTACCAAAGGGTTCGCCCAGAGCGGAGCTGAGTTTGGCCATTGGGGTCCGAGCTCTTTGTGCAGAGGGTTCGGCCATTGGGGGCCGAACTCATGGTGCGGAGGGTTCGACCATTGAGGTCTGAACCCACTATGCAAAGGGTTTGGCTAGTGGGGTCCAAACTCGCCTTTCGGGGGGTCCAACTATTGGGGTACGAACCCGCTGTATGGAGGGTTCGGCCGTAGGGGTCCGGACCCACTGTGAGGAGGGTTTGGCCACTGAGGTCCGAAGCCACCCTTCGATTGTCTTGGCCCCTTCGGCTGTCTTAGATTTTTTGCACGGGGCCTATTTCCTTGGCTTTTTTCTGATGTTTGTTCAACAACATCTGTGTTCGGTTTTGATGTAAGAACAAAGTACTTAGTCTGTTTGGTGGCGCAACAGCAAGCATCGTTTTTCGTGATTCTTGATATTTAAACGAAATGCAAAACAAACTTAGCCTGCATGCCCAGAGCACTCAACCACGTACTTTCCATGCGAGACTTGCGCTACGTGCTCAGCTGAGGAATTGGGCTTCACAGTTTCATGCATGCATGCGCTAACAAACGCTCGGAGTGACTGGTGAGGGCCTAACACTCCTAGGACCAAGCCACTCAGTTATTTCGGCGGGAAGCAAACTAACTCATCTGAAAAAAGACTCAAGACACTAGAGTACTAACAATCTCCCCCTACTACTAGTTCTTGATCTTGGCGACTCCAATCTTCTCCCTCAGCTCCTCAAAGCGTTGTTTCCCCAATGTCTTGGTTAAAATATCAACAAATTGGGTCGCTGAGTTTTCATGCTCCAGCTCGATCTCTCCACGCTCCAAACACTCTCGAGTGAAGTGGAATTTCACATCGATGTGTTTACTGCGGTCATGCAGAACAAGGTTTCTGGCCAATGCAATCGCTGCCTGATTGTCCACTCTGATAGTTGGCACCGGAAGCTTCATCCCTATAATTTCCTCTAGTACACGCGTGAGCCACACTGCCTGGCAAGTTGCTGTGGCTACAGCCATGTACTCGGCCTCGCACGTCGATTGAGCCACGACGTTCTGCTTCTTCGATAGCCATGATACTGGATTGCCGCCGAGGAAGAAAATGACCCCTGTAGTGCTCTTTCGATCATCGACATCTCCACCCATATCACTGTCACTATAGCCTTCTAGCACCAGCTCGCCCCCATCGCACTTGTACAGCAGACCATGTCCAACTGTAGCAGCTACATAGCAAAGCAAGTGCTTCATCGCCACCATGTGGTCTTGCCGAGGATTCTCCATAAATCTGCTCAAATAGCCAACACTAAATGACAATTCAGGTCTTGTCTGTAACAGATAACGCAAGCTGCCGATTATACTCCTGTACAGGGTGGAATCAACTGGTGGTGAAGTACTCTTCTTGGACAGCTTCAGGCGCATCTCCATGGGCATCGCACACCCGTTACAGGTTGCCATGCCTGCCTTCTCAAGTAACTTTGCAGCGTATGCACTCTGGCACAACGTGATACTTCCTCTGCCTTGTTTAACTTCAATACCCAGGTAGTAAGATAGGACACCGAGGTCACTCATTCTGAACATAGCTTTCATTTCACCTTTAAACAAATTGATTTCTTGCCTAGATGCACCCACGATCAGCAGATCATCAACGTATATCCCCACGATCAGCCTTGATCCATTACTGTTGCGTGTATACAGTCCGTGCTCCGATTGACATTGCTTGAATGTAACACCCCAAATTTTCAAAACAATAAAAATATTATTAAATTCAATTTCTTGGAATAATTATTTCTGAAAATACTTTTAATACTCTTTTATACCCTTTTGAACTACAACATAGAGTAGATGGCCAAATTAGGAGGTGAAACTTTTTGAATATGATCCTAAGCCCAAGATATATTTATGAGAATTTTTATAAATTTTTATCAACCTTGGAAGTAGCCCTAACATTTTAATCAATTTGCTGGAATTATTTTTAATCGAAAATACTTAGAAACAGTAATGGGCCTCCTCCCCTCCCCTCTCTCTCTCTCGGCCGGCCCAGCCCACTCCCACCCGCGCGCGCCTTCTGACCAGTGGAGCCCACCCGTCAGTGACCCCCTCTCCTCTCACGCGCGCACCCGACACCTCGGCCCCACCTGTCGGCGCCAACTGTTCCCCCTCACGCCCGAGCCCGACCCCACCCGTCAGCTGCCTCCCTCGCTCGTCCGCGCTCGCTGACGAGTGGCCCCCGCCTGTCAGGGCCTTCGTCCCCGCGAGATCCGCCCCAGATCCCCCCCCCCTCGCCGGCCGAAGCCCTAATCCCGCCTCGGATCCGCCCCCGCCGGCCCCCTCCCTTAAATTCGTCGCCGGCAATGAATTCCCCTCAACGCGCCGGCCGTTTCCCCCTATTAATTTCGCCCGATTCGCATCCAGGTGCGTTGAACCGCGTTCAACCCGAGCTCGCCGGCGTCAAATCACATTTATCTCCGGCCACCGCCAATCACGCCCCCTCTGCCCTCGCCGACGACCCTATTTAAACCCCTGCCCTCCACCGCGTTCGGTTCACGCGTTCAAGTGCACCCAGACCAAACAGAGCGCCCTCCATTCGGTTCTTAGCGCAACGCCGCCGCCCGACCTCCGGCCACCACTCGCCGTCGCACCGGACCGCCTCCGACCACATAGTCGCCACCATCGTGACCGCCAGGACCTCACCAAGCTCGGCCACCACTCCGTCGACGACGAACCTCGCCGGATCGCCGTCTCCGCCAAGGACCCGAACGCCTCCACCGCCTCCGCTCGTCGCCGGCCTCACCCCGTCGACCTTTTCTCACCGCCGAGGTACCCCCATGATCCCCATGCCACCCTCGTTCCGTTTTAGGCCTTAGGTTCGATTGCCGTCGCTCGCCGTGGCCGCTGGCCCGCTCGCCGTCGTCGGAGAAGATGACCGGCACGGGTCGAGTACCCGTGCCGTGTCGGATTCGATCCACGCCGTGCGATCTGGATCCGACGGTGAAGATTAATCCCCGCGTGCGGTTTTATCTGATCCGTCAGATCTCGGCGAAGGGGTACGTTTTAATCTCGTGCGTCCGATAGTTTTAAAATCCCGCATCGCATCTGAGCCGTCCATCGCGTACCGGTTCGATGTTTTAATCCTGGCCGTCCACGTCGACTTACGCGTCCCGCCTCGCCCTCGCGCGTCGGATCTGGATCCGACGGTCCAGATCGACCCGGCGCACGCGCACAGTGCGCGGGTTCACCGTGGGCCTGGCTCACTGTGGACCCGAGGAGTTTAAAAATTGAAAATGAATTTCAGAAATACTTTTAAACTTGTAAAATTCATATCTAATGCATTTGAACTCTAAAAATTACCATTCCAATTTCAGAAAATTCATAAAATTATTCTCTACATGTTTATGCAATAAAACAGTAGGTTTACTTTGACATTTTCATGTTTATTCAAATAAATATTTAAATGCCTTTAGGATTAAAATATGAATTCAAATGTTTGAACTTCAGAAAAATTCATATTTATTCCTTTCTATTCACATACTGCAAAACACTAAATTACCATGAACTTTTCATTTCAAAACTTATTAGGGAACTTAATATGGGACTATTCACATTTTAAACACTTGTTTTCTAAAAAGGACAACCCTTCATTTTAATCCCTTTAAAATTATTTATGAAATAACTTTCAGAACCTTAACAATGGAAATTATTTCACTTTTAATCAAACCAACAGTAACTTATGTGCTATTAATGTAATGTTATATTGTTTGATTGAATGTGCTCTTTTTATTCTGCTTTATTATATTAAAAAGACTACGACGTCGCCGAGGAGCCGGAATACTTCCCGGAAGTTCCTCCCTCCCCATTCGCTGAACAAGGCAAGTCACCAAACCAATCTTTTGAGCATATTGAACCCATGTTTGATTAAACTATCGCTAAAACACATAGGTTATATACGCATTAGTCAAATGAACCCTTACATTATATTTATTTAGGATCCCCCGACCTTGATGTGCAACCCAAGCCATGCTATCTCGCCTAACCTCCTTGTCACCATATGATCAATGATATTAGCTAGTGTCCAATGTATTGACACGATCGCTATAGGATAAAAATGAGTCGTAGCAACATGGTTCTTTTATATGATCCCCGTTACTTCTTATCCTTGGAAATTCTGTTGGTGATGAGTTATGGTTGTGAGTGTATGCATGGTGGGTTCCGGGTGCAAGCTAGGGCATTGGTCGGTAGCACCCGGGGCACTATAAGGACCGGTCTGAGGGATCCGTTGCAATACACTTACGTACTAACCACAAGTCTAGTGGGTAAGTCCTAACTAAGGTATGGGTTGTTCCAAACCGAGGCCACCATTTGGAGATGGGTCAAGTTGCACCTGCGGGTGACTTGTACCAATGTGGCGCAAAAGGGGGTGCGACGTTAGCCGGGATGCGGCCCGGCGCGCCGGCGAAACCTAGAGCGGGTGGTTATCGCTTGGAACATCTCATATTGAGGTTTTGGCACGAGTTCCCGTGTAATGGGTCATCTCGTTTTGGATGAGTGCGTGCCTTGTGGGTACAGTAGTACATCTCTGATCAGAGTCTTAAATCTTTTCGAAAAGCCGAGCCCACGGTCAAGGGCGGGTTGCGTGACATCCCCCAGTTAGTTTACTTTGAATATGTATGTGCATGATGGATTGACATGTAAGGACTGTTGAGCGAGGTGGGGCTGACTGTACCCCTCGAGTTAGTTGATGTTGAGGATGTTCATGTTTATTTTTCGCATGATTAAAATATGATTACACTAAATGCAATAACTGAAACTGTAATTTGCTGCAATGCTAGCCATTACCCTTCCTTGTTTATTATCCTGTATTATTACTTGCATTTTGCGGTGGCTTGTTGAGTACTTTTTGTACTCATACCCATTGGACCCCACAGAGGATGCCTACTACGAAGACGGTCTGGAGTAGCGACCCAGTCGAGAATAAAGATCCTGAAGAAGATGTTCGTCATGCCGTTTTCTAATTATTTACTTTACTGTTTTATTAAAACCATGATGTAATAAATATGGTCTACGTACCATGGATACTGTCGTATGTACGATTGTCGCATGATGAACCTCTTGTATTATTGTTTTTCTTATGAAATTCAATAATGTCTTGATTTGTTAAATCGGGGTGCCACAAGATGGTATCAGAGCCGACTCGACTGTAGGAAGCCAAACAGACCCGCCTATCCATTAGCCACAGGAAATTGTTTCTCGAAAATCTACTTCATAAACTTTGTTCCTCTCCTCACTTTATTTCAACTTACTGTTTTGTAGATGCCGGTCTACCAAGTCCACAGCTACTGCCGCCACTACGAGGGCTTCGTCCGGGAGCTCCGTATGATGCTCACCTTCCTCGGGTTCCTCTTCGAGCCCGAATTCCAAGGAGTATATCCCGACGAGTTCGCCGGGCCTTGCGACGTCTCCCTCACCGTCCACGGCTCTGGAGAACATCTGCCGCCCTACACCACCGCACTTGGAGGCCCGACTTTCGACGTCGCGTGCCAACGAGTCGCCCTCCAGGCCCTCATGGAGCTGAGGATGATCTACGACGATCGTCTTCAGAACTCGTCCTTCCGGCTCGTGCCGAAGCGTACTCCCGGAGCCCACCGTAGCATCTACCTCGGAGTTCACTCCGTGCATGATCCGGTCATGGCCCGGCAGTCGCGTCTTCTACAGGCCATGGATGATCTCCACACTGAGGCAGTGCTCGACGCCGACGAGCACCATGAGGCGGTTGAGTTCCTTCGTGAAGAAACGAAGAACTTGATCCAGCAGAATGGCGAGTTGCAGCGCAAGATTATGCAGCTGCAGAAGGATATCGCGGAGATGGTTCCTCTTCTTCCAAGGAAGAAGAAGCCCATCCGTGAGCCCCTCCCTCGCCCCAAGAGGATCCCGCCACGACCCTCCCCCGCCAGGCCCTCTACCAGCGCCCCTCCTCCACGCCCCGGCCTCGTCTCCGACTCCATCATCGAGAATTTTCTCGAGCCCACCATCTCTCTGGAGCCGTGCACTCGTGGTTCCGAGAGCACGGAGACCGCCTCCGGTGGCGAGTAGGCGTTAGGAGTCGCTATTTTTAATAAAAGCAAAATTTTGTATGTGGTGCTGCCCACGACAAGTGTGTCATGGGTAGAATAAAAACTTGATTGTAATGAACAATTTCTACCACTCTATATATTTATGTGCTTGAATCTTATATGATATTTATGGTTGTGTTATTGCTTCGTCATCTTTTGCTTTACCACTATGTATATCCAGAAGATGGCCGATCACCAGAACACCGGCTCCAACAACGGAGCAGGAGGAAGCCGTGATGCACCTGAGGGTGTTGTGCCCAACTGGGGTGCAACAGGCCCGCGTCAATCTGGGTCGCCTTCCGCCAACCACCCCACCTTGGCAGAGATGATGGCGAATCAGAACCACCTGATCACCGCCCTCCTCACCCAAATGCAGAACCAATAGGCTCAGTTGGACCGTCTGCAGAACGGAGAGCCCACCCCTCGCGCACCAGCACCCGCGCCCGCTCCGCAACTCTCTGAGTTCCTACGCGTGCGCCCGCCCATCTTCTCGAGCACCACCAACCCGATGGAGGCCAGAGATTGGCTTCGCACCATCGGAAAGAAGCTCGACCTCCTCCCCTGCACCGACCGGGAGCGAGTGGCCTTCGCCACTCACCAGCTCCAGGGTCCCGCTGCGGAATGGTGGGACAACTACCGTGAGTCCCAACCAGAGGGCCACGTGGTGACTTGGGCGGAGTTCACCATCGCTTTTCGCGCCGCTCACGTCCCCGCCAGTGTTATCGCGGTAAAACAGCAGGAGTTCCGCGACCTGCAGCAAGGCAACCGGACCGTCATGGAGTACCTCCATGAGTTCAACCGCCTCGCCCGCTACGCACCGGAGGAAGTGCGCACCGACGCCCTCCGCCAAGCCAAGTTCCTCAGGGGACTTAAGGATGAGCTGTCCATCCAGCTCGTCGCCGCCGACTTCGCCGACTTCCAACGGCTGGTCAACAAAGCGCTCATCCAAGAGACTGAGCAGAACAAGCTGGACCTCAAGAAGAGGAAGATGATCGCCTTCAAGCATCAGCAGGCGAACTCTCAGAGGCCCCGCTTCGTCCCTCCGCCACCAGCGCCTGCCTACCATCCTCGGCCCGCCTACAGGCCACCTCACGCCGCCGGTGGATCCAACGCCGGGCATCCTCGCCCCGCTCCATCAGCTCCGGCCGCTCCGCCGACACCAGCCGCCAAGGCCCCGATCTTGAAGGATCGCCAAGGAAGGCCGGTCGTCTGCTTCAACTGCCGCAAGGAAGGGCACTATGCACACCAGTGTCCTCACCCCAAGCCAGCTCAGGGCGCGGCACCCAACCAGGCGGTTCGTGCCCGCGTCAACCACATCAGTGCGGAGGAAGCTCAGGAGGCTCCTGAAGTCGTGCTCGGTACGTTTACTGTGAATTCCGTACCGGCCGTCATATTATTTGACTCTGGAGCAACCCACTCCTTCATCTCGGAAAATTTTGTGAAAACAAACGAACTGGACGTGCTCCCTCTACCCACTCCCGTGGTGATTGCCACCCCCGGCAATAGGACCTCAGCCCGCTTATACAGCCCGAAGGTTCAAATTGACATCCAAGGAATACTATTTCGGGTCGAGCCTGTCCTCATCCAATGCACCGGACTCGACCTTATACTAGGGATGGATTGGTTGATGAAGCACAAGGGAGTGATTGACTGTGCCAACAAGTCCGTCATGGTGACCAACCCTGAAGGCGCAGCCGTCACCTTTCGGATGACCAGTCGCAAACCACTCGGAGCATCCCTTCGCTCGATAGCTCTTGAAGAGGTGCCTATAGTCAAGGAGTTTGCGGATGTCTTCCCTGAAGATCTACCCAGAATGCCTCCCAAGCGGGACAACGAATTCAGAATCGAGCTTGTCCCCGGGACCACTCCAATCTCCAAGCGCCCATACCGAATGGCCGCCAATGAACTAGCCGAAGTCAAGAGCAACATCGAAGACCTAGAACAAAAAGGGTACATTCGGCCAAGTACCTCACCCTGGGGTGCACCTTTTATATTTGCCATGAAGAAGGACAAGACCAAGAGGATGTGCGTGGACTATAGAGCCTTGAACGACGTAACCATCAAGAACAAGTACCCATTGCCTCGGATCGACGACCTGTTCGATCAGCTGAAAGGATCCTCAGTGTTTTCCAAGATTGACCTCAGGTCAGGTTATCACCAGTTGAGGATTAGAGAAGAAGACATACCCAAGACTGCCTTCACCTCCCGCTATGGACTCTACGAGTACACCGTGATGTCGTTCGGACTCACGAATGCCCCGGCCTTTTTCATGAACATGATGAACAATGTATTCATGGAGTTCTTGGACAAGTTCATCGTGGTATTCATCGACGATATCCTCGTTTACTCCAAGACGAAGGAAGAACACGAGACTCACCTCCGTCTGACCCTCGGAAAGCTAAGGGAGCAGCAACTGTACGCCAAATACAGCAAATGCGAATTTTGGTCGTCAGAGGTGAAGTTCCTCGGCCATGTTATATCTGCCGGAGGAATAGCAGTGGACCCAACCACCGTGGAGGCGGTAACCAACTGGCTGCAGCCCACAACCGTGACCGAGATCCGGAGTTTTCTCGGATTGGCCGGATACTACCGCCGGTTCATCGAGAATTTTTCCAAGATCGCCAAGCCTATGACCAGACTTCTGCAGAAGGAAGTGAAGTTTGAATGGACCCCCGATTGTGAAGAAAGCTTCCAGACCCTCAAGAAGAAGCTAGTGTCAGCCCCTATTCTGACTCTGCCAGACATCCGGAAAGACTTCCACGTCTACTGTGATGCCTCTCGTCAAGGATTGGGATGCGTCTTAATGCAAGAAGGGAAAGTGATATCCTACGCCTCCCGGCAACTGAGACCGCACGAGCTGAACTACCCAACCCATGACCTGGAACTAGCAGCCGTGGTTCACGCCTTGAAGATATGGAGACATTACCTTGTGGGGAATCGGTGTGAGGTCTTCACCGACCACAAGAGCCTCAAGTACATATTCACCCAACCAGATCTGAATCTCAGGCAAAGGAGATGGTTGGAACTGATCAAGGATTACGACTTGGGCATCCATTATCATCCGGGCAAAGCGAACGTGGTGGCAGACGCCCTTAGTCGGAAAGGGTACCGCAATGCCATCATGATTCAAGACCAAGCTCCTTTACTTTATAAGGAGATGGAAAGGCTAAACCTAGGGATCACCACTCGAGCGTACCTCGCTGCCTTAGAATCTCGGCCTGTCTTAATAGACCAGATCCGAGAAAAACAGAAGGAAGATCCGGACATCCTGGAGATCCAGCAGAACATGAGGAAGGGTAAAGCCCCCGGATTTTCCGAGGACGAGCATGGTACCATCTGGTTCGGAAACCGAGTATGCGTACCCAACTTACCTGAGTTGAAGACCCTCATCCTTCAAGAAGCCCACGATACTCTATACTCCATCCATCCCGGGAGTACAAAGATGTATCAAGACCTAAAGGAAAAATACTGGTGAGTCAGCATGAAGAGAGAAATAGCAGAGTATGTGGCCAAGTGCGACACATGCCGGTGAGTCAAGGCGGAGCATCAGAGGCCTGCCGGACTTCTTCAACCTCTCAAGGTCCCTGAGTGGAAGTGGGAAGAAATAGGAATGGACTTCATCACGGGACTGCCCAGGACCCAAGCTGGTCATGATTCTATCTGGGTGGTCGTCGACCGACTCACCAAGGTAGCTCACTTCGTTCCGGTCAAGACAACGTACACCGTCGCCAAGTTGGCCGAGTTGTATATGACCCGGATCGTGTGCCTCCACGGAGTTCCTAAGAAGATTGTATCTGACCGCGGGAGTCAGTTTACCTCCAAGTTTTGGAAGAACCTTCAAGAGGAACTCGGCACCCGGCTGAACTTTAGCACCGCCTATCATCCACAGACCGGCGGTCAAACCGAAAGGGTCAACCAGATATTGGAGGATATGCTTAGAGCTTGTGCTCTAGACTTTGGCGGAATGTGGGACAAGAACTTACCATATGCGGAGTTCTCCTACAACAACAGCTATCAAGCCAGCCTGCAAATGTCCCCGTTCGAAGCACTCTACGGACGTAAGTGCAGAACGCCATTGCTCTGGGATCAAACCGGAGAATCACAACTGTTTGGGACTGATTTATTAAGAGAAGCTAAAGAGAAAGTTAAGATCATAAGAGACCGATTGAAGGCAGCCCAATCTAGGCAAAAGAGCTACGCCGACAACCGTCGAAGAGACCTAGCCTTTGAGGAGGGCGATTATGTCTATCTCCGAGTCACTCCCCTCCGTGGCACTCAAAGGTTCAACATGAAAGGCAAACTAGCACCCCGCTACGTCGGACCTTTCCAGATCCTCCGACGACAAGGAGAAGTGGCGTATCAACTTGAACTGCCTCCATCCTTAGCAGGAGTTCATGATGTGTTCCATGTCTCTCAGCTGAAGAAGTGCCTCCGTGTACCCACCGAGCAAGCCGACCTTCAGCAGCTCAATGTCCAAGAAGACTTGACCTACATAGAAAGACCCATCAAGATCTTGGAAACCAAGGAGAGAGTAACCAGGAGTCGCGTTGTTCGCTTCTGCAAAGTCCAATGGAACAACCATCCCGCCGAAGAAGCCACCTGGGAAAAGGAAGACGAAATGAAAGCCCAATATCCCGAATTATTCCAGTAACGTTCCAATCTCGAGGACGAGATTCTTGTAAGGGGGATAGGTTTGTAACACCCCAAATTTTCAAAACAATAAAAATATTATTAAATTCAATTTCTTGGAATAATTATTTCTGAAAATACTTTTAATACTCTTTTATACCCTTTTGAACTACAACATAGAGTAGATGGCCAAATTAGGAGGTGAAACTTTTTGAATATGATCCTAAGCCCAAGATATATTTATGAGAATTTTTATAAATTTTTATCAACCTTGGAAGTAGCCCTAACATTTTAATCAATTTGCTGGAATTATTTTTAATCGGAAATACTTAGAAACAGTAATGGGCCTCCTCCCCTCCCCTCTCTCTCTCTCTCGGCCGGCCCAGCCCACTCCCACCCGCGCGCGCCTTCTGACCAGTGGAGCCCACCCGTCAGTGACCCCCTCTCCTCTCACGCGCGCACCCGACACCTCGGCCCCACCTGTCGGCGCCAACCGTTCCCCCTCGCGCCCGAGCCCGACCCCACCCGTCAGCTGCCTCCCTCGCTCGTCCGCGCTCGCTGACGAGTGGCCCCCGCCTGTCAGGGCCTTCGTCCCCGCGAGATCCGCCCCGGATCCCCCCCTCGCCGGCCGAAGCCCTAATCCCGCCTCGGATCCGCCCCCGCCGGCCCCCTCCCTTAAATTCGTCGCCGGCAATGAATTCCCCTCAACGCGCCGGCCGTTTCCCCCTATTAATTTCGCCCGATTCGCGTCCAGGTGCGTTGAACCGCGTTCAACCCGAGCTCGCCGGCGTCAAATCACATTTATCTCCGGCCACCGCCAATCACGCCCCCTCTGCCCTCGCCGACGACCCTATTTAAACCCCTGCCCTCCACCGTGTTCGGTTCACGCGTTCAAGTGCACCCAGACCAAACAGAGCGCCCTCCATTCGGTTCTTAGCGCAACGCCGCCGCCCGACCTCTGGCCACCACTCGCCATCGCACCAGACCGCCTCCGACCACATAGTCGCCACCATCGTGACCGCTAGGACCTCACCAAGCTCGGCCACCACTCCGTCGACGACGAACCTCGCCGGATCGCCGTCTCCGCCAAGGACCCGAACGCCTCCACCGCCTCCGCTCGTCGCCGGCCTCACCCCGTCGACCTTTTCTCACCGCCGAGGTACCCCCATGATCCCCATGCCACCCTCGTTCCATTTTAGGCCTTAGGTTCGATCGCCATCGCTCGCCGTGGCCGCTGGCCCGCTCGCCGTCGTCGGAGAAGACGACCGGCACGGGTCGAGTACCCGTGCCGTGTCGGATTCGATCCACGCCGTGCGATCTGGATCCGACGGTGACGATTAATCCCCGCGTGCGGTTTAATCTGATCCGTCAGATCTCGGCGAAGGGGTACGTTTTAATCTCGTGCGTCCGATAGTTTTAAAATCCCGCATCGCATCTGAGCCGTCCATCGCGTACCGGTTCGATGTTTTAATCCTGGCCGTCCACATCGACTTACGCGTCCCGCCTCGCCCTCGCGCGTCGGATCTGGATCCGACGGTCCAGATCGACCCGGCACACGCGCACAGTGCGCGGGTTCACCGTGGGCCTGGCTCACCGTGGACCCGAGGAGTTTAAAAATTGAAAATGAATTTCAGAAATACTTTTAAACTTGTAAAATTCATATCTAATGCATTTGAACTCTAAAAATTACCATTCCAATTTCAGAAAATTCATAAAATTATTCTCTACATGTTTATGCAATAAAAACAGTAGGTTTACTTTGACATTTTCATGTTTATTCAAATAAATATTTAAATGCCTTTAGGATTAAAATATGAATTCAAATGTTTGAACTTCAGAAAAATTCATATTTATTCCTTTCTATTCACATACTGCAAAACACTAAATTACCATGAACTTTTCATTTCAAAACTTATTAGGGAACTTAATATGGGACTATTCACATTTTAAACACTTGTTTTCTAAAAAGGACAACCCTTCATTTTAATCCCTTTAAAATTATTTATGAAATAACTTTCAGAACCTTAACAATGGAAATTATTTCACTTTTAATCAAACCAACAGTAACTTATGTGCTATTAATGTAATGTTATATTGTTTGATTGAATGTGCTCTTTTTATTCTGCTTTATTATATTAAAAAGACTACGACGTCGCCGAGGAGCCGGAATACTTCCCGGAAGTTCCTCCCTCCCCATTCGCTGAACAAGGCAAGTCACCAAACCAATCTTTTGAGCATATTGAACCCATGTTTGATTAAACTATCGCTAAAACACATAGGTTATATACGCATTAGTCAAATGAACCCTTACATTATATTTATTTAGGATCCCCCGACCTTGATGTGCAACCCAAGCCATGCTATCTCGCCTAACCTCCTTGTCACCATATGATCAATGATATTATCTAGTGTCCAATGTATTGACACGATCGCTATAGGATAAAAATGAGTCGTAGCAACATGGTTCTTTTATATGATCCCCGTTACTTCTTATCCTTGGAAATTCTGTTGGTGATGAGTTATGGTTGTGAGTGTATGCATGGTGGGTTCCGGGTGCAAGCTAGGGCATTGGTCGGTAGCACCCGGGGCACTATAAGGACCGGTTTGAGGGATCCGTTGCAATACACTTACGTACTAACCACAAGTCTAGTGGGTAAGTCCTAACTAAGGTATGGGTTGTTCCAAACCGAGGCCACCATTTGGAGATGGGTCAAGTTGCACCTGCGGGTGACTTGTACCAATGTGGCGCAAAAGGGGGTGCGACGTTAGCCGGGATGCGGCCCGGCGCGCCGGCGAAACCTAGAGCGGGTGGTTATCGCTTGGAACATCTCATATTGAGGTTTTGGCACGAGTTCCCGTGTAATGGGTCATCTCGTTTGGGATGAGTGCGTGCCTTGTGGGTATAGTAGTACATCTTTGATCAGAGTCTTAAATCTTTTCGAAAAGACGAGCCCACGGTCAAGGGCGGGTTGCGTGACATCCCCCAGTTAGTTTACTTTGAATATGTATGTGCATGATGGATTGACATGTAAGGACTGTTGAGCGAGGTGGGGCTGACTGTACCCCTCGAGTTAGTTGATGTTGAGGATGTTCATGTTTATTTTTCGCATGATTAAAATATGATTACACTAAATGCAATAACTGAAACTGTAATTTGCTGCAATGCTAGCCATTACCCTTCCTTGTTTATTATCCTGCATTATTACTTGCATTTTGCGGTGGCTTGTTGAGTACTTTTTGTACTCATACCCGTTGGACCCCACAGAGGATGCCTACTACGAAGACGGTCTGGAGTAGCGACCCAGTCGAGAATAAAGATCCTGAAGAAGATGTTCGTCATGCCGTTTTCTAATTATTTTACTTTACTGTTTTATTAAAACCATGATGTAATAAATATGGTCTGTGTACCATGGATACTGTCGTATGTACGATTGTCGCATGATGAACCTCTTGTATTATTGTTTTTCTTATGAAATTCAATAATGTCTCGATTTGTTAAATCGGGGCGCCACATTGAAGCCTAGCTCGATCAGGGTTGCGTGTAGCTTGGTATTCCATGCACGTGGCGCCTGTCTCAGTCCATATAATGCCTTCTTCAGCTTCAACACTTTGCAACCTTCTTCTTCTGCAGTGAAACCAGGAGGTTGGCTCACGTAGACTTCCTTTGTGAGCTCCCCATTTAGAAAGGCGGACTTCACGTCCATATGATTGACCTGCCAGCCATGATGTGCCGCCACGGCCAACACAAGCCTCACTGATTCCATCCTTGCAACAGGTGCAAACACCTCTTCAAAGTCTATGCCCTGTTTTTGCACGTAACCTTTTGCGACAAGGCGTGCTTTGTGCTTCACAATGTTGCCATGCTCATCTCTCTTCAATTTGAAAACCCACTTCAAGCCAATAGCTCACTTACCTCTCGGCAAATCCACCAGTGTCCATGTCTCATTTTCTTCGATTGATGCCATTTCTTCAAGCATTTCAACTCTCCATTCTTTCACTAGCTTTGCTTCTTCAGCCGATGTTGGTTCATCGCTGATCGCTGTGAGCAGCTCGGCAATCTCCTCATGAGCCTCATGTTCTGGGTCTGGTAGCCTACCGATGATGTCCTCCAGGGTTCTCAGCCGCACAGGCGCGTCGTCATGGTCTGCATCAAGGTCCGACGATTTCACGGATGGAGGAGTTCCGGGTACGCCATCGCCTGGAGCTTGGGCGGACAAGGGAGTGTGTGGCTCAGCATCGTGTGGTGACGAGCGGGCTACTAACGGCGAAGATGGCGCCATCGGCGCCGCAGGAAAGTGCTGGGTATTGCCACCTTCTGGTCTCCAGTTAGTTCCATCAATCGAGTTGAACTCGACATGAAACATGCAATCGTCACCTTCTTCCATCTCGGGATCACTCCTCCAGTTCCAGGCTCTATCTTCTTCAAACACCGCATCACGAGACACAGTGACGTGGCGTGTAGCAGGGTTGTAGAAGCGCCATGCCTTCGATCCTGGCTCATACCTGACAAACACCATCGGGGTGCTTCTGTCTTCCAGCTTGGACAGGTTTTTCCCCCTTTCTTGACATGGGCGACACAACCGAAAGTGCGTAAGAATTGGACTGTAGGTTTTGTGCCATGCCATACCGCATACGGCGTTTTTTCCGTCCATGCTTTGTGTCACTGTGCGGTTCAAGATGAATACTGCTGTGGACGTTGCCTCCCCCCAGAACCATCCTGGCATGGACATAGCCTTCATCATGCTGCGCGCCATGCCCATTACCATCTGGTTTCATCGCTCCACCACCCCATTTTGTTGTGGCGTGTATGGGGCAGTGAAGTGGTGCTGCATACCTTCCTTTGCGCAGTAGTCGATGAATGAGCTCGCCGTGAATTCACCGCCTCTATCTGTTCGTAGCGTACCAATCTTTCTTCTAGCTTCAACTTCAGCTCGCACTTGGAACCCCACGAACGCCTTCTGTGCCTGGTCCTTCGTGGCCAACAAGATCAGCCACATGTAGCGACTCAGGTCATCCACAATGAGGAAGAAATATTTGTTATCGCTTGGTGTAGCCGGCGTCACAGGACCGCACAAATCACCGTGAACCAGCTCCAGCTTGGACTGTGCACGGTAAGAGGCTTCACTCGGAAACGCCAGTCTGCATTGCTTCCCTGCCAAACAGCTGTTGCATACTTCATCGACATGATCAATGGTGGGCAGACCACGAACCATGTGTTCTTGTGCGAGTCGACGAAGCCCCTGAAGTTCAGGTGCCCAAACCTTGCGTGCCACCTCCACGCCATGCTACTGCCTTGTGACGCCAAGCACACTGGCTTACCAATGTGGAGATCAAGCAAGTACAAGTGATCATCAGTCCGCTTCACCGTGGCAAGGAGCGCTCCATGTGCGTCCAAGATCTTGCAAGTGCCGGCGTGAATCATCACCTTGAAACCCGCCTCATCCAGTTGGCCGATGCTCACAATGCTCGTCGTGAGACAAGGAATGTGATACACCCCGGCGAGGGCCTTGTGACCCCCATCCTTCAGCTTGAGGAGAACAGTGCCATGTCCCTCGATGCTTGCGACAGAACCGTCGCCGAACTGCACCGACCGATGAACGCGTGTGTCGAGCTCGGAGAAGGCCTCACGCTCACTGGTCATGTGGTTCGTCGCCCCGGTGTCAAGGATCCACCGAGTAGTCCTGCGCTCCCCATTTTCTTCAAGCTACACAAATAGCTTATCTTCTTCTAGGTGCACATTCCTTGACGCAGCTTGCCCCTTGGCCAGCGCCATGTCGATGGTGTCGTCCTCGCAAGTTGTTGCCTTGGCAACCATCAGGAAGGTTTCGGCCTCCTCCTCGACCTGGGATGTGTGCACCTGCTCATCCTTCTTCTTTTTTCTGCAATCACGGGCCTAGTGGCCTTTCTTACCACAGTACCGGCACTCGTCGTGAGCGACGGTCTTGCCGTCACCACCAGCACCGCCTCTGTCGTGACCACTCCCATCGCGACCTCTGCCACGACCGCATCCACGGCCACGTCCGTTGCCTCGCCCGCGTTCACCACTTGAGGACACCTCCTTTGAGCCACCAGGAGCCATCATCTTCAGGCGCGACGACAATTTCGCCAGCAACTCATCCTCTGTCAGATTCAGCCTGGCGATCACACTGTCGCCTCTCACGCCAACCCTCTCCTCCATGGCCTTCAATCGTCCAATCAGTTCATCCACCGTCACCTCGCTCAGTTCGAGCAGTGTTTCGATGGACGCGACAATTTGATCGAACTTCGGTGGAATGGCCTGCAGGAATTTCCGGACAATGTCCTCCTCTGAGTATGGCTTGCCTAGTCCAGCAACCTCTGTGGCAAGCTTGGTGATGCGTGTGCCGAAGTCATCGATGGATTCACCGTCCTTGAACTTGAGTGCATCGAACTCCCTTTGGAGTGTGCTCACCCTCGCCTTGCGCACACGCTCAGCGCCAACATTTCGGAGTTGTAGTGACTCCCAAGCGATCTTTGCCGAAGCCTTTGTCGCGATGGCACCCATCATCTCCAGCGACACCGCCTTAGTGAGGACCTCCAGCGCCATCCGATCTTCGGTGTAGTCCGTCGTGCCGTCACTGACAGCAGTCCACAGGCCCCTCGCCTACAGCATCACTCTCATGAGCGCTGCCCAGTCATGGTAATTGGTCTTCGTCAAGACCGGGAAGTTCCCCGCTGGTGTGCTCCTCTCAACGACGCGCTCGATAATGACTTGACGTCTGTTCCGGCGTCCCCATGTCGGCGGCGGCGACCTCCCCCGACTCCGGTCAGGGGTCACCGAGCGAGTGGGAGAGGGAGACTTCACCGAGGTCCCTTGATCACCATCATCCTTCGCCATCTCTCTCCCTGGAGCTCTGATACCAGTTGTTTGGTTTTGATGTAAGAGCAAAGTACTTAGTCTGTTTGGTGGCGCAACAGCAAGTGCCGTTTTTCGTGATTCTTGATATTTAAACGAAATGCAAAACAAACATAGCCTGTATGCCCGGAGCACTCAGCCACGTACTTTCAATCCGAGACTTGTGCTACGTGCTCAGCTGAGGAACCGGGCTTCACAGTTTCATGCATGCATGCGCTAACAAACGCCCGGAGTGACTGGTGAGGGCCTAACACTCCCAGGACCAAGCCACTCGGTTATTTCGGTGGGAAGCAAACTAACTCAGCTGAAAAAAGACTCAAGACACTAGAGTACTAACAATCTGGTATGTTACCTTTGGTTTCTTGTGAGTCCTAGCCGAAGGAGACGTTCTGACATTTCTTTTCCACACATCTACTTTAGGGTTCTTTGGTACTAGTGTGTGTGCGCGATTCTCCGATAATGACCACTTTTCCCTTAGTTGACTCAGCCTATTCTGGCCAAATCAGTACTCTCTTCTCATCGAGGTCGATGATGTTCACGAGAAAGGGGTCTTTGTCCAACTTCATTTTTGGACTGGGGTCTATTTTCAACCATCCTTCTTTTATGGCCGATTGAACCAGTCGACGAAAACATTGCAATCATTACTATAATGGGAATGTGAATCATGCCACTTACAATAGGGGCGTCTCTTTAGTTCGTCAACGGATGGAATGACTTGGCCTTTAGGTAACCTGAGAAGTTGGTTCTTCAAGAGTAAATCAAATATTTTATCGCGCTTAGTTATATCAAAAGAGTATTTGACTTCGCTAGGCCGACTCTTAGTGGGAGATGGCCATAGTTCAGAACAAGTCAGCCGAATCTTCTTCTTCCTCTGATTCTTCCTTGTCGGAGTGCTCCATGATGTGGACTTCAGCCCTAAGCTTGTTAAATGTTTTAATAAACCTTTTATCTTTGGCTCGGTCTTCTTGGACCAGAGCCTGCTGCAGAACTTGGCTAACTTCTAAAACGTTTTGGTTGATTATCCTTTCTTTAATTTCAGAAAGCAACCCGTTGAAAGCTAGATCCGCCAAATCTCTCTCTAAAATGTTCAGACTAAAACATCGGTTTATAGTATCTCTAAAGCGCTTGATGTACTCGGAGACACTCTCGCTAGATTTTTGTCTAACGGATGTCAAGTGTGAAAGTCTAAGTTCCATTTTGCCCGTGTAAAAATAGTCATGGAATTTTTGTTCAAGTTCGACCCACGTTTGTACAGAATTTGACAGGAGCGCCGAAAACCAAGTGAAAGTGGTGCTGGATAGTGAGAGAGAAAACAGTCTAAGTTTTAAGGCGTCCGACCCACTAGCTTCTCCACACTATGCTAAAAACTGATTGACATGCTCTAGTGTGGTTTTGTTACCCTCACCATCGAACTTGGTGAACTCAGGTACTATATAGCCACAAGGGTATGGTACAATGTCGAAATGGTCAGGGTATAGTTTTCGGTAAACCCTAGCCCGACCCCTAGGTACTAAACCGGTGCACTATCTAAATAGTGCATGGATTTTCTCCTCTATGTCGTCTTGACCTATTGCCTGTGTGTGTCTCTCATGCGAGGGCGCGACACGTGGCGGTATGTTGGCGTGTCGGCCGTGGGTTCTTGCTCACATGCTGGCTCTGGGTACATGACGTGTTCGGGCCTCTGTGCTTGTGCAAGTGGCGCGGGCAGCGCGGGAAAAACTACCGCAGTGTAGGTGTCGTGTAATAAACAAGATTATCTTGGACATGGGCATAGTGGCTTGTCTCGTCCATATATGCTGAGGCTGGAGACGTGATGGTTTTGCCAGTACTACCGTCAGTTCTGCTATAGATACGATTCACTGGGGTACACTAGCGATTGGAGTCAGGGGAATGGCTTCGGTAAAGCCGAACCTTCTAAGTGTCACCTCTACTTGAGAGCTAACTGCCGAATCTAAACGGTTGGCTAGCGACGCGCTAACAGCTTGATCTACTGATGCAGCTATTTTTTGCTCAATTTCTAAAGAGGACAAAGGAGGCGATACTGGTGTTACCTGAGTCCGAGCGAGGTAGGGGTGATGGGAGGGACATGGGTGGCCTGATCTTTCGGTGAGAGGATAGAGATAAGATAACTTCGTTTGGAAGGAGACGACGTTGACGACCCGACTACAACCGTACGAGACGTTCGTGTTGCGCCTTAGCGATCGATACACCAACTCCAAGGGTTGTTGATCTTATCGGTGATCAACCTTGTTCCTGCAAGCAATCGAAGCACGAGCAAGAACAAGATATAGCGCAACTAGAATTGCTGGATATGAAAGACGCACAAAGGGTAGTTGGGGTTCTAAAACGTGAAATCGGCGATCTAACCGATCACGGGTTTACACGTACAAGTAGCATTGGCTAAACTTTTATCTAATCAAAACCCAAATTACAACTGAAGTATCTAGGGTTATTTATAGCCCTAGGGATGTTCCCAAAGTTTGGAAACTTATTACATATGGAAACTACTAATTATTTCCTAAACAGATTGACAAGAAAAAAAGAAACACGCATTGATTTTGTGATTGTGATCTCCTCCGATGGAATCTGGATATGTAGCTAGATCCGTTGTAAAGAGGACATCTCAATCTTTCCAAAAAGTCCACGATCATCCAAATCGGAGCTGCCATGTAAAAGTTGTGCACATTTGAATTTGTTGTTGTCCATGTAGTCTGAATCCGTGTCGAAATTGTGTAGAAGTTAATCTCCACTTTCTCTTGGCACATAAATAACGTCCCAAAATTGTATATTATGTTTTCATGGCCTTGACTTGGTCCCCAATCAACTTCCATGATGTTCCATGCCCTTTGTGCGCTCTCAACGTGTCGCTTGATCCATGTGAGAATTTCTGTAATTGAAATTAAAAGTATCTCATGGTGTAGCATCCATGGTTCAAATAAATAAAATTTAAATCTAACGTAGAAAGCATGCACCTTAGTTTGTTTGCTCACAATTATGGTCATATCCGAGCTAGTGATGTCCTCATCATTCTCTCCTTCTTGGCTACAAACCGTCCTCAGTTTGTTCTTTTATTCGCACTCATTGTAGCTCCTAGCAAAATAGATATCATTGTGCAATATCACTTGTCTTTTTGTTACACTGTGAGTAGTAGGAAACCAACTCACGTTGACATTCGGTTTCGCATGTGTTGGTGAAGAACCATCCTTGATGAAAGGAGATGAAAATGTGAGGTTGTTAAACAGCTTAACATGCTCTCCTTCTTGAAAACAAACCTATGTATTTAAATCAAAAAAGCGACTCTCGAGGCAGTAGGATTAATTAACATGACTTGCTCGAGGTAATTATTTTCAAGATTTACATGCAATTTCAAATCTGAACATATGTAAACTCTATGCAAAAAGTATATGTCTTGCTTATGGTATGTGCCAAATATATGAAAAATAACATTGGCAGGACATGGCAAATTAAACCTTGCAAATAATTTTTCTTTTAAACAAGTGAGCTCACAAAGATCCATAATTTCAATATATCCCCATGTATTTAAAGATGATAACAATTTAATTTCTTCATTCTCATTAGTAATGTGGAAAACATGTTTAAAGTCAACGCTTGAGGAATTAACAATAGAAACAACACGTTCTTCCACTAGTTGTGGTAGGTATATAAGTGAAGCATTAACACACAACTCTTCTTTGTCATGAGGAATTTCAAGCAAATCATCTGTTAACAAAGAAATTTCAGAAAAATATTCCACTAATGGTTACTCTATAATAGCATGAATATCTGATGATTGTGTTTGATGAGGAGCACACTCAGCTTGATTAATTTCAGTACATATATTACCTTGCAAAACCTTCTCTGATGATGTAAGTGCATACTTGCTCTCTTTTTCCTATTCAAAGTTAATAGAACTAGAAGGCAAACTTATTGGCATCTCCTCTAAATCAATAGCAATCTGAATTTCAACTCGACATGCTAGTTCAAACAATTTAGAGAGAGAATTATATGTTTCATGAAGAAGAGTTTCCTTGTTAAGCCCACGTAAAAACCTTTGTTCTATAGCTTCTTCACATTCATCTATAGCACAACGTAATAAACAAGCATGCATATCATGATAGTATGAGGCAACACTTCTGCTATCTTGTTTTAAATATTGTAGTTTCTTTAACAGAATATCGCCATAATATGGAGGAACAAAAGCATCTCTCAAATATTTCTTTAAATCTTTCCAAGATTGAGGTTTTTTATCATGTCTACAAAGATGTTTCCAATGATATGCAGCATCTTTAACTAACACTTTAGAGGCAGCCATAACCTTTTCTCTTTCAGACAAGTTATACTTTTTAAATTCATTATCTATAGGTAGCTCCCATTGAATATATGCATGAGGATCATAATTTCCTTTAAAACAAGGTATTGTACATTTGAACCTAGCTAGAATTTCATCACATACCTCATATTTATCGTGTTGATCTCTTATGTGTCGATGAAGATGTCGATATTGAGCTTCACTATATCCTATCTCCTTGTGTATCCCTGCCATGATTAGTAGTAGACAAGAAACATACAAATAATATGTACGCTCCTATTAACTACAAGATTGTGAAGGCACAACGTCACACTCACTCAATCTTGTATCGAGCTCTTACAAGTTCTTACCAAGCATGAAGGTGTTATACACTGACTTAACCACAAACACCACGGAGATTAGATGTATCGATGCTTTGGAAAACACTTGGTTGTACAAGTTGTAGTAAAATTTGTGGAGCTCTAGGTAGGCTGAAATATGTAGCAAGGAAAACTAGAACCACATTAGCATTAGCAAATTGAGTAGTTGTTCAATGTCGGTATTGTGTTGATCCTAGGCTTGAACGTACTAGAGATGCGAGCCTAGACACAAACGATACCACCAAACCGACAAAGGTAGAACTAGCTTTCCTCCTCTTTTGTCACAAGTTTTCTTTCTTCACTTTTTTCTCTTTTCTCTTTTTTTGGTGCAGCTTTTTTTCTTCTTTTTTTTGAGCAGCTTTCTGTCTTTTTTCCCTTTTTTCTCTCTCTTTTTTAAAGAGCAGCAAAGGACAAGGTGACTCTTAGTACATGACTCCCGGATATTGTACGTTCCAAAACAGAAAGCAAACGACCAAATATGAAGATGACTCTAAAAGTAAAAATAAAGATCCTCTTGTAAGCTTTCCAAAAAGTATTAAAACTCTCCAATCCGAGTTTTCATGTGCGATATATGATAGTTTTAGTAACACCTGAACAACCTGCTCGAATTCTACCCGAATTGCAGAATAACAAACCGACTAAACAGACCAAAACACGGTGGTAAAAACGTGACAAGAACTCAAAACTCTAAACGAACTAAACGCTAAGACCAGCAACTTCACACGATGATGCAACCAAAAACTCAAAATGCCGATACTAAGAAGAACTAGTAATAGGCTCAAAGAGTCTTGGATCTCGGGTAATTTTGTTGTGTGGCTTTTTTCTGGACTGTAGGAAAAAATGAAATAAAAACTCACCGACCAACCTAAGATCTGATACCACTTGATGGGGGGGACTTGGGTGGCCCGATCTTTCGGTGAGAGGATAGAGATAAGATAACTTCGATTGGAAGGAGACAACATTGACGACCCGACTACAACCGTACGAGACGTTCCTGTTGCGCCTTAGCGATCGATACAAAAACTCCAAGGGTTGTTGATCTTATCGGTGATCAACCTTGTTCCTGCAAACAATCGAAGAATGAGCAAGAACAAGATAAAGGAGCAACTAGAATTGCTAGATATGAAAGACGCACAAAGGGTAGTTGGGGTTCTGAAACGTGAAACCAGCGATCTAACCGATCACGGGTTTACACGGACAAGTAGCATTGGCTAAACTTTTATCTAATCAAAATCCAAATTACAACTGAAGTCTCTAGGGTTATTTATAGCCCTAGGGATGTTCCCAAAGTTTAGAAACTTATTACATATGGAAACTACTAATTATTTCCTAAACAGATTGACAAGAAAAAAAGAAACACGCATTGATTTTGTGATTGTGATCTCCTCCGATGGAATCTGGATATGTAGCTGGATCCGTTGGAAAGAGAATGTCTCAATCTTTCCAAAAAGTCCACGATCATCCAAATCGGAGCTACCATGTAAAAGTTGTGCATGTTTGAATTTGTTGCTGTCCATGTAGTCCGAATCCATGTTGAAATTGTGTAGAAGTTAATCTCCACTTTCTCTTGGCACATAAATAACGTCCCAAAATTGTATATTATGTTTTCATGGCCTTGACTTGGTCCCCAATCAACTTCCATGATGTTCCATGCCCTTTGTGTGCTCTCAACGTGTCGCTTGATCCATGTGATAATTTCAGTAATTGAAATTAAAAGTATCTCATGGTGTAGCATACATGGTTCAAATAAATAAAATTTAAATCTAACGTAGAAAGCATGCACCTTAGTTTATTTGCTCACAATCATGGTCATATCTGAGCTAGTGATGTCCTCATCATAGGGGCGTTGACATCACGCTTGATGAAGCTCGGGCGTGTCTTGACGTCGCTCCCAAGCATGAGGTCTTGTAGCGCTTTCATTTTTGCCTCGATCTTTGCCCGATCCTCAATGGGGATATCTTCAAGGGTAAGCGTCGTGATGTTGCGGTTGTCGATATCTGCACCCCCATAGGATCTATTGGCAATGTAGACATAGTAGTCGTTGTAGACATGCCTACGGCTGATGTAGATGTACCCATCATGTTGGTGTAGCCTTCCCCAGCGGAGTCACCAAAAAGTGTGTTGACACGAAAACATGCTCCCGCACTTGGGTTAGTTCGACAATCAAAAAGTGTGCGGATACTTAGAGACAAGCCTAAGCGTAACACAACACTGATGTCGTGTTTCGACTACCCTTAACAGTGGCAAGGGGGGTGGAGCTGCCAAGTAATAAGATCACAAGCAAATAATCCAATTAGCCAAAAAGAAATATATTAAATAAAATAAACCAACCAACTAAATGGAGCCTAACTAATTCGGAGTGTACTGTGCAAAGGGGTTCACCAAAGGGGACCTTCGACATATGGTGCGAAGGGCCTCGCCGAAGGTAGCCTTTGGCGTTCAGATCGATCTGGCCGAAGGTAGACTCTGAACAGATCTTGATGCGAAATCACCTCCGAACAGCGGGGTTCGGTGCGAAGTCTCTGATATGACAAAAATACTCCAACGCAATGCACTTGAGTGACTTCGTCTGGCGCGAAGTGTAAGCGTGGCGAAGCCTGGCACGACGAAGTCTGCTACGGAGCTCTCTGGCATGCAGGACTTGGTCAAACTGACAACAGCGTGATGGTTCCGGCATGGGTAGTCGAAGCAGGGGTCCACCGAAGGGTGTTCTAGCAGCCTTCGAAACCAGTCCCCTCGCTCCGAGCGTGAAAACCTGCAACAGAACAGAGATCAAGTGTCAATTCGGCCTAGAGACCGAATCTGCTAAGTGTTATAGTAGAGGAATGAAGGTAGCAATCTATTACATAGATTAACGAATACTTCACAAGCGAAGTAACAAGGCGATAGCAATCTATTATGTAGATTAACGGGTAATTCACGAGCAAAGTAACAGGGCTTACCATGGTTTTGGTGTGGCAGGCGGAGGGCTTCCAAGCAAACCCACGAAGGTTGTGCAGAAAGTAAAGGAAAAATAAAAGGTACGGTTCAAACTAGGGTTTGAAGTTGATTTGTGTTGGGGCGGTCTAATGAACCGACCTCACCTCTATATTTATAGGGGCTAGTGTTCTTATATCTAAGATTAATATGGTAGGATTTGGCCTAATCAAACTTAGGGATAAAATTAGTCAGAATTAGACTCAAACTTTATCTCTAAAAATTAGCCCGAAGTGGGCCTTCGGTAGGGCCTACCGAAGCTTGCTCCTCGAGTCGAAGCTTTGGTGAGGCAAGCCTCCGAAGGCCTTCGGGCCGAAGGTAGCAGGCCTCCATAAAGCTTCCGAAGCCCATGTTCAATGGACCTTCGGCCCAGTAGGGCTTCGGCCTGATCCAGGACTTGTGTATTTTCGGTTTGTTGGTGTAAAAGATTATGCTAACAGGTTCTCTAAGATTAAGAACTAAAAAACGAAGTGTTTGTAAGAGCGGACTATTTCAAGCCTCCATATTGGACAATAGCTCGAAGTAGTTCGAAGTTGTGTATTGACTATCAAAATATTCAGATGTGAATGGGGGTATTTATAGGTAAAAACTCGAAGAAAAAGACCTTTTTACCCCTAAATTACAACCGACATAGTGGAAACTATTTCGGTATCCTGAATAGGGCTAAAATGGTAAAAGGCTAATTTAATCAGAAAGAAGATAAATCTTCTATCCTTGCTAGCAACATTCCTTCGGGGTTAAGGCCTTTGGGAAACTTCATTAAACCGAAGCCTTAACGGAGATCTTCGCGGTATAATACTTTGAATACACCTCAACTCCGATGCTTCTAAGCTCTTCGAAGATCAAAGCTTCTAACTTCACCTCTTCCGCTGGTATCTTTAGGGGAGCATTCTTGACCTCTGGAGGATGAAATATTTTCCACCAACACGGCCCAAATTACCAAAATTGATATTTTGATAATCTTGACCATTAATGCCATGTTTTGCTATCAACACTATCTAACTATAGGTTTTGGCCAATTTCTTCACGACCACTCATTAGAAGTTGGCACAGTGTGTGCCTTCCGTTTCAAGATCAATAATGATACAATTAAGGTTGTAATGTATGTGATGTAAACATAGGGAATGATGTAATATTAGGTTATAAATCTTTTGTGATGAATTATCCGTGTTCCGTGATAAATTGTTTGTGATATGTTTTGGAATGTTGAACATGTTGGCTGCCAAATCCTGGCTTTGATTCAGGTTGTAGCCTAAAAACTATTATTTTCTTCAAAATGACCATAACATTAATGATGTGTAATTATAATCAACCATCACTAAATGATCATTTAGTGACGAGTGAAATTACCACCCTTCATTAACAAGTAATAGTAGGTGACATTATAAGTCTATTTTAGTGACGAGTGAATATTATTACCCATCACTAAATTCCTCTATATCATCAGTGACAGATGGTAACTACCACCCCATCAGTGATGACTCCTCCCTCTTATAAATAGGTGGGGCACCAAAGTGAATCGTCACTCTTTCAATTTTCGCAACCCTAACCTTAACTCCCGTTGCCGCTGTCGCCGTTGTTATGATCATCATTGCTCCATCATTGCTCCTAGCCACATGCACCGTCTGCCGTGGCACTCACACCATCAGTGCGTGTGGCCGTCCTACTCACCACCACCTTGGTTGCATACTCCTCCTAAGATCGTCATCCTCCTCCTCTTGCCATCCAAAATGTTATTTGTCTTCTCTAACTAGGTAATTTTGTTTTAATTTTATTGTTATAGGGTAAACTGATCTACTAATTTTAGACAATTTCTTTGAGATAAATACTAGTTTTAGCCAATTTCTTCGAGATAACACACTCGAAGTTGGCATGGCCATTCACGGTGTTACTCCTGCCCAGACACTGCCATGTACGTGGTTATGCTCCTAAGGCTACCCATGGTGGTTCTCCTGCTACCCATTGTAGGACCGAAAGTAGCGACCAGAAGGGGGGTGAATGGGCGCCTAAAAATTCTTTTGAATCAATGGCCTGCTCCCAACACCCAACACACCTCAAAAGACTAAACAACAAAGAATGAACAGATTGCATAAGTCTAAAGGTATCTATCCTAGAAGCAACTGTTGATAAACAGAGAAACACAAAGTCCGTGCTACTAGACAGATAGATAGAATATTCAAGACATGGCAGATCAAACTTCTCAGTAAATTGATCTAAGTACACATGGAATGAGATGAGAAGTTACTGTTCAAAATCTGTCTCCTGTTCGAAACTTGACTAAGCCTGCTTCGTCGGTCGAGGTCTGCTTCGGTGGTCGAAGCCTGCTTTGCTGATCGAAGCCTGCTTCGGAGGTGGTTGTCAAAATCTGCCGAAGGTGTGTTGTTTATCCTAGTTCGAGTGTGACCGAGAGCGAAGTATGACAGTGTCGGAGCTTGCTTCGAAGAGTGAACTTCGAAGGCTAGGCTTCGAACAAGCTCACAGAAAAACAACCTTCGAATGAGTAGCGAAGCCTGACACACGATAGAGAAACCAAATTCAAAGCATACACTCAACCTTCGAAAAGACAAGCTTCGAACTTAACACATTAAGACCTTCGGAACAGACAGATGCAAACTCCGAGCGAAGTCTATCAGCGAGACTAGCTTCGAAGCTAACTTCGACGCCTGTCGAAATATTAACTTCGAATAGCTCGAGACTGAGAATACCTTCGCAAAGATTGTTGAAGTTGTGAAGCTGACAGAGTGCAAAAAAGTACTTCGAAGCAAGTAACACAGTACAAGGAGTGAAGTTCGAAGTTCAAGCGAAGCCTTCGAGGATGTCAGATCGAAGCCTTCCTCTTGGTGCTGAGGGACTTCGAACAGAGAAGGAGGCTTCGCCAGAAAAACAGCCAGTAAAGTGATTCAGCCCTGTCTACTTCGATCAAAAAGCAACCTAGACAAAAGCAAAGCTAGAGTACTAGTGTACTGTTGCTACAGAGGGTAGTACTAATTGCTACAGTGCGCAAGAACTAGTACTCACAGAAGAACAAAAACGACGCAACCGAGAAGTTTTTGTTCCTGAATAAAATCAGGCTGCGCATCAATAAAAGGCCATAAAAACACTGCAAACTGAATGACAAGAGAAGGGAACAGAATCTCATAGATTCATGAAGAACAAACGGAATGCAGGAATTAAAACTCAGGGAATAAGAACCTGGCGGCGCACAAGCAGGAGAGAGAACACGCAGGGAACAAAATGACCTAGTAGATTGAAAAGTGAATTCTAGAAGGGTAGTCCAACCCTAGGGATTGGGGCCCTATTTATAGGCTGCCCAATGACCTAGAATATTCCACCAGCCCCTTAGGGTTTTTTACAGACGCAGGAATAAAAGGAAAAGACTCAAATGCCCTTAGGATTTTTTACAGACTCGACTGATTGACTGTGGGCCTAGAGATACAGATGACTTATCCGGAAGCTATGCTTTCGTAACGACTATGGCTTCTCTTCTGGACAGTCGGATACAAGATCGACGGTTGTCAGTTTTGCGCTGAAACTGACAAAGCCTCCACCGCCCGGATTGGGCTGGCCCGACTCCGCAGCTCTCTCAGCCCAGCAATCGCTCACCGCCCGTGTACTTGAGTCAATCCTGGTCAACAACCCAGTGGGTCTTCTGCTGCTCCTAGCCCATGTACCCGGATTGGGCCAGCCTGACTTCGCAGCCTCCTCTGCCCGACAGTCGCTTGCTTCCTATGTACCTGAGTCACACGCGGCCCATGAAACAGCAGATCTCTTCTTCTTCTATCCTCTTTGATTATCGTTGACAATGACTCATCACTTCTGGAGCCATGAGGCCTACGCTATTCAGCATGGCTCCTCAATCTCCCCCTTGATGAGTGCATTGTCAACACTCCTCTTCTTCAGCTCTTCAACACCTGTGAACAAATGTGGAAACACGAAAAACAAAGCACAAGAAAGACAAAGAAGCCAAACAAAAGCCAAAAGCCAAACAAAAGCAAGAAGCGGTCATTATGGTTAACCAAGGGTAAAAGCTCAAAATGAGTGCAATCTCAGAAATACTAACAAGGATATCAAAAGAGTAAGCGAGACAAAAAACTCCCCCTCAAACTCTTATCCAAAATTTCTCCCCCTTGTTGACAAGTGAACTCATCAAGCACTCGAAATAGAGACAAAACTCCCCCTAAAATGCAACTCCCCCTCAAATTATGCGATGAATGCAACTGGGGTGCAGGTGGAGTGTGAACAGGCATGCTTCTCAGATATGATTGACTGCAATTACAAAGTCTAAGAGATACAACAAAAGACATACTGTCTAAGATACATGGCATGATTAGTGCAACAGATGATATCCAAAGAAAGTCATTAGCACGCATTATCAATTTTTGCAAACAAAAGCATCACCACATTTTCCAGTTGACAAGTAAGGTAAAGCATGAAATGCAAAGGCTAACTGATATCTACCAAGATAAGCATTGTCCAAAACAAAGTGCTTCAGCAAACTTGTTATCATTTCATTTTTTAGGCTTTTTCTTTTTCCTTTTTCATTTTGTCAGGGGTTATTTGCATGTCAAACCTTATGCTGACCGACCAAGTCAAGCCTAGGCCAGAATTGGACCATCAGAAGCTTAAGACATTGGTCTTGGCATACATTACACTGTCCTAGTTCATACCAAGGTGCTATGGTACGCAGTCCAGAACAATGCAATGCGACAAAACAAACCCACCTGGATCTTTTCAAGTTATGCATAAAAAGGCATGGAATTTTCATTTTTCTTGATTTTTCAACATTTTTATAGCACATATCCATGTTTTAAAGCAAAAAGATGTCCAAGTTACATATTTGCATCTAAGTCAAGAACTAGCTACAAGACATGTAACAGATAGCAAGAACATTCAGCCTACGCATGCTAGTTACCAGAAGCAATGGTGATCATTTTTTCAAGTTTTAAAACATAAAAGCCATGCATATGACAGATATCAGACATATCAAGTGAACTGAACCAAAGCATGATCATTGACAAGTAATCAAAGGCATGTATCAGCTAGAATAAGTAAAGCAGTTCAATCATATAACAGAAGTAGCTCAAAAGTGTGATATGTGAATATGCAAGATATGATCACACACAAAAAGACTCAAGAAAAGAGTAAAGAAGAAAGAAAATTGACGCAAAATATCCTAGAAAGGATACACAACACCCAAATCCCCTCGTAAACGCTCAAATGTAGACTGATCTAGGGGTTTGGTGAAAATGTCAGCCAACTGATGATGGGTATCAACATGAACAAGGTCAATGACACCATTCTCATATTGATCCCGTAGAAAATGAAAGCGCACATCAATGTGTTTGGTTTTTGAATGGAGACATGGGTTTTTCCCTACACTAATTGCACTGGTGCTGTCGCAAAACAAAGGAACCCTGGTAGGAAAGAACAACCCAAAATCTCGCAGAGTGGAAATCATCCAAACCAACTGTGAGCAGCAACTAGCAGCAGCTACATACTCAGCCTCTGTGGTCAAAAGAGCAACTCCAGATTGCTTTCGAGAAGACCAAGAGATAAGAGAAGAACCAAGAAACTGGCAAGTACCAGAAGTCGACTTGCGATCCAACCGGCACCCACCAAAGTCGGCATCCGAAAAGCCAAATAAATCAAGAGATGATGATGCTGAATAGTAAAGACCGAGATCAGGCGCATAAGTGAGATACCTGAAGATGCGTTTGACAGCCTGTCGATGAGACGCGCGTGGTGAAGACTGAAAATGCGCGCAAAGTCCCACGGCGAACTATATGTCCGGTCTTGTCGCCGTCAAGTATAGCAGCGAACCAATCATCCCTCGAAACTCTCTCTCGTTGACCTTGACGCCGCTCTCATCCTTGTCCAGACCCCTAGATGTGCCCATCGGGGTCATCTGCGGCTTCAATTCCCCACCAAAGTCAAATTTCTTAAGCATATCGCGAGTGTACTTACCTTGGTGGATGAAGGTGTCGTCCTTGGTCTGCTTGATCTGGAGCCCTAAGAAGTACTTAAGCTCACCCATGAGGCTCATCTCAAACTCACTATGCATCTGCTCAGAAAACTTGGACACAAGAGAATCAGTAGTACCGCCAAAGATTATATCGTCCACTTAAATCTGAGCGACTAGGAAATCTGAAGCATCTCTGAGCAAGAAAAGAGTTTTATCCACAGAACCCATCACAAAGCTCTTCCCCAACAAAAATTGCTTCAACCGGTCATACTAAGCCCTAGGGGCTTGCTTTAACCCGTATAAAGCTTTTTGTAACTTAAACACATGTCGAGGAAACTTAGGGTTCTCAAAACCGGGGGTTGCCTAACATAAACTTCCTCCACTATAAACCCATTCAGAAAAGCACTCTTAACGTCCATTTGAAAAAGCTTAAAACCTTTCGAAGCAGCAAAAGCTAAGAGAATGCGAATGGACTCAAGACGGGCAACAGGGGCGAAAGTTTCTTCAAAATCAATACCTTCTTTCTGGCAAAAACCCTGGGCAACTAATCGAGCCTTGTTGCGCACCACAACCCCATCTTCACCTTGCTTGTTCTTAAACACCCACTTGGTGCCTATGGGGTTGCATCCTGGTGGCGGCTCAACTAGTGTCCAAACACGATTATGGCAAAGTTCTCAAGCTCTTCTTGCATAGCATTAATCCAATTAGAATCAGAAAGAGCATGAGAAACATCTCTGGGCTCAAAAGATGCAATAAAAGTAGATTCAGCAAACACAGCAAGAGAGCCACTAGATGAACACAAAGTTCTTTCAGTCAAGTCACCGATGATGAGCTCTGAGGGGTGATCACGCTGAACTGCTCGGGATCCTTGGTGATCTGAAGTCACCTCACCGGAGTCAGCAGCTGGCACCTCTGGACTCGACTAAGGGGGCTCGATCGTAGTGGAAGAAGTGATCAGAGGTCCGCCCTCATCCTCAGTCGAAGTCTCAGAAGGTGTGAGCTCTGTAGGGGGTGCAGAAGGCCCACCCTCATCAGCAGCTGGAGTATCCTCATCTTCCTCGAAGATGGACTCTCCGAGCTCACCATCATCAGAAGGCTCAAAAGAAGGAGTCAAAGATGGCAAGGACTCATCAAAAGAAACCTCACAAGTCTCGACAAGCAGCTGGGATTCGAGGTTCCAAACACGGAAGCCTCGAGAATGCAAAGCGTATCCAAGAAAAACACCATCCCAGCAACGAGACTCAAACTTGTCCAAATGCCCTCCCTTCTTGAGCACAAAGCACTTGCAGCCAAACGCTCGCAAGTGGCTCACCTTGGGCTGTCTGCCAAACCGCAATTCATATGAAGTCTTACCAAGGTAAGCTCTAAGAAAAATGTGGTTGGCCAGATAGCAAGCCGTGTTCATGGCTTCAGCCCAAAAATGCCTAGGAGTCCTGTGCTCATCGAGCATCGTCCTGGCCATCTCGACTAGCGTGCGGTTCTTTCGTTCCACAACGCCATTCTGTGGGGGAGTGTAAGGAGCAGAAAACTGATGATCAAGACCCTGATCACTACAGAAACTGATGAACTGAGAATTCTTGAACTCTGAGCCGTTGTTAGAGCGAATTGCTCGCATCCGACCATTGTTCTCATTCTTCAGTTTCAAAATTAGGTCATGAACAAACTAAAAAGCTTCATCCTTAGACTCCAAAAAGAAAACCCACGAAAATCGAGAAAAATCGTCAACAATGACAAGCGCGTACCACTTCCCACCGACTGAACGTACCCGAGCTGGACCAACAGTGTCCAAGTGTAAAAGCTCGCCCGGATACGAAGTCATCACCTGAGTCACAGGTGAGTGAGAAGCGGCAACCATTTTCCCATGACGACAGGGGTGACAAACTAGATCCTTCTCCATCTTAAGCTTGGGCAATCCTCGGATGAGGTTCATAGAGCTTAACCTGACTAGCAGATCAAAACTCAAATAACCTAACCTCCTGTGCCACTTCCAAAGCTCAGAAGAAGATCCAGCTATCAAACAGCGAGAAGGGCCAAAAGAGCTAGAGAAGTCAATTCGAAAAACTTTACCAAATGGTAAAATCTGGCAAATCAAAGACCCTCTAGAATCAAACACAGAAGAATTGCCCCTCTTAAAACACACTTCCAAACCATCCTCACGAAGTTGCGAAACAGAAATCAAATTGAAGTTCAAATTTTTAACCAAAGCAACATTCTTCAGAGAGAAATGATCTGAAATATGAATTGAACCAATACCACTTACTTTCCCTTGACCACTATTCCCGAATGTGATGTACTCTTTGGAGCTCGGGGGAGTGAGACTGGAGAACCATCTGCGATGTCCCGGCATGTGGCGAGAGCATCCTGAGTCCATGATCCAAACGTCCTCCGGTCCCCGATCCTGCACAATCAGTGGCTGTAAGTGGGAGCAAATGGTCCGGCACCAGGTTTAGCAAAGGAGCTAAAATAGTGTCGAGCCATCTGCTCAAAAGACGGAAAGCAGAACTCATCATGAAAGTTCAGACCAAAATGCGGCTCAAAGCGTGGTCCTCGATTCTGCCTAAAGCCTTGGCTACGAGGTCCAGGACCGTAGCCAAAACGACCTGGAGCTCTGCCAGAACGACCACCACCAACTGGAGTACGGGCAAGAAAGCTGTCTCCTCTACCACCACCTACATGACGCGGCCTAGCCTCCAGCCTCTCCCCGCGTCAAGGAACACGCAGTATACCACCCTGCTGGTAGAACTACTCCTGACCACAACGAGCTCTCTCTACTCTCTCAACCCGCTTCCTCCTGAAGCAAAACTCCGCAAGATGTCCATCTCTCTGACAATACTCACAATGATAGGTAGGCTTCTTGGGATGTGGTTGAGGCTTGGGGTTCTTGGTCTTAGTGGTGTTCGGTGTAATCTTTTTGGGTTGAGAGGGTCCAGGAAGAGAGTCAAGAGAAGTGTGGAGGTGTTTGGGCTTTGGGACCTAGATAGGTCTCTTGGGTGGAGCTTTAGGTGGTTCATGGATCACTCCATCCTTGGGCTGACAAGCCTGGGAAGACTCAGTGGAGTGGGTCTTGGGATATCTCTGCTCAGGAGTCATTTTACTCCACTCCACTGCCCGGCTGATGGCACTCTCAAAGTCAGCCTTGGTGTAGGTGTAACCTACTCCAAACCCATCCTCCCTCTTGAACTGCTGGATCATCATGCCGAGCTGTGGCTCTCTGGCACTGATCCAACTCAGGATAGAACGGAGGTAAAAATTCTCATTCTGAGAATCTGCTAGCTCCTCTCTCAAGGAAGCTAGAACCTCCACTTGAGACAAGCAGATCTCACACTCACTCTCTACTTGAACAGACTTTTTGGCTTTCAGCTTGATCAATTCCATTCTAAGAGACAAACAGTTCTCACAGACAATGGGTGGAACTGACAATGTCTCAAGCTCTAGCCTAGTCTGTGCTAGCTCAGCTTTCACTCTCTCCAAATCCCCTAAATGCTCATCGCCCTTGGCTTTTAGCTCAACTAAGACAGCTAGCTGAGATGGGCAATCAGCACAGGGTGCGACGACAGTGGCTTGAGCATCTTTCAGCTCCAACTGAGCGCTTTCAAGCTCAGTGGCCAAAGCGTCCCTCTCATCAACCCTTTCTGTGTACCTGGACTTCAGAGTCGATAGGTCACACAGAAGCACCTCACACTTTGGGCACTCACTGCTATCACCCAAGCAAGGGGAAGAAGATAGACTCTCAATTCTGCCGTTGGCCACGGCAAGCTCACTCTCTAACTCATCTATCCTCTTCTTAGCCCCCCTAAACAGTTTTTCCGGATATTTCAACTCCTGACGATTGCTCTCAAGTAAATCAACGATTTCGCGCTCATAGGATGATACCTTTTCGTTGTCGTCGTCGTCGGAGTCGTCGGAGGAGCTCTTTTCTTCCTTATCCCCAAGAGCCATTGAACAGAAGCTCTTGCGGGATCTTCGGCGCTGGTGTGAGCGGCTTTTCGGCTTGTCCCCGAAAGCCATGAAGTAGAGGCCTGCCGGATTGTCCTTTTCCTTCCCCTTCCTGATGGCGATCTCCTCATCACTTGAGCTCGATGAAGAGGAAGAAGACGTGGACCGCTTGGAGTAGCTCTTCTCCATCTCGGCGAAGAAGGCCTTGTCGCGCTTCTTGTTCTCTCGCCGGTAGTCCTTCAGGGCCTTCTTGAAGAATCTGGTCTTCGGCTTGCCCTTGTTGAAGGAAGAGCTGTCGTGCTTACCGGAGTCGTGGAAGCCACCACCGGTGCCCTTCTTGTGTCCATTGCACTTGGGGCAGTCGGTGATGAAGTGTCCTGGATCACCACACTCAAAGCATTCGGATTTTGTGCCGTGTCTTTTGAACATTCTCTTGTCATAGACATGACGCACCTAGTTGTTAAAAAGACACAAATCATCATCTCCCAACAACTCAAGCTGGTCCTCAGTGATAGACATCAAAGAGAACCCAACACAGCTCACAGAAGAGGGATCAACAGAAGGTGTAGCAAGGGCCAGAGATTTCGATCCAGAACCAGTGAGATTTGATCTCAGCTGGAGATCAACCTCAGTAGCCTTCAGCTTGCTAAACAACTCAGAAATGGTCAAGGTATCATAAGAAGTACTCTCAATGATAGAAGATACCTTGATCTCCCAGATCTTTGGGTCCAAGGTATTGAGAACCTTAAGCGCCTGCTCGTGATCTGAGACTAACTGAGCACCCTCAGCCTTGTTGTCCGGAAGCTTGTTTATGATCGACTGAAAACGACCAAACAAAGCCTCAACAGATTCACCCGGCTTCTGTGTGAAATTTTCATATTCACGCTGGTAGGTCTGATAGAGCCGAGCCTTGACCTGGGCTGTTCCCTCATGGTGTGCCTTGAGGGTAGCCCAGATCTCTCTCGCAGTGGAGAGATGGCTCACGCGCTCAAACTCAGTGGGACCTAAACCAGAAAAAAGAATGTTCACAGCCTTACTGTTGCTCAGATGTTGGGCAATGATACCAGCAGTACCATGCTCAGCAACTAGCAAAATGACAAACGTGGTGTGAACACAAATGTCCCATATGTCCGAACCCTAGCTCATGAGATAGGCTCGCATGCGAGTCTTCCAATAGTTATAGCCATAGGCTTCCAAGGACGGGACCTTGCCAGGAGACGTCATGGTCACTACTGGGGTTTAGAACCGGTTAAGGTACGGAAAAACCCTAACCTCGCTATGATACCACTTGTAGGATCGAAAGTAGCGACCAGAGGGGGGTGAATGGGCACCTAAAAATTCTTTCGAATCAATGGCCTGCTCCCAACACCCAACACACCTCAAAAGACTAAACAACAAAGAATGAACAGATTGCCTAAGTCTAAAGGTATCTATCCTAGAAGCAACTGTTGATAAACAGAGAAACACAAAGTCCGTGCTACTAGACAGATAGACAGAATATTCAAGACATGGCAGATCAAACTTCTCAGTAAATTGATCTAAGTACACATGGAATGAGATGAGAAGTTACTGTTCAAAATCTGTCTCCTATTCGAAACTTGACGAAGCCTGCTTCGTTGGTCGAGGTTTGCTTCGGTGGTCGAAGCCTGCTTTGCTGATCGAAGCCTGCTTCGGAGGTGATTGTCGAAATCTGCCGAAGGTGTGTTGTTTATCCTAGTTAGAGTGTGACCGAGAGCGAAGTATGACAGTGTCAGAGCTTGCTTCGAAGAGTGAACTTCGAAGGCTAGGGTTCGAACAAGCTCACAGAAAAACAACCTTTGAATGAGTAGCGAAGCCTGACACACGACAGAGAAACCAAATTCGATGCCTACACTCAACCTTCGAAAAGACAAGCTTCGAACTTAACACATTAAGACCTTCGGAACAAACAGATGCAAACTCCGAGCGAAGTCTATCAGCGATACTAGCTTCGAAGCTAACTTCGATGCCTGTCGAAGTATTAACTTCGAACAGCTTGAGACTGAGAATACCTTCGCAAAGACTGTTGAAGTTGTGAAGCTGACAGAGTGCAAAAAAGTACTTCGAAGCAAGTAACACAGTACAAGGAGTGAAGTTCGAAGTTCAAGCGAAGCCTTCGAGGATGTCAGATCGAAGCCTTCCTCTCGGTGCTGAGGGACTTCGAACAGAGAAGGAGGCTTCGCCAGAAAAACAGCCAGTAAAGCGATTCAGCCCTGTCTACTTCGATCAAAAAGCAACCCAGACAAAAGCAAAGCTAGAGTACTAGTGTACTATTGCTACATAGGGTAGTACTACTTGCTACAATATGCAAGAACTAGTACTCATGGAAGAACAAAAACGACGCAATAGAGAAGTTTCTGTTCCTGAATAAAATCAGGCTGCACATCAATAAAAGGCCATAAAAACACTGCAAACTGAATGACAAGAGAAGGGAACAGAATCTCATAGATTCATGAAGAACAAATGGAATGCAGGAATTAAAACTCAGGGAATAAGAACCTGGCGGCGCACAAGCAGGAGAGAGAACACACAGGGAACAAAATGACCCAATAGATTGAAAAGTGAATTCTAGAAGGGTAGTCCAACCCTAGGGATTGGGGCCCTATTTATAGGCTGCCCAATGACCTAGAATATTCCACCAGCCCCTTAGGGTTTTTTACAGACGCAGGAATAAAAGGAAAAGACTCAACTGCCCTTAGGATTTTTTACAGACTCGACTGACTGACTGTGGGCCTAGAGATACAGATGACTTATCTGGAAGCTAAGCTTTCGTAGCGACTACAGCTTCTCTTCTGGACAGTCGGATACAAGATTGACGGTTGTCAGTTTTGCGCTGAAACTGACAAAGCCTCCACCGGCCTTGCACCAGGTACCCGAATTGGGCCGGCCCGACTCCGCAGCTCTGTCAGCCCGGCAATCGCTCACCGCCCGTGTACCTGAGTCAATCCTGGTCAACAGCCCAGTGGGTCTTCTGCTGCTCCTAGCCCATGTACCCGGATTGGGCCAGCCCGACTTCGCAGCCTCCTCTGCCCGACAGTCGCTTGCTGCCCGTGTACCTGAGTCACACGTGGCCCATGAAACAACAGATCTCTTCTTCTTCTGTCCTCTTTGACTATCGTTGACAATGACTCATCACTTCTGGAGCCATGAGGCCTACGCTATTTAGCATGGCTCCTCACCCATGGTGCTTCTCCTTAAGCTGTCCATGGTGCAATCTTGGATAGTGATAGGACACTATCCAAGCTCTTGATATCGCTATTAGTTAGCTATTAGTTAGAAGTTATGAAACCATCTTATTTATGGATATTTATTTTAGCCATGTTCTTCGAGATAACGAGTTAGAAGTTAATATATGTGATACTAATTTTGTTAATGAATCTTTTGTGATGTGCTTTGAATATTGCATATGTTGGCTGCCTAATTTAGGATGCAACCTAATTGTTTTTTTGAAATGACCATAATATTAGTGATGGGTGATAATAATCACTCATCACTAAAGAACACATTAGTGACGGGTGACAATCCTCACCCATCACTGATACGACACGATGTCCCGATCTTCACAACGTAGGATCAATCACCAGATAACTAGCTGTAGAATATCCGGATAACTTGCTGCAAGCAACGATAATTAATGTAACCTTGCAAATAAAACTCGAAGCCAACCACCGTCTTGAACCGGCAACCTGAATCAAGGATTCGCCCAACCACACTCTAAAGAACCAACCAACACAACCTACAATCAATTAAGGAGAAACCTTGAAGGGAGTAGGAGCACCAATTGGGAGCAGATGAAGTCGTTGCTTCTGTAATCTCACGAAGGAAATCACAAGAGCAAAGGAGTAGAGATTACTCTCAAGTTTGCTAGCACTTGGCTAAACAAAGGGGTTCTGTTTTTCAAATATCAAAAGTCTACTCTTGCTCGAGAGTACATGGATATTTAAAGTAGGAACAACCCTCCTAGATAGATATGAGAGAAAAATAGAGACGAACCAATAAACCATGTGAAAGGTCTCCTTGGAATAGTTTTTCCCGAGTGGTTCCCGAGTGGTCCAAGTGGTTCCATTTGGATGTTACTCTTCTACGTAGTCTTTAATGTTTTGGTCATAACTCTGTCTTGGGAAGTCCAAATGGCATGTCGTTGATTATGTTGGAATCATGCCTTGATTACCTTTCAGTCCATGTGCATTATGTGGCACTAAATATTGTACATTAATATAGTTTTGAATGAAAAGTTGAACGTCTGACAGGCTATCAATCTTCTGACCAATCTTCACTAATATGATTGGATTTCAATAATGGAAATTCCAAACTGGTCGGCCCTAGTGGCTTTGAAAACTAGACTTGATAAGCTTTCCAAAAAAGTGCTCATTTACCTCAATATCTTCTAGGAATAAAATGTTATGTGATTCGCTTATGAATGGCAATAAATCAGCAACATTGAAGGTCATACTCACACCATAGCTTTCTGGAAGATCTATCTTGTACGCATTATCATTGATCTTTAATTTTCAAGAACACGAAATGATCCATCTCCTCGGGGCATCAATTTGGATTTGCGCTTATCAGGATTGCAACCCTTGCGCAAATGTATCCACACAAAATCCCCTAGCTCAAATATTACTTTCTTCCTATGTTTATTCATACTTACAGCATTGCGTTTAGCATTGAGTTAAATTTCTTCTTTTTTCTTCTCATGTATTTTTTTTACATATGCAGCATGCTTGGAAGCTTCTATGTTGGTTCTCTCCTGTAATGGAAGGGGCAATAAATCGATTGGATCAATAGGTTTGAAACCATATACAATTTCAAAAGGACACAAGTTAGTGGTAGAGTGTACTGCTCTGTTATAAGCAAACTCCACATATGGCAAACAATCCTTCCAACTTTTTAAGTTCTTCTTCACCGTTGTTTAGAGCAGCGTTGACAATGTGCGATTCACCACGTTAGTTTGTCCGTCGGTTTGAGGATGACAAGTTGTTGAGAACAAGAGCATGGTTCCAAGTTTAGTCCATAATGTTTTCAAAAATAGCTCATGAACTTGACATCACGATCAGACACAATGGTCCTGGGCATCCCATGTAATCTCACAATTTCCCTAAAAAATAAATTAGCAACATGTAAATTATCGTCGCACTTGTTGCAAGGGATAAAATGAACCATCTTTGAGAATCTATCAACCACAACGAATATAGAATCCTTTCCTTTCTGAGTTCTAGGTAATCCCAAAATAAAATCCATGCTTATGTCTTCCCAAGGAATGTTTGGATCAGGTAAAGGAGTGTATAAGCCATGAGGATTCAGTTTTGACTTAGCTTTGTGACAGATGATGCATCGCTCCACAAATTTGATGACATCTCTCTTTATCTTAGGCCAATAGAAATGATCACTTAGTATTTAATATATTCTCTTTTGTCCAAAATGACCTATTAGTCCACCTCCATGCGATTCCTGCAACAAAAACAATCTAACAGAAGAATTCGGAACACAAAGCTTGTTAGCTCTAAATAGGAATTTATCATGTATGTGATATTTTCCCCAACCTTTTCTATCTTTACAATGATTATATGGTTCTGAAAATTCAGCATCATTATTATACAAACCAAGACCCAATACCTTGGCCTCGAGTTGATTAAACAACATGTTCTTTCGAGACAAAGCATCGACAACCACATTGTCCTTACCTTTCTTGTACTTAATAATGTATGGAAATGTTTCGATGAATTCAACCCACTTGGCATGTCGGTGGTTTAGCTTAGCTTGTCCTTTCAAGTACTTCAAAGCTTCATGATCGGAATGGATAACAAACTCCTTTGGCCATAAGTAGTGATGTCATGTCTCAAATGCACGCACCAAAGCATACATCTCTTTGTCATACACAGAATTATTTAGTTGGGCACCTCCCAATTTTTCACTAAAGTATGATACTGGTTTTCCTTGTTGCATTAAAACTCCTCCTATCCCAATTCCACTAGCATCACATTCTACTTCAAAAGTTTTAGTGAAATCAGGAAGAACAAGTAATGGTGCTTTAGTCAAATGTTTCTTTAATTCTTAGAAAGCATTCTCTTGTGAGTTTTCCCATTTAAAATCAACCCTTTTCTTTGTTAATTCATTTAAAGGAACAACAATGGTACTGAAATCTCTCACAAATCTTCTATAAAAACCAGTAAGACCATGAAAACTTCTTACTTGACTTACATTCGTAGGAGTAGGCCAATCCTTGATGGCTTTCACCTTTGATTCATCCACTTTTTTCCTTTTCCTGAAACAACAAAGCCAAGAAACACATGGTCTGTGCAAAAACTGCACTTCTCAAGATTAGCAAATAATTTCTCCTTTCTAAGCTCATCCAAGACTTGCCGAATGTGTTTTACATGTTCTTTAAAAGATTTGTTGTAAATCATAATATCATCAAAGTAGACAACAACAAATTTCCCAATGAAAGCTTGCAGGACATGGTTCATCAATCTCATGAAAGTACTAGGAGCATTAGTCAAACCAAAAGGCATAACTCACCATTCATACAAACCAAATTTAGTTTTGAATGTTGTTTTCCATTGATCTCCTGCTTTCATTATAATTTGATGGTAACCACTTCTCAAGTCAATTTTCGTAAATATTATGGAACCACTTAATTCTTTAAGCATGTCATCTAACCATGGAATAGAATGATGATAGTGAATAGTGATATTGTTTATAGCTCTACAATCAACACACATCCTCTAAGAACCATCTTTTTTGGCACTAATATCACAGGTACAACACAAGGACTTAAGTTTTCATGAACAAAACTTTTATTAAGAAGTTCTTGTACTTGCCTTTGTATTTCTTTTGTTTCTTCGGGATTGGTGTGGTATGGTGGTTGGTTAGGGAGTGCAGCCCCTGGAATGAGACTAATTTGATGCTCAATTCCACGCATGGGAGGTAGTCCGACCGGTGTTTCTTCTTGAAAAACGTCTTCATAGTCCTGTAAAAGATGAAACACAACACTAGGAAGAGAGGTGATATCGTTAAGTGAAAATAAAATGTCTTTGCACACAAGTACAAAGAGCACTTGATCTGGGTTATTCCTCACTTCTTTTAGCTCAGATTTTACTGCTAACATAACTAGATGCTATCCCTCTCCTTTCTTTTTATCTCTCAAATTTGGTTTGTGGTACTCACTCTCCGAGTTGTGGATGGCACTCAATTTCTTTTGCTCTTCTCCTCTTTGACTTGCTGGTCTAATTTCATATTTCTTTTGTAAGTGCTCAGCCATGATTTGTTGAGGCGTCATAGGCTTGAGTACAAACTTTTTCCCTTTTAAATCTAGTGTATACTAGTTTGTTCTCCCACAATGCTGAGTATCTCGATCATATTGCCAAGGTCTTCCAAGCAACATGTGACACACTAACATCAGTGCCACATCACATTCCATCGTGTCAATATATTCACCAATTTTGAATAGAACCTTTACTTTCACTACAAGAAAAACAGAAATTTCCATCGGCCTTTTTAATTTTCGTCGGCTTTTTCAAAAGCCGATGGAAATTAATTAACTTCCGTCAGCCTAAAGAAGCCTACGGAAGTTAACTTAACTTCCGTCGGCTTTAACTGTGGCCGACAGAAGTTAACTTAACTTCCGTCGGTTCAACCCTCAGCCGACGGAAGTTAATTTTTTCCAAAAAAACAGCAACGCTCCCATTCGCCCGCCCGGCCCGCGCCTAGGTTTTCCGCCTCCCCACCTCTCCCTCCGCCCGGCCGCCTCCCATTCGCCGCCTCCCCACATCTCTCCCTCTGCCCGCCTCCCCGCCTCCCGGTGGCCATCTCCGCGCCCTCCGCCCGCCTCCCGGTGGCCGCCTCTGTGCCTCCCAGTGGCCGCCTCCGCACCCTCCGCCTGGTGGACTCCTCTGCGCCCTCCGCCTCCCGGTGGCTGCCTCCACGCCTCCCGGTGGTCGCCTCCGCGTTTTTCCCCTTCCTTTCCTTGGTTGGCTTGTGGCAAGACCAAGAAGCGGCTGGAGGCTACTGCGGGGGTGCCTGGAGGAGAATGGAGGAGGCTTCTTCTGCGGTAATGTGCTTGTTGGTGACTGTGGATTTCTCTGAGGTAATGTGCTTGTTCTTGTGTAGATGAAGCATCTTGTGGGTCACCAAGATGGATAGGGAAGAGCCTCTCATGTGTCTGCATCAAAAGAAAAGGAACATATGAGCGAATATGCATGAATCTTACACCAGTGCAGGTAACAGTTTGCAAGACATCTTCACTACACAGATTTGCAATGGTTTCTGTCAATGTGCGCACACAGCAGTTTTCTGCTTTTTAGAATATGATTTATGTACAGACCAAAACCATCAATAGGTGAAGAAGAATGTATCATTTAACCACAGTGATCACTCAAAAGGGATTAATTAAGCTTTTACTTTCACTTGTTCATGGCAACTAGTTCTTTGCACTCAAGTATGTGAAATGAATACATGGTAAAACATTGCAGGACACAGAGGAAATTATGTGGTCCAGATCAGAATTTCCTTTGAAGAATTTTATCTATTTAGATGTATTAATGTATATCTGTTCTAATTATCCTAACTGGCTGGTAACTTACAGGAAGAGAGGCTTCAGAGGCTAAGGCGTCGTATGAAGGTTTATTTTGATCCTTCTAGACGAGATCATCAGGTAAAACTTGAACTCAAAGTAAACTTAGAATTCAGGAAGCATTTATTACTTGTTTCTCTCTAGACTTTCCACACCATAGAAATAGAAAATTTATAAATGCTTGGATGCTAATTTCTTCATATTCTACTACCACCTGTATTCTAATAAATAGAAAATTGTGGTCTTAGGAAGCCTTGAGAGCTCTTTGGCATGCAACATATCCTGATCAAGAACTGCAAGGTTTGATTTCTGAACAGTGGAAGGACATGGGGTGGCAAGGAAGAGACCCATCAATTGACTTCAGGTAATCCAAAAATAAACTTGCCAAGAACATTTGTCCGGGCAGTTTTTATCCAAATGCTCTCAGGTAGGACCACTCAAGTAAATATCTTTCTTGTATCTTATCATGTACCAACAGTTTGCAACAAATTGTCCTTGCTTTCTTGTCCCAGAGGATGAGTGGGCATTTGATCTGCTCTACTGTGTGGCGTTCGTTGTTATGGACAAGCAGTGGCTGGATAAGAACGCCTCATACATGGACTTCAATGTAATTTCCTGTCAATGTACGCAACATCTTTTGTCAGGTGGTGTTTTTCATCGATATTGTGCCTCTGCTGTCATGGACTTCAATGTAATTTCCTGTCAATGTGATGCGGATCGAAGACATGCCGTCATACAGCTTGCTTTGCTAGTTATTTTGCAAATTTTCTTTTTTTTTTTGGATTTTTTAGTTAACTTCCGTCGGCCAACATTAGCCGACGGAAGTTATTGGCCTGTCGACAGAAAAAAGAAAAAAAAAGTAATTTCCGTCGGCTAGCATTTGGCCGACGGAAGTTAACGATTTCCTGGTAACTTCCGCCGGCTAGGTTTGGCCGACGGAAGTTAGCTAACTTCTGTCGGCCGCCGACGGAAGTTAGCTAACTTCCGTCTACCCGCTTCCGTCGGCCAAAAGCCGACGGAAGTTAGCGTTTTGCTGACGGAAGTTAGCTTCTTCCATCGGGAAAGGGCTAACTTCCGTCGGCTTTGGCCGACGGAAGTTCCCTGTTTTGTTGTAGTATTTATACCCAATCTTAATATCTCTCGAGTCATTCAACCATTGGACATGATATGGATGAGGGTGTTATTGTAGCTTTAAACCAAGTTTGTCAACCATCTCCTGACTGGAAAGATTATGGCAGCTCCCGCCATCAATGATCACCTTCACTACTTTGTCTTGCACTCTAGCTCGGGTTTGAAAAAGATTATGTCGTTGTCCATCTTCAACTTTCTTCTCTTGAACACTCAAAATTTGAGTCACCACAAGAGAAGAACCTTGCTCAAATTCACATATAGCATGTTCCTCATCTTCATGGACTTCATTTTCATATTCTTTCTCAACTTCCTCTTCACTAGCTGATTCATATTCTCCATTGTCATTCACAATAATCACACGATTATTTGGACAATTTCTACTTATGTGCCCACGACCTCCACACTTGAAGCATTGAATCCCACTACTCTTGACGGTAGAACCCACGGACGTAGTGGTGGATGCTGATAGTTTAGAGCTCAAGCTTGGGGCAGCAACATTCTTCTCTTTAACATCCTGCACATTAGAATGTAAATCTCCATTTGAATTTTTCGCCGATGAGGGTGCAACATTAAACCTTGAGACTGATTTGCCTCCCCATTCCATAGTCCTCATGCCATATGATAAGGACTTGCTATTCTTAGCATCTTGCTACAATTTTTTTTCAGCTTTGGTTGCTTGATATACCAAATCAATAAGATGATGGTGTGGCTGAAACTCAACAATGCACTGAATATTGCGATGTAACCCAACAATGAAATGGGAAATAATTTGCTCTTCATCTTCATACACATTGGCTCTAATCATTGCCTTCTCCATCTCTTTATAATACTCCCCAATAGAGAAACTTTCTTGCTTTAGATTCTGCAATTTATCAAAAAAATCACGCCGACAGTGCTTCGACACAAAACGAATTCTCATCTCTCGCTTCATCTCATTCCATGTTGCAATAAGATTTTCCCCATCTTCTTCTCGATCATGGAGAAGTTGTTCCCACCAAATCAGGACATATCCATCAAATTCAAGGGATGTCATGGCTAATTTCTTATCCTCTGAATAATTATGCAAGCAGAATATCTTATCCACTTTTAAATCCCAAGTGAAGTAAGCTTTAGGATCAGATCCTCCTTCAAATTTTGGTATGGTAAATTTCATTTTTCCAAACCTCTCCTCATGGTTGCCTCCTCTATGACGACGGTGACCAAAATGACTTTGGGAATGATTATCTCCATCTGTATCTTCAGATTCATCATTGTCATTATTTCTTCAACCTCGTTCTCTTCCTCTACCATGTGCAACACCTCGGTGCCTTCTTTCTTGTTCTCTTCTAGAAGGACCTCCATAACTATTTTCTTCATCTCCAACCTGGTTACTTGCACCATCATGAGGTTGATGACGCCCTCTGATTTCAGCCATAAGAGACCGAAGATCTTGGGTCAACCGGTCTTGCCTTTCTTCGATGCTTTGCTGGAGTTCATTTAATTGTGCCACAGTAACACAATTTTCTTCCTCAATTTCTTCCATCTTCCTGTGTAAGGTTAGTTCAAATACAAATAATAGGTATTTGTGGATAAAAATTTAGTAGCTCCCATAACCTCACCTTCTCTTACTGACCAAAGCTCTTATAAGTTCCCTGCAGATTACAGAAGTACTTTGTGTGGTGGTAACTGAGTGATGGTTAAGCGAATACCGACTGGTTTTCAGTTTTATAGTGGCTTGTTTGTGGAGCTTGGTGGGGAAAGATGCACAAGGAGCAATCTGAATTCTAGTTATTGTAAAGATAAGTAGCAATCCAAACTAGAGATCCAATTCCTAGTGTTGATCACGAGATATGAATGATGTAACCAAAGCAACACACACACAAACAAAATTTTACCGATAGAAGGATAACAATTTGATTACATAACTTGATGTGCAGGTTCAACACTTGTGCATATCGACAATCTGATAGTTATTCTTTCTTTCCAACACTTTTTTGACTCTTTTTTTGCAACTTTCTTTCTTCTCCTTTTTGACTCTTTTTTGCATGATACTAATCAAGATCAGATATAATACTTGCACAAAAGAAGGATAGAACAAAATATTTCAATAGCTATTTTGATAGGATAAAGATAAACGTAAAGGATATTTTTGTGGGGATATGAAAGGGACAAATGACACACCAATAATGATATGATCAGCAACTAAACAAAGACTCGAATGAATCAAAACTTAACAAGACTCATTAGAAAAATAGATCGTAACAAAATGCTATGACAATTTTTTAGGGATTTTTGGTGGATAGGATGAAGACAAAAATATACGTAGCTAAGGGTAAAGAATCCTACCATGATAATGAAATCTCTGATACCAGATGATACGACACGATGTCCTGATCTTCATGACATAGGATCAATCACCAAATAACTAGCTGTAGAACATCCGGATAACTTCCTGCAAGCAGCAATAACTAGTGCAATCTGGCAAATAAAACTTGAAGCCAACCACCGACTTGAACCGGCAATCTAAATCGAGGAATCGCCCAACCACACTCTCAAGAACCAACCATCACAGCCTACAATCAATCAAGGAGAAACCTTGTCGGGAGTAGGAGCACCAATTGGGAGTGGATGAAGCCACCACTTTTGTAATCCCACGAAGGAAATCATAAGAGCAAAGGGGTAGAAATTACTCTCAAGTTTGCTAGAACTCGGCTAAACAAAGGGGTTCTATTTTTCAAATATCAAAAGTATCCTCTTGCTCGACAGTACATGGATATTTATACTAGGAACAGCCCTCCTAGATAGGTATGAAAGCGAAATGGAGATGAACCGATAAACCATGTGAAAGGTCTCCTTGGAACAAATTTTCCCGAGTGGTCCGAGTGGTTCCGCTTGGCTGTTACTCTTCTGCGCAGTCTTTAATGTTTTGGTCATAACTCCGTCTTGGGAAGTCCAAATGACATGCCGTTGATTGCATTGGAATCATGACTTTATTACCTTTCACTCCATGTGCATTATGTGGCTCGAAATATTGTACATTAATGCAATTTTGAATGGAAAGTTGAACGTCTGACAGGTTGTCAATCTTATGATCAATCTTCACTAATCTGATCGGATCTCAATAATGGAAATTACAAACTGGTCAGCCCTGGTGGCATTGAAAACTAGACTTGGTAAGATTTCCCAAAAAGTGCTCATTCACCTCAATATCTTCTAGGAATCAAAAGTTACGTGATTTGCAAGTATGGTCTTCCCTATAGTTATTGCCTTGCATGTTCTTGTACTCCTCTTGGGTGAACCTGAGTAATAACAATGTGCACGACTTAGGTAGTATATAATTCTCATCAATATTAAATTGATCTTCATAAAGTAGCATGTTCACCTCTTTTTGTAGCTTGTTTTCTCAACTACGTGTGATCGGGCCATCAAAGGCTTGGGCTAATGTCGAAGTAGGTGATACTTGAGATGATGTTACTTGTTTTGGGGGTTGTAACATGTTGGTTGCTTGCGTGGTCATATCAATCACTGAAGAACACATTAGTGATGGGTGACAACTATCAACCATCACCAAAGAGCCATAACAGGTGATCCCATAGGAGTGAGCTTGACCCTTTTGTGACGGGTGTTTACCCATCACTAATTGTGGTTATCACCCATCACTAAAGTGCTTTTCTCTGGTAGTGTGGTAGCGCCCAAGGATGCACGACGTGTCTAGCTGAGTGTGCAAACATGTGGTGCTCCCTTGATCACTACCGGTTCCTGGCTTCGCCGAGTACCACGTGAGGCACTCGGTGAACACGTGCCCCATTCGTTGATTGTCCGACATGGCACTCGACAAAACCACCATCACGCATGTCCCGACCGTTACATGAACCCTTTGCCGAGTGCAAAAGGATATTCACCAAGTGTCTAGAACACTTGACGAAGATGTGTTTTCGTATAGTGATATAGTTGTTAGTCTATAATACAGTAATTAGTTCTAATCTAAAAGAAACATTCGGAATCTATCATAGAGTTCATCTCTCAAGTGCGAACAACACCGGCTAGCTGAAATGCCGGTGGTCACTAGAGCAGGTAGCTGTCCTCTGACGTATGAACCACCTACAACAAAACTTCCACTAACCAAATTGAACTGGGCTAGAAAAGCCTTTGCGCATAGGGAATAGGGATCTATTTTGTTCCTAGCCATAATTTGCTACCATTTGCTAATAAAAGTTGTCACTCTTGTCATAGTTGAGGTTGTCATATTCTTTGCCACACCATAGCAAGTCCAAGTCACTCTTGCCGCATTTTTAAGTCATTGATGCTTGGGACCTGTCGGTGAATCACTGAGAAGTCCACCTAAGGAGTACCCAAGGTGGTGAATAGATAGATAGGGAAGCATAGTATTCTTAAATCCAATGGTCGACTCTAACTAATAAGAGCCAAAATTTATACTGGTTTAGGTCTCCTAAGAGATAATAGCTCCACGTCTAGAGTTTTGTGGATTATATTGGTGTCTAAGTATTAGGAATGTGACCCTCGGGTACCTCACAACTAGGCTTATCAGTTCGGACCGAGAGCAGGCCAAGTACAACATTGTCATTTGGTACAACCTATGGAGGGGGTTTAGTTCCGATAAGGAAGGTTGAGTTCTTATCAGGCGACTAGACTCTACATATGGTAGTAAGAGCTTTATTTATATCAGAATCATTGTAATTAGGGAAATAGAACCCAAACTTGACTTGTGATCTTAGGTATTATAGAGTCCTAGTCGAGATAGAGTCCTAGTTTTTTGGCTCACCTCTTGAATATATAAAGAGGCAAGCACCCCTAGAAAACAACCTTCACAACATAATTTTCTTGCTTTCGACACCTTAAGTCTCTATAGATTAATTGTGATGTTGTTGGCGTAAAAGATTACGCTAACAGGTTTCTGTAGAAAAGAAACTAACAAACGAAGTGTTTGCGAAGCAAACTGTTCTAAGCCTCCGAAAGGATAATAACTTAGAATAGTTCGAAAGTGTGTATTGAATCACTTGTAATCGGTCCCTATTACAGGGTGAAATGGGGGGTATTTATAGGCTTAAACATTAAGGAAAAGACCTATTTACCCCTCTATTACAACCGACATTAAGGAAATTGTTCGGTTTCCTTAATAGGGCTAAAATGGTAAAAGACTAATCTAATATGATAGAAGATAAGTCTTCCATCTTAGCTGGCAGAAAAGATCCTGAAGGGCTTTGGTACGAAGACATACTTCGAACCAATGCCAGTCTTCGGACTTCGAACGAGGTTCTGGGCATCTTCGAAGATGGTCTTCGGACAATCTTCGAACTGGTTGACTGTCTTTATGCTGCTTCGGCAATAACCCCGAAGATGAGATATTTTCCCCCAACAGTAGCCCCTCGAATACGCTTCTCCGTTCGACCTGTAACGTTAGGAGAGCAGTATACGGAAAGAAAAGATAACCAATCATAGGGGTTATTGATTTTCGTTTTATCTCCGAAATGCATGGAGATAAGAACTTCGAATCAGTCATAAGGTAATTACCTTTCGAACTATCTTAGAACTGACTCAGGAAGTTCGAAAGTCTTTTTAGACTTAGAAGAAATAGCCGTTAGTTTCTGTTCCTAACGGCAGCTATAGGAGGCGTTATTTTCGGAGGAAAATAACAGGCGGGAATGCGAAAGGGCAGAGCCCAAACGGTAACAAACGGAAAGATTAGGCTATAAATAAAGAGCCTCAAAACTTACCTGATTACCTTTTCACTGCTTCTTCTCAGTCAAAAGCTTTTTTAGCCCTTTGAGTTCTTGAGCCCTAGCTTTTGAGTTCTTGAGCCCTAGTCTCCACTCTCTCAGATCGATCCAGCAATTGCGATGGCGAAGACCAAAGGCTCTGCACCTCCTTCGACCTTGGCTCGTCAACAAGCGGCTGCGGCGGCGGCAGCGGCAACAGTGGCGGCGACGCCTTCGATGCAGGCGACAACTTCCATGGCGGCAAGGGGAAAAAATCCCCAAATTCCCGATGTCCAAGGTCTGTGCCCACCTTCAACCAAGTACTTGGATCAATCTTTTGAGTTGGGGCCGTCTACCTGCAAGAAAGAGTCTTTGGCAATCACAGCGGGGGGAAATATTAGTGATGGGGTTATGATTCGGAAGCCGGGCAAAGAATCAATTCCATCACCGAGACCCGGAGAAGTTGTAGTGTTCGAAGCTTTTTTCGAAGCGGGCTTGGGCCTCCCGGCTGTGAATTTCTTAGCTGAAGTACTTGACTTGTTTCACGTAACCCTCCCCCAGCTGTCTCCGAATGCTGTAGCTAGATTAGCTATCTTCGAGTGGGCACTGAGAGCCGAAGGTTGTGAGGGGAGGGCTGAAATCTTCGCTGCACTGCATAGAGCGACTTGTCAGCCAAAGACCTTCGTAGGCTCCGGAGGTGAGAAGGTGGTAGTTTCCTTCGGAAGCATCAATTTTAGGCTTCGTGATGAATATGCCCTGCAATTCCCTGCTAAGGCCATCAATGCCAGATGGTACACCGATTGGGTTCTGAGGTGGTTTTATGCTGAAGTTGGAGTGAGTAGCCCTCTGGCCGGTCCCCTCAAGGAAATCCAGTTCCGGAAGGAAGCCTTAGTGCAACCCGACGAAGGCCAACTCGAGGCTCGCCTCAACTTGCTTCAGAAAATCAGCAGAAGGTTGAGCATGCGGGACTTAGCCGAAGAGTTCCTCGGACTTCAAATTCCTCCGTTGATGGCCAACTGGCCTATCGCCTTCGAGGATGACTCGGAAGGCGGTCTTCGCAAGATAAGCTATACTTCGAGCCCTGCAGGTAACTTCGAAACCAACATGCATAGTACATATTTACTTCGAAGAAAGATTAACTTGAATTATTTTTTAGCTTCTTCAGCCCCTATTACTTCAGAGCAAATTGTAAGGGCTTCGGAGAAGATTTTGGGTGCTCCAACTCCGTCAGAAAAAGAATGGCGAATCAAATTAGTCGGAAGTTGGGAGCGTTTTAACAGAGTATGGGGAATGCTGGAGTTGACTCCACCCCCTCTGACGGATTGGGTGCCTCAGGAGAAAGGCCCCAAGAAAAGAGTAGCTGAAGCCGGAGCTTCAGGTTCAGCAAAGACTCCGGTGAAGAAGGTGGCTCGAAAACCTAAGAATCTCGCACCTTTGGATCCTGCTCCTTCAAGCTCAAGAACCTCACTTTCTGGTTCTAAAGAGGACGAAGGTATTTTATTAGTAAAATTAATTGATGAAGATGCAACTCAACGAAGTATTCACATTGAAGATACTGCAGGTATTCCGGAGCCTCAAGCCAACATCGAAGAAGTAAGAGCTCCGGATACCCAGGAAGAACAATTCGAAGCCCCTATGGGTGTAGATGAGGCCGAAGTGCCTGCGAACATACCGGAGTCTGGAGATAATGCTGATCAACCAATGACTTCGGTAGTTCAAGAAGACACCACTCAGGCTGGAGTTCCTGTGGATGAAAGTGGAGTCGAAGTCACTATGGCTTCGATTCTCGAAGAAGTAACGAGGACTCTTCAGGACGATGCTCCTGCAGTCCAAGATTTAGCGGCTGATTCGGATGAGGACTACACTTTTGATCCTCCGATCAGTCCGGTGCTCGATATTCCAGAGAATGTCGAAGGTAAATTTTGCTTAATTCTTATCAATTTTTGCAAAATTATACAATGTGTAATATTTTTGTTTTTTCAGAGCCTCCTGTTGTCGAAGTATCCCTCGAAGATACAATTCAAAGACCTTCGACAACTTCGGAGCCACAACCAGGGGTTACTCTACCAGGACCTGGAAGAGGAAAAAGACACATAGAGCCTCTCCCAGCTCAAGGATCGACTTCATCTGAGTCAACAGATGAAAGCGAATCAACTGAGGGGGGGCCATCTTCAGAAGTTCCAAGGGCCTCGGAAGAACCCACCGGACCCTCGCTAAGCAGAGCTGATCAGAAGGCTTTAGCACTGCTTCCTCTCATAACTCCATTTTTGGAGGAGAAAACCGGACTTGGGACTTTGGTTAAACCTTTGGGTGAAGCCAGTCGCAAAGTCGGGGAAACAGAGTTAGTAGCCCTTTTAAGCAGAGCGAAGGGTTCAGAGCTTAATATTGCTGTGGAAAGAGCAGCTTATCAGGTATAAAGCATCTTCGAACCAAATAATGAATTATATATGAATAATTTCTTATTCCAGTTTTTCTTTTTTCTTAGCAAGCAGTCTTAGCCCGCGCTGCAGCTTTATCGAGCGAAAACGAAATTGCTCAACTTCGGGAAGAGAACGAAACTCTTCAAAGAAATTTTAACTTCTCCGAAGGTCGAGTAGCTCAGATGGACAATGTAATCTTAGCAGAGCGAAGGGCTAGGCAAAGCTTGGAGGCTGCAAAGAAAGAGCTCGAAGCAGAAAGAATTGTGCTTCGAGCGGAGATTGAAAGACTGCGAACGGAGGATGCTGCGAAGGGCTCCGCACTTGTAAGGCTACAAGAAGAAGCTGGCCAACTCCGGACTCAAAAGAATGCTTTGACTACGGAGAACGCTAGAATCTCCGGAGTTTTAGCTGAAACGACTTCGGCCAAGGATGTGCTTATTGAAGAAAAGCTTAAGTCCGAGAAGGTGGCTTCGGAGGTCATCGAACAAATGTTAGGTGTCTTGGAGTACTTCGGTACTACTGGATCACTACCTTCGGATGACAATGTAACTCTGCTGCGCCGGCTAAAGAGGATCCAAGGAGCAGCGAAGCAAATGAAGACGGCAGGCATACGTTATGGAGAACTCTCCGGACAAGTGTCTGCCCTTGGAATACTTCGCTACTACGAGGATTTGGGCCGAACAATCACTCCGAGCGCAGAGGGCTCCATCATCTTCGACGACGCGAGACTTTTGACTCCTTCCGAAGGCGTAGCTACTGCTTGGCGAGCCTTCCAGACTTCATGGAGAGCCGAAGGTCGATCTGCGATCAAGGCTTGGATTGATGAAGGCCAACGCCAAAAACAAGTTCGGAGTCAAGCTTCGAGCAGTCAGCCTCCTCCGAACCCGCAGGTTTAGGATTATTTAGGATTTTTTGATTATGTAAAGCTGATGCTTGTAAATATTTATCAATGAAAATCTTGTTTGTCATATTTTTAGGCTTTGCCTCTTATGGAAGATATCGAAGTGTTAGAGCTTAACAGCGAACTTCGCTCACTGTGGAACACCTTCGAACTTCTAAAGAGTTATAAGCGTCCTCGATTCCTTATCCCTCGAGATGACTCCGGCGTTATTGCGCCCGAAGTAATCAAAGACGTATTGTCTTATATTAAAGAGGAAGATAAAGAGATCGACGCAAACACCTCGTCTTCTGAAGACACTAAATGGTCCGAAGACGAAGGTGAAGCCCAAAATAAAAGATCTGAAGATCTTAGAAGCTGGGAGAGAAGCCCCGAGCGGCTTCGAACTTGGGCCGAGCTTCAACAAGAACAGAAGGATTTTAGAGCTTCGAAGGGGAGGAAGAGAGTTAAACGCAAAGTTCTTAGAACTTCCGATGTTGGAACTAGTCGTTCCACCCCTAGCTCTCGGGACCGAAGAGGTCTCCGATTCCTTCTTGGTATAGACACCAATTTTTCATAATGTAATCTGTAAACACATTTATTTCAATAATGAATGCCGATTTAAAATTGTCTCCATATTACTAGCCCCTCTTTGGGTATAAGCAACTTCGAACTGTATTCAAAGATGGTTATGCGCAAAGAAAAAACTTCGGAGTACAATTTTTTGGGGGTTCGGAGCCCCTCTGTCATTTAAAGATCTTTTGAAATCTTATAAAATGTCTTCGACCTTTGTAGTCAGAAGAATGGTTAACTTGGTACCTTTGTTTATTTCATGGAAGAAATCAATTGAGATAACTTCCAGGACGCTTTAGTGTCTTAAAAAATTTTGTCACTTTGGACGCATATGAACAGTCATTCGAAGCTCATGGCTTAAATGCTGTTTTGCTTTAGCCACCTTCGGCTATTTTTGCAGAAGTCTACCAGCCGTAGCTTGGACTTCGCAGAAATTGTAGCCACCTTCGGCTATTTTTGCAGAAGTTTACCAGCCGTAGCTTGGACTTCGCAGAAATTGTAGCCACCTTCGGCTATTTTTGCAGAAGTTTACCAGCCGTAGCTTGGACTTCGCAGAAATTGTAGCCACCTTCGGCTATTTTTGCAGAAGTCTACCAGCCGGAGCTTGGACTTCGCAGAATTTGGCCACCTTGGGCTCTTTTTTGCAGAAGTCTACCAGCCGGAGCTTGGACTTCGCAGAATTTGGCCACCTTGGGCTCTTTTTACGGATGTCTGCAAGCTGCAGCTTGGACTCCGCAGATTTTGGCCACCTTCGGCTCTTTTTACGGAAGTCTACCAGCCGAAGCTTGGACTCCGTAGAATGTGGTATTGGCTCTTTTACGGATGCCTACAAGGTATCAGCTTGGGCTCCGGATGGATTTCAGCCACCACACCGGAGGCTTCGACTTTATAGGTACGAAGTCCGGAAATACAACCCAGCTTAATGACACTTCCCTCTCGATCGACTTCCGTCCCAGCGCGTCCGCTCGGGAAACTAGGAGTGTCAAGGGAAAGGCAACTATCAGGGTGTATGCTTTATTAATTTAGAGGTGATTACAAGCGAATTACAAGGAGCCCTTATGCGAAGTATCGCTTTAGGTGCTCCGCATGCCAAGTATGTGCTAACTCTTCACCTTCTAAATTAGCTAATTTGAATGAACCAGGGCGCGCTGAGCGGACAATTAAATATGGACCTTCCCATTTATTGCCTAACTTCCCTGGTGCTATAATGCTTCGTAGAACAAGATGACCCGGCCTTAACTCGCTGAGCTTAACCTTCGGGTCATACCAAGTCTTCGTCTGCTGATGATACTTTGATAAATTAGCTACAGCCCGAAGTCTTATTTCTTCTGACAAATCTAACGAAGCTTGTCTTTCTTCTTCGATGTCCGGTTCGGTGCTGCGAAACGACCCCCCTTTGAGCTCTGTCGGAGTCATAGCTTCATCTCCGAATAGTAGTCTTAACGGGGTAAAACCTGTGGACCTTGTTTGCGTAGTCCGAATGGACCACAGAATCTTTGGAAGCTCTTCGGTCCACAGTCCCTTTGATAATCCTACTATTCTTCGATTTAGCCCTGATAAAATATTTCCATTGGCTCGCTCAACGGCTCCGTTTGACTGAGGATGTCTTACTGCAGCAAAACATAGTTGAATGCCTAGGTCTTCGCAAAACTTCTTGAAGGGTTCTGCGTCGAACTGTGTTCCATTATCAACTGTGAGATATCTAGGCACTCCGAACCGGCAAATAATGTTCTTCCAGAAGAATTTCTGTACATTATTCGAAGTGATAGCTGTTAAGGGTTCTGCTTCCACCCACTTAGAAAAATATTCAATAGCTACCACTGCGAACTTCGCAGGTGGAGTCCACTCTGCTACGAAGTCTGCTAGGACTTGAGATTTGATAGCTGTCCTTGCCAAGAAAGATATGCCGAAGGGTGCTAGTTCTACTGCCCACTTTCCAATTCTTCCAGTGGAATCTTTGCTTCGGAGCATATCTCCTAAAGGATATGAAGTTGGTACAATTACATTATGAGCCAAAAAATAATGCCTTAGCTTCCTCGAAGCCATTATCAGAGCATAAACGAACTTTTCAAGTTCGGAGTATCTTGTCTTTGCTCCTGACAATGCTTCGGATACAAAATATACAGGATTTTGGACCAACTTCCCATTGATATCTGCTTCTCTGACAAGGACTGCGCTGACAGCTGAGCCTGTAGCTGCAAGATACAGAAGTAGGGTTTCGTCCGCAATAGGCACCGTAAGTGTAGCAAGATTGCTGAGATAATCTTTAATATCTTCGAAGCTTTTCTGACACTCCGGTGTCCATGCAAAATCTTCGGACCCTTTCAAAGCTTTAAAGATTGGCAAACTCCTCTCCGCAGACCTTGATAAAAACCTGCTAAGTGCGGCCAGACGTCCAGTCAGCTTTTGCACTTGCTTTAAATTCTCCGGAGGAGCCATCTTCTGCAGCGCAGTTATTTGAGTAGGGCTAGCTTCAATTCCCCTGCTTGAAACTAAGTACCCTAACAACTTTCCAGCCTTAGCTCCGAATATACATTTTTCGGGGTTAAGGCGGATCCCACATGCCCGAAGGCTATTGAATGTTTCTGCTAAGTCTAGGCTATGTTGGTGCTTTAAAGCACTCTTTATTACAATATCATCCATATAGGCCTCCACATTGCGACCTAGTTGATGACCTAGAGCCTTAGCAACTAATCTTGAAAAAGTAGCCCCGGCATTTCTTAGGCCGAAGGGCATTCTTACATAGCAGAAGACTCCCGAAGGAGTTACAAAGCTCGTCTTGATTTCATCTTCGCGCTTCAACCATATTTGATGATAACCGGAATACGCGTCGAGGAAGCTTAGTAACTCCGAACCTGCAGTGGAGTCAACTAGTTGATCAATTCGGGGCATGGGGTAGGGGTCACGTGGGCACGCTTTGTTCAAAGATGTGAAATCAATGCACATGCGCCACTTTCCGGAGGACTTCTTCCTGACGAAGACTGGGTTGGCTAACCATTCTGTATGGGCCACTTCTCTGATAATCCCAGCCTTCAGCAGTTTTTCAACTTCGTCCTTAGCTAGAGCAGCTCTCTCTGCGGACATCTTCCGGAGCCCTTGTCGAACAGGCCGGGCCTTCGGGTTTACAAGCAAACTATGCTCAATAATATCCCGATCGACTCCGGTGATATCTTCGTCAGACCAAGCGAAGACATCCAAATTTTCTTCTACGACCTTTTCCAAGGAAGTTGCAACTTCGGGAGGTAAATCTTTACCAAATTGAAAAGTGTATTCTTTACCATCTTTGACAATGACCTTCGTTGCAATCTCTCCTTCGGGACTTGGTCTTGGAAATGACTTCTTCGAAGCTTCGGAGGAGGCTGAAAAAATTTCTCCATTATCTTGGACACTGTTTACTTGCCTCGGATCAAGAGGAGGACCATGACCATATTCTGCCCTCCGAGCTATGGCTTGATCTCCGAAGATTGTCAGAACTCCTGATTGTGTGGGCATCTTCATGCACAAGTAGTTGTGATGCGCCACAGCTCCGAACTGATTCAACATGCCTCGCCCAAAGATGACATTATAAGCATACGGGGCGTCCACCACATCAAAGATAACTTCTTCAGTTCGGGCTAGTAAACCTTCTCCGAAGGTTACTTCCAGGCCTATTTGGCCAAGTGCATCTAGCGGAGGTCCTGCAAAGCCTTGCAGAGGACGAACCGCTGGGAGGAGATGCTTCCGGGAAATGCATAACTGATCGAAGGCTTGTACAAATATGATATCTGCCGAGCTACCTCCGTCAATTAGCACCCTTCGAACTTCTGTTCCTGCAATATCAGCAGTAATAACCAATGGATCTGCATGCGGGAACTTGATACCAGCTGCATCCTCCGCAGAGAAAGATATTGGAACATGAGACCACTCCGGCATTGCAGCTGCAGATGACGAAGTCCCAATGTGGCCTACTTCTCGAACGTACTCTCTTCGCTGTCTCTTGGACATGCTTCCGAGGGTACCTCCTCCGGAGATAGGGAGAACTACTCTCTTCCCTCTATCTTGCCCTTCTTCTTGCTTCGGAGGTGGCATAACATTGGCCACCGGAGGATGCCTCGCAGCATCAAAATTTTCTATCCGCGCCACGGCCTGGACCAGCTCCGAGCGCACTGCTGCTGCTGGACTTCGGTCGGTACTACCTCGACCCGAAGTTCTCTCCAAGTATTCTCCCCGAAGGGTAAGAATAGCCTTGCAGGTGTCAGTTGCATGGCTTCGATTCTCTCCATGAATACAGCAAAAAAGGGTCTGGCCCTTGCCAGCCGTTTTCCCTGGCGGCCTCCAGCCGCTGGACTTGTTCCCTGCAGACTGTGGAGCTCTTGGTGCAAACTTCTGCGGGGGTGCAATGTTTAAGACTTCAGAGCGAGGGTGCTTTTGCCCTCTTCTTCTATCATGTTGTACTTCGGAGACTGGTTCTTGCGGCTGAGCCGAAGTCTTCACCTCTGCTTTAACTTCTGTCAACACTGTCGAAGTAGCAGTAGTCCTCCGAAGCCAACCTTCTTCTGACTTCGAGTACTCCTCGAAGTACGACATCAGTTGTGATACCGTGGTGATGCTCTTTCGATGCAATTTATCCAGAAGGCCTTTATGACTGACGCCTTCCCGAGCCGCATCAACCACTGAAGATGTGGACAGCCCCCGGATTTGCGACTTCGTGTGAGCGAAGCGCTTGAAGTACTGTCTCAATGTTTCTCCGGGGAGCTGCTTCACTTGGAAAAGGCTCCCTGTCGACATGGGGGGCACGAAGGTGCCCTGAAAGTTACTTATGAACTTCTTCTTCAACTGTGACCATGAAGTGATTGATCCTGGCTTTAAAGACCAGAACCATCTCAACGCCACTCCTTGAAGGGCTAATGGGAAGCACTTCGCCATAGTTTCTCTGTCTCCGCCACTAGCCTCGATTGCTAGGGCATAAGAACGCGCAAACTCACTGGGATCTTCGTCTCCGGCATACTTGCAAAGCTTCGAAGCTTTGAACCTCGGATCGAAGCGAACCTTCTGAAGCTCGGGATGCAATGGAGATTCATTGTCGTAAGAGGCGTTCTCCGGGGCTTCGGGATAATCAAGATCGTCGTCTTCGTGCACTTCGGGGATAACTGGGGTGACTTGAGGACGAAGCCTGTTCGCAGCCTCTTGCCGCCACCTTGCTACCTCGGCTTGAAGATTGGCCATTTGAGTGGCCATATCTCTAAGGCTATCTTCATCTCCTCCGGAAGGACCTTCCGGGTCTTGAGAACTGGTATGATCAGTTCGAATCGGAATGGAGGGTGGCAGAGTGGCTCCGGGCGGTCGAAGTGTGGAAGGGGTTGGTGGAGAGGTTTCGTATCCTCGAGGGATAGAAGCCCCTTGCGGAGTTTGAGGTGGAGGGATAGTCGAAGACCCTCCGACTTCGACTGTGTCGAAGGGTATCTCTCCGGAGATCCGAGAGGACCTCCGAGTAGGATTGCGAGGTGCGCTCCGCTTAGGAGGCATGATGCAAAAGGTTGGTAGAGAACGAAGTTTTTTGGACTAGGTTCCCCACGGACGGCGCCAACTGTTGGCGTAAAAGATTACGCTAACAGGTTTCTGTAGAAAAGAAACTAACAAACGAAGTGTTTGCGAAGCAAACTGTTCTAAGCCTCCGAAAGGATAATAACTTAGAATAGTTCGAAAGTGTGTATTCAATCACTTGTAATCGGTCCCTATTACAGGGTGAAATGGGGGGTATTTATAGGCTTAAACATTAAGGAAAAGACCTATTTACCCCTCTATTACAACCGACATTAAGGAAACTGTTCGGTTTCCTTAATAGGGCTAAAATGGTAAAAGACTAATCTAATATGATAGAAGATAAGTCTTCCATCTTAGCTGGCAGAAAAGATCCTGAAGGGCTTTGGTACGAAGACATACTTCGAACAATGCCAGTCTTCGGACTTCGAACGAGGTTCTGGGCATCTTCGAAGATGGTCTTCGGACAATCTTCGAACTGGTTGACTGTCTTTATGCTGCTTCGGCAATAACCCCGAAGATGAGATATTTTCCCCCAATAGATGTATTGTAAGATCTACCATAATATTAGACACCAAAACACTAGACGTAGGGTTATTATCTCCCGGGAGACCCGAACTAGTATGAACCTTAGCTCTTGTGTTCTAAAGTCAACCATAAGGTTCGAAGGCAACGTGCTTCCCTTACAAACATCTGATCATCACCTCGGGTACCCCCTTGGGTGGATTGCTCATTGATTAACTAACACTAAGCTTATAGTGCAATTAGCCTAAGCGATGAAAACATAAAAATGTGTTTCTAGGGGGCCTCGCCCCTTTTATATAGCTATTGATGCCAAGATTTGGTAAAGCCTAGGCCCACTGAAATGTCGCATGGTCAACAAAAGTCAAAAAGGTAATGTCAAAGAAAGTCAAGGAAGCTTGTCTATGCTGTTACAAGACGATCGATCATAGAAGGAGCCGATGGAGATAAGGTGCGGTTAAGATATAGTGCCTGGATAGCAAGTCTCTAGACTAAAATATGTATCTCTAGTTATCTTAGAAAAACACATATCTATCAGCCAACTACTCAACGCATCGCTACCCTTGGTCTCCAAGGTTTATTCCGGTGGGGTTCGACAATCGGAGCTGGGATGCATCATTTCGATCTCCGGTGAAGGGATGAGTCTCGCCACCCTCGACGTCCGTACTGATTAGATTAGTATCCTCACGACTACATCAATTTGGTTTTATCTCTTGAGATGAACCTTGAAATAGTACAGTCGCCGATTGTTCTCAGTGTATTGTCTAGGTCTAACGCTGCATTAGTTCAGTTTGATCTCTTGTATAGATTGATGTGATCTAGGTGTGATAGTTTGAGGTTTCATCATTTAAGTCCGACATTTCTTGCTATTGTATCTCTATCATGATGTATACCGTTCATCTAAATAAAGCATGCTTGATTCTTTGATAAATTATTAAGATCATCGTGACTAGCTACTGTCTCGGTAAGGTCCGATCTAGTTATTGTAATGATTTTCCTGATATAGACTTGTTATCTAGCACATTTTATTTATTTCCATCGGAGTACAAGCCGATGGGTAATCTTTGATTCCACGAATATCCTATCCTCGGCATGGTCATCGTCTCGATAGCCGATAGGCATTCTACTAATGTCATATCTTCTATTCTCTTATCAGTTGTAGGGTCAAACTGATTGGCACGCCTAAAACCCTTTTTCTTAGAAGGTAGGACCTGCACCAGAGTGAAGCAGATCTCCCAAGCCATGCGTGTGTTAAAGTGTGACAAAAAACACACCAACACGCTTTTTGGCACACCCGGTGGGACCATCTCCGACAACCCAACCATGGCGACTGTGTTCAACGATGAAAACATCATCCCGGTCACCATAGAAGCCCTGAGTGATGACCAAAGGTTGGAGCTGCAATGACACGTGGAGGATTTCCAAAAGTCATTCCTACAGTCCTACGGTATGAATTGGATGGGGCATGTTGCCAAGACCAGTATTAGCATTAGAGGGAGGCCAGCTAGAGGAGAGCTCTTAGGCCAACCTAATGGAAATCGTCGACCAAGCAATTCGCCACTCGCTAGCCAACTAGCCTGGGGCGTTGGTCACTACTCTACAAGGGCTGATCAAGAAAGCAATCTAAGGCACTGTGGTCTTTGGATCGCTTCAAGGCCCGGCGTACCTCCTAGATGACCCGACAAAACTACTGCATACTCAACCGGCGATATAACCGCAAGGGCTGATGAGGGTAGAGCAGCTGGGCACTTCTCCTAGCCACGAGGCCATCTGATGAGGACATCCCATCACATGGTCCTATGACTGGTCCGATTACCGTGCATACAGATCCGATCGCTATCACCGGTTATAAAGGTCCGATCACTCGCAGTCGCTCAAAGACGCTACACCATCAGGTTAATTCGCTCCTTCACACCATTGATGTAACTAATGAGAATTGTTTACTATCTAAATCATGTACTTTGATCTTTCTTAGGTTCACACATGAAGCTATGAAGCACCAAGACCTGATTGAAGAGCACGGAGCATAATAAGAGTCGATCGGAAATCTAGGCTGACAGAAGACCCCACTTGCGAGCTTCACCATGGTTAGAATACTGAGAGACGGTGGCTCTATGACCTATGGTTGGAAAGTACATCAAGTAAGCTTTCACACCCAACAAACCGTTCGTCTTTTGGAGTTCCCAAGCTTGAGTTATGGCTAAAACATTGAAGAGTGGTCCAGCAGTCAAACAGTCGCGCGAATTCACAAGACAACCTCTTGAATACTCCACCAGCTGGTTTCACACCTTCCCTGTGTGGAGGGCACGACTCATACTCATCTAGGAGGGTTGTTCCTAGTATAAATACCCCCTCTAGGTCTCTCAAACTCAACTTTTGATCATTTGATAAACCTACCTCTATGGTATATTGCAGCTGAGCTGCTTGAGTGTCTACTCACCCTTGTTTTTGCAAGTTCATCGTGCGTTTGTGAGAAAGATCTCTCTGAGATCCCCCATTTCGTGCTTACGGCTTCCGGTTCGGCCGCACCGTATTGTGTGGATTGGTCCCGACTTGTGGTTCTGCGATCGTTCGGAGATCGAGTCGAAGTCCTCGTGGTTTCGGTGCCTCTCTCCCCGTCGCTTGACTGCAGCCAAACCTTGAGACAGGTATAAAGCTCCCCTAATTCGTACTTGTCGGCTTCCAGTTCGGCTGCACCGACCTGTCGGATTAGTTCCCCGCTGTTCGCAGCAAGTTATCCGCTATTCGTAGCAAGTTATCGTGTTCGAGATTCTACTGCCGTGAAGATCGGACCACCCCAAGGTCGAGTCCTCACCATTTGGTATTAGAGCTTCAGTTGTCACGGTAGGATCTTTACCCTTGATTATCTCTGATTTGATTTATCCATCACTTGTTCGCTTAGTTTTTTTTCCATCCTAGAGTCCACAAAACCGCCACACAAAAAAAAAAATCCGAGCTCTTGTTGGTTCTGTTTTTCTTGTGTTGCTTGCACTCATCTTGTTGTTGGTCACCATCATGTTTTCTAGCACTGTGTTCTTGTCTGTTCATCTTCCGCACCCCCATAGTTATCATCTTGTGTTTGCTGAAAAAAAAAAGAACAAAAAAAAGAAGAGAGATTAAAGAAAAAGAGTCAAAAAAAGAAGAGGACGCTGAAAGGGGCTAGATTGCGGATCGTGTTGTTAAAAAAATTTCAGATCCAAAGGTGCAAGTTTGTGGTACTTGTGACAACAACGTTTCGCATCTTTTGAGTGCTCGCACACTGGGATTTTCAGTACCAAAAGCCCTCCTTGAACAGCCACCTATAGCTCCACAAAAACCGGAAACCGAACTTGTGTCTTGTAATCCTTTCGATCGCTTAATCACATCTGTGGTATAACCACTTGAGCACACTCACAAGCCTCGTGAACGTGTAAGAACTCTGGGTAAGTGGGAGGTGAGGTTGTGTGATTCCACGAATTTTACCTATTCCACTTTCTTTCCCATTGTACTAACATGGCAGGATCTGAATCAAGTGTTCACGGTAGCAACCATGGAGATGAAGAACCCCCTATTGCACGTGCTGAGTTGCGGCAGTTGGGAGACACCCTTTTGCAGGCTATGGAGCGGATGCTTAATGAACGTCTCCCTGCAGCAGGTGGACGGGATCATCAACATCCAAATGAAGAATCCGGTGATGAAAATTTTGGTTTTGGAGATGGGTTTCATGGCCATTATAGAGGTGGTCAGGATGGTGATCAAAGAGCAAGAAGAGGGCATGGACATGATCGACATGTTCACTTTCACAATGAAGAGGAAATTCATAGTGAATCTGATGAGGGATTTGATAATAATGAGAACCCCTTTGCTGACCATAGGCGGTTTGGACACCACCATGGTCGCCGTGGAGGTGCTGGTCGTGCTGTGCACCATGGTCAGCATAATCGGGATGATCCGGACAGCATTGCTCGTGTCAAGTTGAGTGTCCCTAAATTCGCTGGTCGGGAAGATGCTGATGCATATCTCGAGTGGGAAGAGCAATGTGATCAGATTTTTAGAATACACAATCTCTCTAACCGAAGGTGTGTTGATCTTGCTTTTGTTGAATTCTCGGGTTATGCTCTCACTTGGTGGAATCAAATACAAGAAAGTCAGCTTGTGTTGGGACGTGATCATATCAACACATGGGATGAAATGAAGAGAGTGATGAGGAGACGATTTGTACCCTTAAGTTATCAGCGTGACCTTCGCAATAGGTTGCAAAATCTGAAGCAAGGTTCTAGGTCGGTTGATGATTATTATAAGGAAATGGAGTTACTCTTGGTTCATACCGGAACAAGAGAAGATGTTGAATCAAAGATGGCAAGATTTCTGCATGGTCTCAATGATGAAATCTCTGGCTTTGTTGAGATGTTTCCATATCATAATCTGCCGGATCTTGTTGATCAAGCTATGCGCACGGAGAGAAAAATTCAGCAAGAGGGCCGTCGAAGGACTTATGGTAGTCAGACACTTTCAGCACCATGGCGTAAGCAGCAAGGTGGAACTTCTTATGCTACTGGTCGATCTCAAACCACAGCAAGACCTACTCAATCTATTGGTGCTGCAAAGCCAATGGTTTCCACTACCTCTGCACCTTCGGTACAACAACAACCGCAGCGATCTACTACAAAATCAGTAGCTCCCTCTATTGCATCAACTGCTGCTTCATCCTCGCATAGCAGAGAAATTGTGTGCCACAAGTGCAAGGGTCGTGGCCACATTGCTGCTCAATGTCCAAGCAGAAGAACAATGATTGTGAATGAACAGGGAGAGTGGGAATCAGAGAGTGATCAAGAAGATGATGCTCCAAGATATGATGAAGAAATTGTAAGTGAGGGAAGTGAAATTCAACCCGAGGAAGGTGACAATAATTGCTTCATCTCTCGTCGAGCTCTCAATGTGAATGTTGTGCAAGAGGATAATGAGCAGCGGCACAATCTTTTTCATACCCGAGGCATGATCAAAGATAAGTTAAGCCGAATTATTGTTGATAATGGTAGCTGCAATAACATTGCAAGTCAGGAGTTAGTGGATAGATTGGGCTTGAAACAGAGACGTCATCCCGAGCCATACAAGATGCAATGGCTTAGTGATAGTGGCGCCTTGCGTGTGAACAATATGGTAACCGTTCCTTTCTCTATTGGGAGGTACCATGATGAGGTGGAGTGTGATGTGGTGCCTATGCAAGCTTTCCAATTGTTGTTGGGAAGACCTTGGTTATTTGATCGTGATGCTCAGATTTGCGGTCGATCCAACAAAGTTGTGCTTACATACAGAGGAGAGAAACTCACTTTGCTCCCTTTGACACCGAATGAAATCTTGAAGGATGATCTGAAAAGAAAACAGCGAGAGAGCGAGAAACAATCTTGTGAGAGCCACCAACATCGTGAGAAAGAGAGTCCAAGGCGAAAGAAAACTCCACAGCCAAAAAGAACCAAGCCAAAGGGAACAGAGGGATTAGTCATGATGGCTAGGAAAAGGGATCTAAAAGAATTGAGTGAACCCGATGCCATGTTCTTTGTACTACTGTGCAAGGACACTCTTCTTTCTTCTAACTTACCATCTACTTTGCCTAGTGTTGTTTTGGATGTGTTGCAGGAATTTGAAGACGTGTTTCCAGAGGAAGTACCACCTGGGCTGCCACCAAAGAGAGGAATTGAGCATCAAATTGATCTTGTTCCTGGTGCTTCACTTCCTAACCGTGCTCCCTACTGCACCAATCCCGAAGAAACAAAGGAAATTCAGCGTCAAGTTCAGGAGCTCATCAACAAGTGTTATGTAAGGGAAAGTCTCTCTTCATGTGCTGTTTCTGTTCTTTTAGTTCCTAAGAAATATGGATCATGGAGAATGTGTGTGGATTGTCATGCTATTAACAACATCACTATTAGATATAGGCATCCCATACCGAGACTTGATGATATGCTTGATGAACTTAGTGGTGCTATCATTTTTACTAAAATTGACCTAAGAAGTGGCTACCACCAAATTCGAATGAGAGAAGGAGATGAGTGGAAAACAACCTTCAAAACAAAATTTGGGCTTTATGAATGGTTGGTAATGCCTTTTGGATTGACAAATGCTCCTAGTACTTTCATGAGATTGATGAATCATGTGCTTAGAACCTTCCTTGGAAAGTTTGTTGTGGTTTACTTTGATGACATCTTAATTTACAGCAATTCACTTGAAGAACATGTTGAACATGTAAAATGTGTGCTCGATGTTTTGAGGAAAGAATGCTTGTACACTAACCTTGCCAAGTGCACCTTTTGCACCGATAAGGTAGTGTTTCTTGGCTTTGTTGTTTCAGGTCAAGGTGTGGAGGTAGATGAAGAGAAGGACGTTCCCTTCCACTGGGGTGATGTGCAAAATAAGGCATTTGATTAGCTGAAAATGAAGTTAACAACAGCCCCACTCCTTGCACTTCCAGACTTTGGAAAGACTTTTGAAATTGAATGTGATGCAAGTGGTGTAGGGATTGGTGGCGTGCTCATGCAGCAAGATTGCTCTGTCTGTCTCATGCTCTTACAGGAAGCTCATGCTGGAGGACTTATGGGTCACTTTGGGGCCAAAAAAATGGAACAAGTCCTGGCCGATCACTTCTATTGGCCCAAGATGAGGAGGGACGTGGAACGATATGTCGTACGATGTGCAACCTGCCACAGAGCTAAGTCCCGCTTGCACCCGCATGGTTTATACACCCCTCTACCTATTCCTAGAGTTCCGTGGGAAGACATTTCAATGGATTTTGTTCTTGGTTTACCTCGAACTAAGAGGGGGAGGGATTCAATCTTTGTTGTGGTTGATCGTTTCAGCAAAATGGCTCACTTTATACCCTGTCATAAGAGCGATGATGCTTCACACATTGCTGAATTGTTTTTCAGGGAAATTATACGGCTACATGGAGTACCCCGAACTATTGTTTCAGATCGCGACGCCAAATTCTTGATCTATGTCGCGCCCCGATTTAATAAATCAGGACTTTATTGAAATTCCATAGAAAATCAATAAAACAAGACGTTCATCATGCGACCACGTACAAATACGAGCAATCATTCACGGTTCGTAGACCGCATTAATACAAAAGTGAATAAAGGTGAAGAGAAACTAATAAAATAAGGGTCCTAGATGAACGCCTCCTTCCAGTCTCGCCTTGACTGGGTCGCTACTCCAGACCTGCATCTTCCTCGTAGTAGACGGGCTCTGATGTTGTAAGTCAACGGGGTGAGTACAGATGTACTCAGCAAGCCACCGAATGCAATTATAATGCAAGGTAAATAACAAGGGAGAAAGTGGCTAGTTTTGCGGAAGCAGCATAATTGTAAAGCATTAAGTGTGATCAATTTATTAGTACTGAAAAGTAAACACGTGTATGCATCATCATCTTCTAACTCGAGGAGTACGTTTCACCTCCTCGCACAACAGTCCTTACATGCCATGAATAACTCAAACCTTCAAACAATTGTAAACTAACTGCGAGTAGTCACACAACCCGCCCTTGACCGTGGGCTCGGCTTTTCGAAAAGATTGATTTTACTCTGATCAGAGATGTACCACTGTACCCACAAGGCACGCACTCATCACTTACACCGAAGTGTAACGAGATGACCCATTTCACGGGAACTCGTGCCAAAACCTTCCATATGGTCTTCCCCGACTCAACAGCACCCTCTTATAGGTTTCATATGGTGTCCCGACGCGTCGGTGTCCCACCATACCCCCCCTTGAGCCTCCTTTGGTACAAGTCGCCCGCAGGCTAGCCCCTTGCCCCCTCCACTATGGTGCCGAGAGACAGAGTGTTCCACACTTCCAGTTAGGACTTACCCATTAGACTTGTGGTTGGTACGGAAGTGCTTTGCAACAGATCCCGCAGACCGGTCCTTATAGTGCCCCGGGTGCGACAAACCAGTTTCCGAGCTTGCACCCGGAACCCACCATACTTATAACATAGCCTACTCCAACAGAGTCCAGAGACAAGAATAACGGGGTATTTCATATGCCAGAATCCATCTAACTACGACTCATTCCTTATATCCTATAGCGGTTGTGCCGGTACATTGGGCACTAGCTAATATTTTATAGTAGAGTGACAAGGAGTTATGGCTCAATAAGCATGGCTTGGGTTTGCACACAAGGACGGGGATATAATAATTATAAGTGTAAGGCTTGATATTTGACTAATGCAATATTAACCTATGAGTTATAGCGATAGTTTATTAAAACATGGGCTCAATATGATCAACTGTTTCCACAGAGGTGGTCGATGACTTGCCTTGATCCGTGAATGGTGAAGGTGGAACCTCGGGTTAGAACTCCGGATCTTCGACGACGTTGTAATCTTCTCGATACGGAAAAGTAAATAAAGCATTCAATAAACAATCCAAATCAATCATACTAACATACATGTTTATGTTGGATAAAGCATAGTAGATAGAGTCTTAACTTTTAGGGATTTGTTACTTAAACATTTAAGATTAATTTTTAATGAGATTCCTTAATTTTATAACTTGATGTGATTATTTTTCCTAAGGGGGTTTTTATTTTTCCCTTTCTTAAAGTTGAAGTAAAAAGTTATAAAATGACCTTAATGTTTTTATGGCATTAATAGAGTGACATTAGGTTATTTAGATCTTCTGAAGTTTGTTATATAAGTTTTAGGATAGTTTCATAAAGGGTTGACTTTTTCTTTAATGCCTTAATTAAATGTCCTAAAAGGGCATTTACAATATCCTTTAATGGAACAAAGTGGGTAAAAATGAATATTCTATTTTTATGGTAAAAATAGTAAACTCAAGTTGTTAGGTTCTCTAAAGTTATTATACAAGTTGTCATGACATTTTTATCAAGTGTTTATCTTCTTTCATATGACTTACTTTATTATCCTACAAGGGCTTTTGCAATATTAATTAATAGATTAAAGTGGGCTAAGTGAACATGTTATTTTTATTGCATTGAAACAGTGGAATCAAGTCATTAAGTCCTTTGGATTTATTATCTAAATTTTCATGATATTTTTGTAAAGTGTTATATTTCTATTATATGAGTTAATTATTAAATGGGCCTAGGGGATGTTTATTTAATGACTTATAATGGGCAAAATGAATTGTTACATCTTTATTGGTTTACAAACAATGTACTGGAGTTAATAGACCCCCTAGAAGTATTATATAAATTTCTAAGAGTTTTTCTGTATTTAATTGGAATATTAATCAAATCCTAAAGGGGTCTTAGGGATGTAATTTAGTAAAATGTCATGGACAAATTGGTTATTACATTTTTATTGTATTAACCATAGTGAATTAGAGCCATTATATCTTCTGATATTATTTTATAAGTTTTTAAGGGTTTATCTGAATTATTTTATTGAAATATTAATTAACTCCTAAAGGGGATTTTTCTTTATTATTTAATAAGATTATTATGTGCCAAATAAACATATTGTTTTTATTGCATAAAAGTGTAGAGAATGAAAAGACAAATTTTCCAGAACTAAAATGGTGAAATTTGGAGTTAATTTGAGCAAGATATGAATTTTGGAAGTTTAAACTATTTTTCTGAATTATTTTAAAACCAGAAAACAGCTTTGGTCCACGGTGAACTGGGTTCACCGTGAACCGGCGGCTGTGCGAGTGAGCCGGGCACGTGGTCGCGGTCGGATCCAGATCCGACGGCCACGATTTAATGAAGATCCGAGCGTCCAGATTGAACCGTACCGGTCAACAGAAGTCAACCGTGAATCTGGGCGCTCGGTTTCGCTTTTAATCTGTACCGCACGTTTCTGATCGGACGGCTACCGCCCCGTCCGGCACGGCACGCACGGGAAGGGGGTACGTACCCCTCTTCCCCGACTCCGGTAGAACTCCGGCGAGGGATTCCCGGCGACGGCGATGTCCTAGGGCACGACCGAGGCTAAAAATGGATAGAGGGGCATGAGGGGAGCCTAGGCTTACCGGCGATGAGGAGGTTGGAGCAGAGGTGGCGACCGGCGGCGAGGGGATGGCGTCGGGCTTGCTCGGGTGCGACGGCGACGAGACGATCCCGAGGTGATCCGGCCCAACGGAGGTGGGGCCGAGGGAGGGTGAGCGACGGCGGTCCCGTTGGTGCTGTTGGCGAGGGCGACGGTGGCCCAGAGCGCCGGTGAGGGGCTGCCGGAGGGGAAACAGGGGAAAATCCCAAAAGATCGCGGCGGCGCTCGGGTAGACGAGGGCTTGTGCTCTTTTCGGTTTGCCTGAGTGCGGTGGTGGCGAGGGCTCTTATAGGCTCGTCGACGGCAAGAGAACGGCAGGCAATCCGAGGGAATCCGAGGGATTCCAAAATACTCCGGCGAAGAATTCCAAAGCTCGGGTTGGCTTCTATTTGGGCGAAAACGCGTCGGGTATGGGCGGAAGGGGATCACCGGCGATCAAGGAAGGTGATCACGGGCTCAATCCTGCGGATCCGGGCGGCCGACGGCGAGATCGGGGAGGGGGCCGACGGAAATGGAAGGGGAGATCCCCTTCCATGGTTGAAGACGAAGCTGACAGGTGGCCCCCACCTGTCAGCGGCTGCGAACGGAAGGGAAGAGGCCGACAGGCGGGCCAGGCTTGGCAGCGACCGAAGGGGTGCGGGCGGAGGCTGACATGTGGACCCGGCGGAGCGTGCGGGAGAGGAGAGAGGGGGAAGAATGGCGCCGACAAGCGGGTCCCACCCGACAGCGAGAGAGGGGGCGCGTGGCGGGGACTGACGTGTGGGCCTGTGGGGGCGTGGCGCGCGCGGAGAGAGGGGACGATGGTGCTGACAGGGCGGCCCCGCCTGTCAACGGCCGAGGGGGGGGGGAGGCTGGGCCGGGCCGAGGAGAAAGGAGGGGGGGCGGTCCAATAAGGTTTAAAATTCTTTTCTCAATTAAAATAATTCCAGAATATCAATTATTTGATTAATGCTTGAGGCACTGTTGCTAAAATTTTGTAAAGATTCTCAAAAATATTTCTTGGCTTCTAGTTTACCCCATAAAATTTTCAAGTCCAAATTTTGAATATTGGTCTCTGTTTGGCTTTAATAGGGCTCTTTTAGGGTTTTTATTAATAATAAAATTCAGAAATTCTTTTATTTATTATATTTCTTTATTTTATTCCCTTTTAATTTTGGGGCTGTTACAATCCTATCCCCCTTACAGAGAATCTCGTCCTCGAGATTCGAAGCGAACCTCGGGAAGACTAAGGGACGGAGTTCTACTGGTGCTCTGGGTTAGGAGGAGGAGTTACATCAGGAGTAGGCAAAGCGATCTCTGGATCCGGGTTGGTTGAGATCAAATTGGGAGTGTCCTTGGTTGTATCTGGTTTCTCTTTGTGGTGATCTAGAGTCTGTTTCTCTGAATTTGGGATGGAGGATGGTACCCGCTTGGGATAGGGGCAGTTGTTGGCGTAGTGTCCTCCTTGGCGACAGTTGTAGCATACAATTGGCTTGCCGTTCCTGTCCCTCTTGTATCCGGTAGTTGGTACTGGTGTCTTTCTGGCTGGCGGTGCTTGGGGTGGGATGTCTGTGCTTGGCCCTCCTAGGCTGGTTCGTAGCTTGGCAGAGGTTGGGGCTTGAGGTGGAATTACTCTGGTTTCTGGTATAATTGCTTCATTCACCAATCTTTGAAAGTTGGCGAAGTCCCCGTGGATTAGTTGAAGGGAGAGCTCGTGTTGGTGTTGTTGGAGACGGAACAATTGTGCCTGCTGCTCTTGCATCTGCTTTTGTAGTTGTTGCATCTGGGTAAGCAGTGTGGCGATCAGTTGGTTCTGTTTTGTCATCATCTCCGCAAATGTGGGATGATAGACAACAGGGGTCTGCTGACGTCCAACTTCACCCCACTGAGGCAGATTGCCTGAGGTGTTTCCATCGTGTGGAGCTCCGGATCCTTGGTTGTTGGTCATCCTGAAGTTGAAGGGTTTCAAAAAGGAGGTGCCGTCATTAAGGGGAAATGGTTACTGATTTTTATTGCCTAAGATGGATAATTTGACCTAGATGTTTTATGTTAGTCCCTTATTACTTTCATACTCATGCCCTATATCATTTTTAATATAAATGATTTATCATGTAGTTTATTCACTCAACATTCGTGTTGTAATATATTTTATTAATTTGTGTTAGAGGTTTAAGATGAAGTGAGGTTGATTATATCTCATTGAATTCCTTGGTATCAAAATTCCAGGAAAAATTTTGGAACACAATTAGATGCTTAGGAGAATTTTTAGGAAAAATACTCTAGCTAATTTTAAATGAAATTTTTAGGCCCATATTTTAGCTTTCCTCTTTCTTGATTTATCCTTTCCTTGGAATTTATTTATTTTATTTTTAATGCCTGGCGAAAATCAAGGTGTTACAATCCTAACTTCCTTAACAAGAATCTCGTCCCGAGATTCGGAAAGGCTAGAAGTAGGAGGTTAAAGATAGGCTTCAAGTCTGCATTTTCATAGATTGGGCTTTGGCTAAGTTAGGGCTTTCCTGACAACTTGTCTTGACTTTATGATTGGAGTTGATCTCGCAGAACGGCGACGAATGAATTATGAGACTAGAGGTAGATTCTCTCTTTGATAATGGGATTATGATTCAATAGGTCTAGGTAAATGAGATTAAGCTTTTATTTCAAAATGTATCGTTCTTGCGATTTCATATATTTATATATTCATTCATGCCTTATTTTTGACATGAATGGTAATACAATCAAGTAAAAAGAAAAGCAATCAACCGTAAATCTACGTCTACGGTAGCTCAGGGGACGACTCGATCACGGGCTCGCGGGAGACGGTTGGGGTCGAGGAACTTGACGGTCCGGCGGGTGGAGCACTGTGGGAGATCCTCTTGGGCCTCACGGTAGGGATCCGAAGGGGTTTCTTCTTGCGAGGCAGAAGAGGTGCGATCTCCTCAAGGTCCTTCTTCAAGTCTTTGAGCTGCTGGCGGAGCTGGGCATTGACCATGGCGCCTTGGCGTAGAAGCTCGTTCTGACGCCTCAACTCCTCTACCTCGAGAGTCAGCTGGGGGTTCTGCTGGACTTGTCGACGGAGCTCAGCATTCTCGCGGGCCAGGTTCTCCGATGAGTGACGGTAGAAGTCGATGGTGTCGTGCTGGCTATCTGCGTCGAGGACGGCCTCCGTATGAAGGTTGTCCATGGCCTCCAAAAGTCTCATGGTGCGGGCGATGGCGGAGTTGTCCTGAGGGAGGGAGTTGATGTAGATGCTGCGGTGACTCCCTGGCGTACGCATGGGCATGAAGCGGTAGATGGTGTCGCGAAGGTGGCAGTCATAGACCAGTCGAAGCTCGGCGAGGGACTGGAGAGCGGCTCGCTGGCTGGCCACCACGAATGAAGGTCCTCCAACTCCATGGGTGTAGAAGGGTGGCTGCGTGGAAGAGGGGCGGATCACAACCGTGACCTCGCAGTAGCTCTCATTCGCATCGGGAAAAATCCCGTGGAACGCAGGCTCATGGGGAAACCCCAAAAAGTCGACGAGCACGCGAAGCTCGCGGATGAATCCGGCCTCGTCACGAAGAGTCCCGCTCATGGTGTGAACCGGCATCTATAAAAGAGAGAAAATTTTGTGAAAACCTCGGGAGATGAGAGGATAAGTAATCTTTTGTAAAATATAGTGAATATATATAAGTCCTAAGGTCAGGTCTGTTTGGCTTCCTACAGTCAAGTCGGCTCTGATACCATCTTGTCGCGCCCCGATTTAATAAATCAGGACTTTATTGAAATTCCATAGAAAATCAATAAAACAAGACGTTCATCATGCGACCACGTACAAATACGAGCAATCATTCACGGTTCGTAGACCGCATTAATACAAAAGTGAATAAAGGTGAAGAGAAACTAATAAAATAAGGGTCCTAGATGAACGCCTCCTTCCAGTCTCGCCTTGACTGGGTCGCTACTCCAGACCTGCATCTTCCTCGTAGTAGACGGGCTCTGATGTTGTAAGTCAACGGGGTGAGTACAGATGTACTCAGCAAGCCACCGAATGCAATTATAATGCAAGGTAAATAACAAGGGAGAAAGTGGCTAGTTTTGCGGAAGCAGCATAATTGTAAAGCATTAAGTGTGATCAATTTATTAGTACTGAAAAGTAAACACGTGTATGCATCATCATCTTCTAACTCGAGGAGTACGTTTCACCTCCTCGCACAACAGTCCTTACATGCCATGAATAACTCAAACCTTCAAACAATTGTAAACTAACTGCGAGTAGTCACACAACCCGCCCTTGACCGTGGGCTCGGCTTTTCGAAAAGATTGATTTTACTCTGATCAGAGATGTACCACTGTACCCACAAGGCACGCACTCATCACTTACACCGAAGTGTAACGAGATGACCCATTTCACGGGAACTCGTGCCAAAACCTTCCATATGGTCTTCCCCGACTCAACAGCACCCTCTTATAGGTTTCATATGGTGTCCCGACGCGTCGGTGTCCCACCATACCCCCCCTTGAGCCTCCTTTGGTACAAGTCGCCCGCAGGCTAGCCCCTTGCCCCCTCCACTATGGTGCCGAGAGACAGAGTGTTCCACACTTCCAGTTAGGACTTACCCATTAGACTTGTGGTTGGTACGGAAGTGCTTTGCAACAGATCCCGCAGACCGGTCCTTATAGTGCCCCGGGTGCGACAAACCAGTTTCCGAGCTTGCACCCGGAACCCACCATACTTATAACATAGCCTACTCCAACAGAGTCCAGAGACAAGAATAACGGGGTATTTCATATGCCAGAATCCATCTAACTACGACTCATTCCTTATATCCTATAGCGGTTGTGCCGGTACATTGGGCACTAGCTAATATTTTATAGTAGAGTGACAAGGAGTTATGGCTCAATAAGCATGGCTTGGGTTTGCACACAAGGACGGGGATATAATAATTATAAGTGTAAGGCTTGATATTTGACTAATGCAATATTAACCTATGAGTTATAGCGATAGTTTATTAAAACATGGGCTCAATATGATCAACTGTTTCCACAGAGGTGGTCGATGACTTGCCTTGATCCGTGAATGGTGAAGGTGGAACCTCGGGTTAGAACTCCGGATCTTCGACGACGTTGTAATCTTCTCGATACGGAAAAGTAAATAAAGCATTCAATAAACAATCCAAATCAATCATACTAACATACATGTTTATGTTGGATAAAGCATAGTAGATAGAGTCTTAACTTTTAGGGATTTGTTACTTAAACATTTAAGATTAATTTTTAATGAGATTCCTTAATTTTATAACTTGATGTGATTATTTTTCCTAAGGGGGTTTTTATTTTTCCCTTTCTTAAAGTTGAAGTAAAAAGTTATAAAATGACCTTAATGTTTTTATGGCATTAATAGAGTGACATTAGGTTATTTAGATCTTCTGAAGTTTGTTATATAAGTTTTAGGATAGTTTCATAAAGGGTTGACTTTTTCTTTAATGCCTTAATTAAATGTCCTAAAAGGGCATTTACAATATCCTTTAATGGAACAAAGTGGGTAAAAATGAATATTCTATTTTTATGGTAAAAATAGTAAACTCAAGTTGTTAGGTTCTCTAAAGTTATTATACAAGTTGTCATGACATTTTTATCAAGTGTTTATCTTCTTTCATATGACTTACTTTATTATCCTACAAGGGCTTTTGCAATATTAATTAATAGATTAAAGTGGGCTAAGTGAACATGTTATTTTTATTGCATTGAAACAGTGGAATCAAGTCATTAAGTCCTTTGGATTTATTATCTAAATTTTCATGATATTTTTGTAAAGTGTTATATTTCTATTATATGAGTTAATTATTAAATGGGCCTAGGGGATGTTTATTTAATGACTTATAATGGGCAAAATGAATTGTTACATCTTTATTGGTTTACAAACAATGTACTGGAGTTAATAGACCCCCTAGAAGTATTATATAAATTTCTAAGAGTTTTTCTGTATTTAATTGGAATATTAATCAAATCCTAAAGGGGTCTTAGGGATGTAATTTAGTAAAATGTCATGGACAAATTGGTTATTACATTTTTATTGTATTAACCATAGTGAATTAGAGCCATTATATCTTCTGATATTATTTTATAAGTTTTTAAGGGTTTATCTGAATTATTTTATTGAAATATTAATTAACTCCTAAAGGGGATTTTTCTTTATTATTTAATAAGATTATTATGTGCCAAATAAACATATTGTTTTTATTGCATAAAAGTGTAGAGAATGAAAAGACAAATTTTCCAGAACTAAAATGGTGAAATTTGGAGTTAATTTGAGCAAGATATGAATTTTGGAAGTTTAAACTATTTTTCTGAATTATTTTAAAACCAGAAAACAGCTTTGGTCCACGGTGAACTGGGTTCACCGTGAACCGGCGGCTGTGCGAGTGAGCCGGGCACGTGGTCGCGGTCGGATCCAGATCCGACGGCCACGATTTAATGAAGATCCGAGCGTCCAGATTGAACCGTACCGGTCAACAGAAGTCAACCGTGAATCTGGGCGCTCGGTTTCGCTTTTAATCTGTACCGCACGTTTCTGATCGGACGGCTACCGCCCCGTCCGGCACGGCACGCACGGGAAGGGGGTACGTACCCCTCTTCCCCGACTCCGGTAGAACTCCGGCGAGGGATTCCCGGCGACGGCGATGTCCTAGGGCACGACCGAGGCTAAAAATGGATAGAGGGGCATGAGGGGAGCCTAGGCTTACCGGCGATGAGGAGGTTGGAGCAGAGGTGGCGACCGGCGGCGAGGGGATGGCGTCGGGCTTGCTCGGGTGCGACGGCGACGAGACGATCCCGAGGTGATCCGGCCCAACGGAGGTGGGGCCGAGGGAGGGTGAGCGACGGCGGTCCCGTTGGTGCTGTTGGCGAGGGCGACGGTGGCCCAGAGCGCCGGTGAGGGGCTGCCGGAGGGGAAACAGGGGAAAATCCCAAAAGATCGCGGCGGCGCTCGGGTAGACGAGGGCTTGTGCTCTTTTCGGTTTGCCTGAGTGCGGTGGTGGCGAGGGCTCTTATAGGCTCGTCGACGGCAAGAGAACGGCAGGCAATCCGAGGGAATCCGAGGGATTCCAAATACTCCGGCGAAGAATTCCAAAGCTCGGGTTGGCTTCTATTTGGGCGAAAACGCGTCGGGTATGGGCGGAAGGGGATCACCGGCGATCAAGGAAGGTGATCACGGGCTCAATCCTGCGGATCCGGGCGGCCGACGGCGAGATCGGGGAGGGGGCCGACGGAAATGGAAGGGGAGATCCCCTTCCATGGTTGAAGACGAAGCTGACAGGTGGCCCCCACCTGTCAGCGGCTGCGAACGGAAGGGAAGAGGCCGACAGGCGGGCCAGGCTTGGCAGCGACCGAAGGGGTGCGGGCGGAGGCTGACATGTGGACCCGGCGGAGCGTGCGGGAGAGGAGAGAGGGGGAAGAATGGCGCCGACAAGCGGGTCCCACCCGACAGCGAGAGAGGGGGCGCGTGGCGGGGACTGACGTGTGGGCCTGTGGGGGCGTGGCGCGCGCGGAGAGAGGGGACGATGGTGCTGACAGGGCGGCCCCGCCTGTCAACGGCCGAGGGGGGGGGAGGCTGGGCCGGGCCGAGGAGAAAGGAGGGGGGCGGTCCAATAAGGTTTAAAATTCTTTTCTCAATTAAAATAATTCCAGAATATCAATTATTTGATTAATGCTTGAGGCACTGTTGCTAAAATTTTGTAAAGATTCTCAAAAATATTTCTTGGCTTCTAGTTTACCCCATAAAATTTTCAAGTCCAAATTTTGAATATTGGTCTCTGTTTGGCTTTAATAGGGCTCTTTTAGGGTTTTTATTAATAATAAAATTCAGAAATTCTTTTATTTATTATATTTCTTTATTTTATTCCCTTTTAATTTTGGGGCTGTTACAATCCTATCCCCCTTACAGAGAATCTCGTCCTCGAGATTCGAAGCGAACCTCGGGAAGACTAAGGGACGGAGTTCTACTGGTGCTCTGGGTTAGGAGGAGGAGTTACATCAGGAGTAGGCAAAGCGATCTCTGGATCCGGGTTGGTTGAGATCAAATTGGGAGTGTCCTTGGTTGTATCTGGTTTCTCTTTGTGGTGATCTAGAGTCTGTTTCTCTGAATTTGGGATGGAGGATGGTACCCGCTTGGGATAGGGGCAGTTGTTGGCGTAGTGTCCTCCTTGGCGACAGTTGTAGCATACAATTGGCTTGCCGTTCCTGTCCCTCTTGTATCCGGTAGTTGGTACTGGTGTCTTTCTGGCTGGCGGTGCTTGGGGTGGGATGTCTGTGCTTGGCCCTCCTAGGCTGGTTCGTAGCTTGGCAGAGGTTGGGGCTTGAGGTGGAATTACTCTGGTTTCTGGTATAATTGCTTCATTCACCAATCTTTGAAAGTTGGCGAAGTCCCCGTGGATTAGTTGAAGGGAGAGCTCGTGTTGGTGTTGTTGGAGACGGAACAATTGTGCCTGCTGCTCTTGCATCTGCTTTTGTAGTTGTTGCATCTGGGTAAGCAGTGTGGCGATCAGTTGGTTCTGTTTTGTCATCATCTCCGCAAATGTGGGATGATAGACAACAGGGGTCTGCTGACGTCCAACTTCACCCCACTGAGGCAGATTGCCTGAGGTGTTTCCATCGTGTGGAGCTCCGGATCCTTGGTTGTTGGTCATCCTGAAGTTGAAGGGTTTCAAAAAGGAGGTGCCGTCATTAAGGGGAAATGGTTACTGATTTTTATTGCCTAAGATGGATAATTTGACCTAGATGTTTTATGTTAGTCCCTTATTACTTTCATACTCATGCCCTATATCATTTTTAATATAAATGATTTATCATGTAGTTTATTCACTCAACATTCGTGTTGTAATATATTTTATTAATTTGTGTTAGAGGTTTAAGATGAAGTGAGGTTGATTATATCTCATTGAATTCCTTGGTATCAAAATTCCAGGAAAAATTTTGGAACACAATTAGATGCTTAGGAGAATTTTTAGGAAAAATACTCTAGCTAATTTTAAATGAAATTTTTAGGCCCATATTTTAGCTTTCCTCTTTCTTGATTTATCCTTTCCTTGGAATTTATTTATTTTATTTTTAATGCCTGGCGAAAATCAAGGTGTTACAATCTACTTTTGGAAGACCTTGTGGGGAAAGCTGGGGACTAGACTGCTGTTCTCTACAACTTGTCATCCACAAACGGATGGACAAACTGAAGTTGTGAATCGTACCTTGTCAACGTTGCTGCGAGCTGTGCTAAAAAAAGAACTTGAAGCTATGGGAAGAGAGCTTGCCACATGTGGAATTCGCTTACAACAGGGCGGTACACTCTACCACAAATTTTTGCCCATTTGAAATTGTTTATGGCTTCAAACCCCTTGCTCCCATCGATCTATTACCTTTGCCTATGCAGGAACGCACCAACCTTGACGCAAGCAAGCGTGCTGATGCTGTCAAGAAGCTCCATGAACAAACAAGAGCGAACATCGAAAAGATGACCAAGTTGTATGAAAAGCGCGCCAACAAGGGACGCAAGAAAATGGTGTTCGAACCAGGAGATCTGGTTTGGGTTCACCTTCGCAAGGAGCATTTTCCAGATCAGCGCAAGTGCAAGCTGCAACCACGAGCAGATAGTCCGTTCAAAGTACTCCAAAAAATCAATGACAACGCCTATGTGATTGACCTTCCGAGCAAATATGGTGTGAGTGCAACCTTCAACGTCACTGACCTTTCACCCTTCCATGGGGAAGAAGAGTCGAGGACGACTCCTTTTCAAGAGGGGGAGGATGATGAGGACATCCCATCACATGGTCCTATGACTGGTCCGATTACCGTGCATACAGATCCGATCGCTATCACCGGTTATAAAGGTCCGATCACTCGCAGTCGCTCAAAGACGCTACACCATCAGGTTAATTCGCTCCTTCACACCATTGATGTAACTAATGAGAATTGTTTACTATCTAAATCATGTACTTTTATCTTGCTTAGGTTCACACATGAAGATATGAAGCACCAAGACCTGATTGAAGAGCACGGAGCATAATAAGAGTCGATCGGAAATCTAGGCTGACAGAAGGCCCCACTTGCGAGCTTCACCATGGTTAGAATACTGAGAGACGGTGGCTCTATGACCTATGGTTGGAAAGGACATCAAGTCAGCTTTCACACCCAACAAACCGTTCGTCTTTTGGAGTTCCCAAGCTTGAGTTATGGCTAAAACATTGAAGAGTGGTCCAGCAGTCAAACAGTCGCGCGAATTCACAAGACAACCTCTTGAATACTCCACCAGCTGGTTTCACACCTTCCCTGTGTGGAGGGCACGACTCATACTCATCTATGAGGGTTGTTCCTAGTATAAATACCCCCCTCTAGGTCTCTCAAACTCAACTTTTGATCATTTGATAAACCTACCTCTATGGTATATTGCAGCTGAGCCGCTTGAGTGTCTACTCACCCTTGTTCTTGCAAGTTCATCGTGTGCTTGTGAGAAAGATCTCTCTGAGATCCCCCATTTCGTGCTTACGGCTTCCGGTTCGGCCGCACCGTATTGTGTGGATTGGTCCCGGCTTGTGGTTCTGCGATCGTTCGGAGATCGAGTCGAAGTCCTCGTGGTTTCGGTGCCTCTCTCCCCGTCGCTTGACTGCAGCCAAACCTTGAGACAGGTATAAAGCTCCCCTAATTCGTGCTTGTCGGCTTCCAGTTCGGCTGCACCGACCTGTCGGATTAGTTCCCCGCTGTTCGCAGCAAGTTATCCGCTATTCGTAGCAAGTTATCGTGTTCGAGATTCTACTGCCGTGAAGATCGGGCCACCCCAAGGTCGAGTCCTCACCACCATCAAGACGGCTCATCTAGCAAGCCTAGTATAGGGTCTGCCACAGAGCGCATCATATACCATGGAGAGGAATGCGCCAGCGCTAGTCCCAATGTTCGACATGAGGTTATCAAGACAGGGGTGCCACCGGTGACATATGACGTCGCTAGGAACACAGTGCTAGACCTTGTTCCGATAAGGGGGGAATCTTATGGCGTCCCTCCCAGGTATCATTAGACGACGTATTATGGTGCACAACCCTACAGTGATGAGGGGAAGTATGGGAGCAATGTTGTCTAGCAGGAGCAATATCAACAGGCTCCCACACCCGGCCAATATCTGACGTCGGGAAAGTAAGAAGATGAATGGGTGAATCGGATCACGGAGGTCATCAGGGATCAGTTTGGGTTGAAGCCCAAAGAACAGACGTACCTATATCGGTGACCATATCTAGAATGGGTCGATCGAGTGTCATTGCCTGGCCGATACAAGTTGTCCGGTTTCACCAAATTTTTAGGACATGACTCGATCTCCACGATTGAGCATATTAGCCACTTCCTCGCCCAGTGTAGAGAGGCATCGGTTGACGAGGCACTGAGTGTTCGATTCTTTCCACTGTCCCTATCAGGATCGGCCTTCGTGTGGTTCTCATCGCTCCTGGTGGACTCCATCCGAGGATGGGATGACCTGGAGAAGAAATTTCACAAGTACTTCTTCGCCGACATCCAAGAGATGAAGCTTACTGACCTGACGTCCGTCAAGCAAAGGATGAATGAGTCGGTACAAGATTATGTCCAGAGGTTCTGGGACATGCGGAGCAGATGTTATAGCTTGAGCCTTATCAATAGTCAGTTGGCAGAGTTGGCTTTTCAAGTACTCCTGAACCCGATTAAGGAGAGGTTTTCATCACACAAGTTTGAGAGCCTATCGCAACTGTTGCAAAGGGTATCAGCACATGAGAGCTGATTCCAAGAATCCAAGAGGGACATGTACCAGAAGAAGGTGGCATACACCCAAATATACTACTCGGACTCCGATGAGAGCAGCGACTCAGATGCAGAGGTCGGCATGGCCGAGTGGTCAAAGAATAAGAAGCAGGTTGCTTGCCCATGGGTTAAGTCGGCCGAAAAGGAAGAGAAATATGATTTTGATTTCAACAATGCTGACAAAATATTTGACCTTCTACTTAAGGAGAAGCAAATCCACCTATCACCTGGCCACGTAATACCACCTACCGAAGAGCTGAAGAAGAGAAAATACTACAAGTGGCACAACTCCCCATCGCACCATACTAATGAGTGCAAGGTGTCCAGGCAATAGATCCAATTAGCCATAGAACAAGGGTCAAATCAAGTTTGAAAACAAGAAGAAGCCTATGAACATCAGCGGCCACCTGTTCCTGGTCAATATGGTGCATGCGCACTATGGTGGCAACCGGAGTGCAAGGGGAGGATGGCGAATTGGTGGCAATGTCACCTCATCAGGCCTCATCAAGAAATACCAAAGGAGGTCCGAAGAAAGGGAGAACAATGAAGACAGCCGGGGACACTCGCGTTTCAATCCCCATTGGAACTGCAAGTTCTTCAGGCTTTGCTGGAATGAGGGGTTGTGCCTACCATCCGTAGACGACTTCCCAAAGTGAGGATCTTAAGGAAGAATGCAAGACGATCATCAGTCACGCAACATCAAGCTCGGGCCATATGATTGAGAGACAATGCACCAAAGACTATCGACTCCACGGGTACCAGTGCCAGAAAGACTCGGACCCCTAAATCCCGAAGCAATCGGCCAGACGGTCAATGATGATGAAGACACGACAAAGAAATCGTAGTGGTGTCCCCCGGGGATCTTCATGAGAAGCCAAAAGAGAAGGGTGCAGCGTTTGTGGCACAGAGAGGGGAAGGCGCATGTATGTGAAGAGGAGACCGATTGGCCATGAAGAATTAAGAGTGAATGACAACCAAAGGACAAGGCCGAGTATCAGGGGGCCCGTGAAGGTGACACAGATCACATTGATATGATGGCTCAGTTGGTGCTAGCTCCCCAGCCAGCAATCTTTGATAAGCCGTAAGATCTTGAGCTTCGACACCTGAGACCTATCTACATCAAGGGGTTGGTTACGAGAAGTCGATGTCCAATATGATGATAGACGGAGGGGCGACTATCAATTTGATGTCTTATGCTACCTTCCGCAAGCTTGGAAAGATGACGAAAGACCTCATCAGGACTAATATGGTATTGAGGGATTTCAGCGACAACTCGTCAGGCATAATGGGAGTATTAAATGCAAAAATAACAGTTGGAAGCAAGACAATGTCAACCATGTCCTTCGTGATAGTGGGAAAAGGATCTTACAACTTGTTATTGGGACGTGATTGGATACATGCAAACTGATGCGTCCCATTGATAATGCTCAAAAACCTCATACAGTGGGTCGGTGACCAAGTGGAAATAGTTCCTACCGATAAATCGGTTAACATAGCTACAACTGATTTGTCAGTGTGGGAAGCATAAGGAGTCATCTGTTTATCGGGAGAAGCTTAGGACAATAATTTTCTGGAAGTGTCAGATGGCGGTATCAAGCCGATTACCGAAGAACTCCCTAAACTCGTCCTATAAAGGACGATAGAAAAGGAAGCAGAAGGACCCCAACGAAAAAGGGAACAGACCGAGGATTGCTTCAGAAATATAGGAAAAGGTCGAGTAGGTACACTGAAAAATGTCATCAAACGTTCAGACAAAAGCTGAGGTAAGTCCAAGTCAAGGGAAGAAGCCGAACCAGGAACAACGAAGGAAAACTTCCCAATCGTCCGAACGGAGCCTGGAAATTTTTTGTGTATAAAAGCTGATGGCATCGCCTTGAGACATCCGATGCAAAGGTATCGCCTCTAGAAGATTATGAAGGGGATGAGACAAGAATAATTTGAAGGAAGTCGTCGAGTGGAATATGAAGGGATAACGCAAGAATCGGTCGATGCCAATGGTCGATACAAGAGCATCGTATGCCACATAAAGAGTTCGAAGACGAAAATGAAATAAGGGAGATATATTCAAGCTCCTGAACTATAAGGCAAAGAAAATGACACAAAATTTACAAAAGAGAAGAAAAATTTCTCAAAAGGTTCCCATTATTCCTGACCTTAAATCGGTTCTCGCCTCCACCGATCAATGACCTAGGCCCGCCTCCCACTCACTAATGCAAAAGGAATTGGGGCATTGTGGCGCCCCGATTTATCGAAATCGAGACATTATTGAATTTCATAAGAAAAACAATAATACAAGAGGTTCATCATGCGACAATTGTACATACGCAGTGTTCATGGTACGCGGACCATATTTATTACATTAGAGTTGAATAATAAAAATAAAAGTAAATAGCATGACGAACGCCTTCTTCAGGATCTTCTCTTGACTGGGTCGCTACTCCAGACCATCTTCATAGTAGGCATCCTCTGAGGTGTTCAACGGGTATGAGTACAAAAAGTACTCAACAAGCCACCGCAAATGCAATAATAATGCAAGGGAATAACAATGGGAGGATAATGGCTAAAAGTACGGAAAAGTACATTTTCAGTTATTGCATTTAGTGTAATCAAATTTTATCATGCGGAAATATAAACATGAACATCAATAACACCATCTAACTCGAGGAGTACGTTTTACCTCCTCGCACAACAGTCCTTACATGTCAAACCATCATGAACATACATATTCAAAGTAATCTAACTGTGGGATGTCATGAAACCCGCCCTTGACCGTGGGCTCGGCTTTTCGAAAAGATTTATGACTCTGATCAGAGATGTACTACTGTACCCACAAGGCACACACTCATCCCAAATGAGATGACCCATACCACGGGAACTCGTGCCAAAACCTCGACATGAAATGCTCCAAGCGATAATCACCCGCTCTAGGTTTCGCCGGTGCGCCAGGCCGCATCCCGGCTAACGTCGCACCCCCTTTTGCGCCACGTCGGTACAAGCCACCCGTAGGTGCTGCTTGACCCATCTCCAAATGGTGGCCTCGGTTTGGAACACTCCATACCTTAGTTAGGACTTACCCACTAGACTTGTGGTTAGTACGGAAGTGTATTGTAACGGATCCCTCAGACTGGTCCTTATAGTGCCCCGGGTGCTACCGACCAATGCCCTAGCTTGCACCCGGAACCCACCATACATACACTCACAACCATAACTCATCACCGACAGAATTCCAAAGATAAGAAACAATGGGGATCATATAGTAGAACCATGTTGCTACGACTCAATTTTATCCTATAGCGATCATGTCAATACATTGGACACTAGCTAATAGAATTAATCATATGGTGACAAGGAGGTTAGGCGAGATAGCATGGCTTGGGTTGCACATCAAGGTCGGGGGATCCTAAATAAATATATTGTAAGGGTTTCATTTGACTAATGCATGTATACCCTATGTGTTTTAGTAATAATTTAATAAAACATGGGTTCAATATGCTCAAAAGTTTGGTTTGGTGACTTGCCTTGTTCAGCGAAGGGAGAGGGAGGAACTTCCGGGAAATATTCCGGCTCCTCGACGGCATCGTAGTCTTTCCAATATAAATAAAGTAAAATAAAATAAATACAACATTCAACTTAAACAATATAAAATCACACAACAAGCACATGGGTTTAAGTTGGTTTAATTTAAATAAAGATCAAGTTCTTAAGGTTTCTGAAATCTATTTTATAAATAATTTTAAAAGGAACTATAAAGAAATATGGCCCTTTCTAAAAGGGTTTTTAAATGGTGAAAAATATCTCTTTTAAGTTTTCTAATTAATTTAAAATGAAAGACTTAGAGAAAACTAAGTGGTTTCATCATATTAACAGAAAATAAATAAATATAAGATTTACTGAAATTTAAATAATCAAATTTACATTTTTATCCTAAGGGCATTTGAATACTTATTTAAATAAGCATGAAAAATCCAAAGTAAACGTACTGTTTTATTGAACTAATGTGTAGAGAATAAAATTACAAAATTTCTAGAATTGAAATGATAATTTTTGGAGTTCAAATGCGCCAGATATGAATTTTATAAGTTTAAAACAGTTTCTGGAATTTATTTTTAAATTTAAAACGTCTCGGGTCCACGGTGAGCCAGGCCCACGGTGAACCCGCGCACTGTGCGCATGCACCGGATCGATCTGGACCGTTGGATCCAGATCCAACGCGCGGGGGTGAGACGGGGGAGTTAAAGTGACGTGGACGGCCAGGATTAAAACATTGAACCGGTACGCGATGGACGCTCCAGATTAAACGTGGGTTTTTCAAACTAACGGACGCGCGAGATTAAAACATACCCCTTCGCTCAGATCCGACGGCGCAGATTAAACCGCACATGGGATTTAATCGGTACCGTTAGATCCAGATCGCACGGCCAGGATCAAATCCGACACGGCACGGGTACTCGACCCGTGCCGATCGTCTTCTCCGGCGATGGCGAGCAGGCCAGAGGCCACGGCGAGCGACGGCGGTCGTGCCTAAGGCCTAAAACGGAAAGAGGACGACTAGGGGATCATGAGGGTACCCTTGCGGTGACGAATGGTCGGCGGAGCAAGGTCGGCGACTAGCGGAGGCGGCGAAGGTGTTCGGGTCCTTGGCGGCGACGGCGATCCGGCGGGGTTCGGCGTCGATGGAGGGGTGGCCGAGGTCGGGATGGCCTTGGCGGTGACGACGGTGCGGTCGACGTGGACGGAGAGGGGCTCCGGTGACGGCGAGTAGCAGCTGGAGTGTGGGCGGCGGTGGTGCGCTAAAAACCAAAGTGAGGGCGTTCTGTGCGTTCTTGCAGTGTGTGAGCGTGGGGGTCAAATGCGGGGTACCAGGGGGTTTAAATAAGGTCACCGGCGGGGGCAGAGGGGGCTCAATTGGCGGTGGCCAAGGGTTAACGCGTTTAAACGTCGGTGAGCTTCGGGTTGCATGCAGATTCATTGAATTGGGATGCGATCTAGCTGGGTTTAATGGGGTAAACGGTAACCAGAGCGCGGGGGTTTGATTGTCGGGCTCAATTTGGGGAGAGGGGGTCGGGAGCAATGGATCCGAGGTGCATTAAGGCGTCGGCCAGCGAGGGGGTGAGATTTGGGGGCAGATCTCGCGGAGACGAAGGATCTGACAGGCGAGGGCCACATGCTAGCGGGCGCAAGCGAGTGAGGGTGGCGGCTGACGGGTGGGGCCAGGCTCGGGTGCGAGATGGGACGGTTGGTGCCGACAGGTGGGACCGGGACGTCGAGTGCGCATGTGAGAGGAGAGGGGGTCGCTGACGGGTGGGGTCCACTGGTCAGATGGCGCGCGCGGGGAGGAGTGGGCTGGGCCGACTGGGAGAGAGAGAAAGGGAGGGGAGGCCCATTACTGTTGTAAAAGGTTTTCCGATTTAAAATAATTGCAGAAAATAGATTAAATCATTTGGGGTATATCCCGAGTTGATAAAAATTTGTAAAAATTCTCAAAAATATATTTTGGTCTTAGGATTATACATAAAAATTTTCAGCTCCTGGTTCGGCCATTCACTCTATGTTGTAGTTCAAAATGGTAAAGGAGGGTATTAAAGGTATTTCCAAAATAATAAATTTCAGGAAATTGAATTAAATAATATTTTTATTACTTTAAAAATTTGGGGTGTTACAGGCACCAACACCCAAGTTTGTAGTGGCCGATATCAACCCGTATTATATCGGTCGGCCACTAAGGCTCACTAGGGGGCGTGGCGATCAACATCTTGTAAGCAGCAAGTTAATCAGAAGCATCAAAAGGTGACAAGAAACGAAGGAGGAAATAATCAGGATATGTACCTCTGGGTCGATATTGGTGTCAGTTGGGTGAAGCCTCTCCCGGTAGAACAAGGAAGAACAGTTGAAGACGTGTTGCTTCAAATCATCCCACCATCGGCAGAAGGCAAGAGAGGTCGCTTGCTAGGTCATCCAGGTGATGAGGCATCTGGAAGGGATCCCATCGGTCATATGAGAAAGTCGGTCCCATTCTAGAGCACTCCTGACCCTTCCGCGAGTTTGGATCTAGCCAATGAAAAAGAGATGGGGCGAGAGATGACCAAAACCCAGTTGCCACGAGGAGACTGATGTGTGATAGAACTCATAATAGCACCGCCAAGGGTTCCCATCGGTAAAATCCACGGGGAGCAAGCAAGGAAAAGTGGTCACCGAGAAGATGCGTAAGGATTCCACGTTTCGGGACACGTCGGGCAGAACGATCCAGTGAGGGTACTCATATTCTGAATGGTATCTAAAAGGGAACCAGACGAACTGATTGGAAAATCCAAGGTAATAACTTTTGAAGAAAATGGCCAAGGCCGCGGGAGATAAAGGAAAAGGAGGAAAGAATGCTGTCGCTTCCCCAAGAGAAGAGCAGCGGTGATAGGTAGGGACGATCGACTTTGGAAAATTGGCAAGAAAGCGTGAATGGGTAAGAGGAGTTCCTCCAATAAGATCAGCGGTATGAACGTTGAGCCGGTTCTAGAGGAACCACTAGGGACCCTTGGGCAGACCGATGAAGCTGCCGGTCGATAGGTTGGCCGACACCAGGTGAAGGGAGCGGTATACGGCTCCAAGGACATAGCGGCCGAGGAGAACTCACACGTGGGTGGTAAGCCATTCAGCCAGAAATTGGAATTGAAGGGTCGGGGTTGGAGCTAACACACAGAAGACAAATTCCTCTAGCCAGAGGCTAAGGAAAGTCACGTGCTCGCGAGTGCTCACAGGGCCGATTCTCCTATTGTGCCTGGCAATGTATCGGCTCTAGTCATCGACCGAGTTGACACAAAGATCATGGGACAGCTGGAGGTGAAGAAGTAAGGGGTTGACCGGTGAAGAGATGCCAAGGCAAGAGAGGAAGAAAATGTCAAAAAGAGTGGGACTCATCGGACATTGACCAAAAATGAAGAAATTTAAGGCATTAGACTAAAAATATTGAAAAAAATTTTTGAACAATTTAGGGTGCGACACTCGTTCGACAACGTGAAGCTTAATAGTTTTTTAATTATAACAAAATCAAATTAACTCTAAAAAACATTATACTTGTCATGATGTTATTATACGATGCATATATGCTATGATAAAAATTTAAAAATATTTCGAGAAAATTATCACGTACAGTGTTTAGAAATAGGAGATTATGAGAGAATTAATTAGGGTTTAGAGAAGAAATGTGATAGGTTTGAAAGAAATTTGATGGATAAATCATTTTTTATACTTGAATTATTTTCTACAATAAAAACACAACACATATTATCTCATGTAAAAATTCCACATTTTTTTGGTTAAATTTGTTATTTTTAAATTATTAAGTATTTTTCTAGGATTTAAATAAAAATAGATTAAATTTGAACTGCAATTGCATGAAATAATAAACAAAATATTATTAAAAAATCGTATTTATGTTGTTGAGTTTATTTTTAGTCCTTATATACTATAGTTATACCATTTTCATCAACGAAAAGATAAGATTGTAAAACAAATTATACAAAATTTTAAAAATTAAAAACTCCTTGCCGAGTGCCAAATTTGAGGCACTTGGAAAATATGCTGGGTTTACCGAGTGAAACACTCGGCAAACCAAAAATTTCTTTTCCCGCAAAGTTTTTTTCGCGAAATTTCAAAGTTTGCCACACTTTTTTTTTCAAATTTTTAATACCTACTCTTTAAAATCTCACCTCTCTCCTTTCTTTTTATCTCCTTCCCTGTCCTTCCCTCCCACCGGCTTCTTCCTGCCGCCCCTCCCATCGCTGCCATGGCCGCCGCCCCGGCCGCCGTCGCGCCGCCGCCCCGACCGCTGACCCGTCGCCGACCCGGCTCCGCCCCGGCCACCACCGCGGCCACCGCCCCGGCTCCGCCCCGTCGCCACCGCGGCCGCCTCCTCATCGCCGCCCCCTCTCGGCAGCCGCCTCGTTGCCGCCGCGCCGTCGCCCACGCCACGGCCCCGCCCGCGCCGCGTGGCCACGACGCGCCCACGCCATCGCCTGCTCCCACGCCGTCCACGCCGCGGCCATGCCGTCGCCCGCGCCCACACCGTCGCCCGCTCCCGCGCCGTCCGCGCCGCGGCCACGCCCCCGGCCGGGACGCACCCAACTTTTTTTTAGTTTACACTATTTTCTTTGTCGAGTGCTTTCTTTTGGCACTCGGCAAAGGCCATTAGGGCTTGACTCGGCCGTTAGATGCCTAGGTTTGCCGAGTGCCTCACGTGGCACTCGGCGAAGCTGTTATGGCACTCGGTGACATGTTTGCCGAGTGCGCGATAAATTGCACTCGGCAAACCCCTTATCGCCGACAGGTCTAGTGCCGAGTGCTGTTTGCCGAGTGCAGCTCTCGGCGAAGCCTTCGCCGAGTGCACTAGGCACTCGGCAAACAGAGGGCCTCCCGTAGTGTATAGATCCACATTTAATTTTCGCGGGTATATTAACGGGGAACAGGGATGGAGAGTAGAGGAACGTCCCCGTCCCCGCTTCACCCGACGGGGATATATTTTTTTTCATTTATCTCGCGCAGGGATGAGATTTCCCCATACCCATCCCCTAATAGAGGAAATCCTCGTAGGAGATCGGGACCCATTGCCACCCCTACCCACCAAGTCGCATCACACGTAAAGTATGAAGAAGCAAGTCAAGTAGCAATTGACGCTCCTGGTAGCATTAGAACTATTGTGGCATCCTTTTGTGCCGAGCAAAAAGTGATGAAAGCTTATAAGAAGAAACGTGAATCTCCAGTAAGGCAAGGAATCCTTCCTTGTGTTATGTTTTCCTTATGTTTATGCTCTCCGCTTCTAAGATGGACAAAAGTTTGTTCAGCAAGGAACAATCTATATATATTTCCTCAAGTGTTTAGGGTGCGTAAACATTGTGGACAATTTCTCCTAGCATCAAAGCTTTGAGAGATTTAGTTAACTCATCCAGCATTTGTGAGGTCTTCTTTGTATTAGTACAACATAATTGCTGACAAAAGAGGGATTCAATTGTCCAGTGGGTAGAAGTAACATGTTGATTTCCATTGTGATACAAATCATTACTGACATTTGATTTTCATTCAACGTCGATAAAATCATTCATTTCACCTTGCCTTTCATGTTTTATGTTTTATTCATCACTTTGATTCTGAGAAAAAAACTTCATCCATCTGTTGATTCCATGAAATTCTGAATAATAATGTACTTCAAAATTGGTGACTTAACTTATTATTGCTAAAAGATGAAAAAGCCACTAAAAGACCTCAAAAGGTTAGGGCTAAAATAGTCATTTCAGACCAACATATTCTTTTATAAAAATCAAAATCTAATTATCTAACTAAACGATCGTGTGATTTCTAGATTCATTATAGAATCACTTCTCTAAAAAATTATGATTAGAATTAAGAAATCTGAATCTAAAGCCATACCAAACGCACCTTAAGCGTAACCTTTGGTGTTGGTTGACGCTGTATGAAAAATTTAGAGTTTATACTTGTATTATATTTTGGGTGGAAAATGTTATTGATTTTTTTGTTGTATGCTCGTTGTAGAGGTCCAAAAAGGATGATCCGTATTATGGATTATATGTCTTCATCAGTTGCCCGCCTCTGAACCGAGAGTACTTGAGAAGGTGGCAAAGCTTAAATGCAGACTGAATTTCTTCTTAGTGGCCTCAACTCTTTCCCAGATCAAAATCAGATTATATTTATTTATTTTGATTTTTAGCCCGACGAAAACACAGAAATGCTGCTAAAAGATATTTTCACAAACTGTCAGCGTAGAACTATCTATGCAGTTAGTCTATTTTTTAAACATGGGCATAACCACCTTCTCTTTGTTGCATGGTTTTTCTTCCATACCACCATGCAGGAAAGGGGCATCTCCAAAAATCTTTTTTTAGTGGATGTTTCCAAGGAACCTAGGATAAAATGTGGGCGCAGTTTTTTCTTTTATTTTTAAAAGAGGTCTTTCTTTTGCACAATTAATTGACAAAATATCTAGATTAGGGAAAATTGATTTATTTCTTTCCATTATTCCTTTCAAACAGGTCCCTAAGAGTTGATTTATTTTTGCACCTGTTTTTTGTTTAAAAAGCTGTTCCTCAATCCTCAACATCTAACCACAAAAAACACCATTGATAACTTCTTATGTGATGGAGAATTCAGGATACATTAATTTCATTAGTTTTGGCTTTCTCCTTTTTTTCTAAAAAAGGGCCCATTTTTTCAACTAAAAATAGTGTTGGTATTGGACCGGAAACGGCAACCAGAGGGGGGTGAATGAGAGCTTTTAAAATTTCGGGCTAAAAACTAGCCTTCGGTTTCAGTTCTGTCTTCTGCGGAAAAGGCTCCGAACACTACCTTCGAAGGTCTGGTTCGGAGGTACTTCGACACCTTCGAACACAGGCTTCGCAGGAGCAAAAGTTCGAAGCCAAGAAGACTTCGCTCCACTTACAACCCTCGAAAATCTACTCTGCTAAGTCAGTGCAGGCTCCGCACTCAGGGTGCTTCGAGCAGGCTTCGCACTTCACCCTTCGCAAGAGTGGACAACCCTCTGAGGACTTCGACCAAGTACTTGGCGGCAGCAACTGGTGCTGGGCTTCGTACACGAAGGTCTACACGCACACAAACACACTACGCTAAGGGCTTCGACACAAGAAGCAAAACGGGCTTCGATCAGGGCTTCGCTAGTAAGCTGTGAGGTCTAGCCTCAAGTTACACAAAGCGACAACACACTGAAAAACACACTTCGCACAAAAACACCCTTCGCCTAGACAGGCTTCGGTGCACTATACTAGCGAGGTATGTAACGCGAGCTCAAGCAAAAAGCACACAGAAGCAGGGCTTCGCCGCTTGAACAAGGAACACAAAATAAATTGAACTCTGGATGAAACAGCGAGGTATGTAGCTACAGGAGCTCAACAGTAAATGCTCAAAGTATTAAATGTTACCTACCGAGCCCCCATATTTATAGCCCACAGTTCACCCAAAGAAAATGGCTACTTTACCCCTAGGGTTTACAAAGGATTTGTCTCTACAGAACTAAGGGGTACAAAAGGTAGTCCACCTTTATTCTGGAGGCTTCTCTGTCAGCTTTGCAGAGGGGACAGTGTCAGCCTTTTACAGAACAGACAGTGTCAGCCTTTGCAGTCTTTGACCTTCTGGAGTCCTCCCTTCGCACGCGAGGGTGCGGTAGCTTCGGTGAGAAGCCTGAAGCCAGATGGCCTTCGCTCCACCGAAGTCAGTCTCCGATACACTGACGGTTTTGAGCCGAAGCCGTCAAAGCCCTTGGGCCTTCGCACCAACACCTCCGGAGTGGACCACCACGGCTTCGCAGCTACTTCCAGCTCGAACTCCGTCCGTCCGTGTACCGAAGCCATGCAGGCCGAAGTACCTCAAGTCAACCTTGCTCCGGAACAAGCCTCGCTCCGAAGCCTTCCTCCCTCCGAAGCCCCACCTTCGGAGTACCACCCTTCGAAGTCCCTCCTTCGTCCAAGGCCTCCGTACGAAGCATTCCATGAGCCCTTCGTCGCAGTGTCTCTCCCCGAGCACACTCCTCGACGAGCCTCCCCCGGACCATGCCTTCGATGCGCCTTGACTTCTGAGACCTTCGTCGGGTACCTTCGAATGTCTCCCTCCGGAGCACACTTCGAACTCCTTGCCTCCGCAGAGGACTTGTTCCACCAACTCCGAAGTCACTCCATTCAGAGTACCTTCGAAGTGCCTCACCTCCGAGGACTTTGTCTCGGAGTACCTTCAGCCGGAGCTACGCTCCGCACTCTCTGCCTTCACCTGGCACGCCTCGACCCGAGGACCGACCCAGACCACCTTCGCAGTCACCGTGACGGAGCTCCCCGCTCCCCTGGCATCAAGCCTCCCGCTTGACCCAGGTTCACCTGCTGCGAACCTTGTCCGTCGCCTCCGAAGTCCCTGCGCACCACAGACAAGCAGACAAGTGTATCCAGTACTCCGGAGACCTCTCCGGGTTAGCAACCTCCGGTACACACTCCGGTGTACCGCCCAAAGTACCGAACCTTTCGGTACGAACCCAGTCATCGTGTACTGTCAGACCCCTCCGACAAGCACACTCCGCTGCAACAGCTGCAGCAAGCAAACACCGAACACCCTTCGGTGAAACCTCCTCCGAACACCCTTCGGAGGTACCACCTCCGAAGCCCCTTCGGAGGTACCCTTCGAACAGAGGGTAAAATCCTGTCAATCACTCATCACAAAACACCGAAACCAACCCTTGGTTTCTCAATCTCCCCCTTGATGAGTGCATTGACAACCAAATCGAAGTTCAAGAAAATTGAAAAAAAATTCAGCACACAAGTGACCATAAAAAAACTCAGAAAAGAGCCAAATCATGTCACTTGATAAAAGAATTTTCCTCCCCCTTTCTCACAAGAGTAAAGAGCCCCTTTGGCAATAAAAACTCCCCCTGAGTTAAGTTTTTCCCTTTGGCAGCAAAGAGTCTTCTCCCCCTTTGGAAATAATACCCCTTGCGACAGAGAACGAGAAATTTCTCCCCCTTTGGCAATGCAAAACATCAAGGAGCATGTTAAAGATGCAAAGCTTCGAATTGAGCAGAATGGCAAAGACATATGAAGCAAAAATATGCCAACAGTAACACAAATGATCATGGGCTCAGCTCAAATTAATATTCTCTAAAAGCATGATGAAGCATGTGATTTGATCAATTTTTGAAATAAATGCATCACCACTTACTCAAGGAAACTAGACAAGTAAGAGCAAGGACTGCGCAAAGCTAGTCAATTTCTACTCTAGACAGACAAGTCTAGTTCAAATGGAGCTTGAAAAGCAAACTTGATAATCAATGAATTTTGTTGTTCTTTTCTAAGTGCCAGGGGTTATTTGTTTGTCCACCTTATACTTTCCAATCAGGCCAAGCCTAGGCATGAAAGCCATAAGAAGCTTAAGGCAATGATTTTGGCAAACACTACACTATTCCAGTTCAGACCAATGTGCAATGGTAAGCAGTCTAGAATAGGGTAGTGCGACAAACAGACCCACCTGGATCTTTTAACTTAAAGCATGCAAATCATGGAATTTTTGATTTTAACCAAGTGAACCAATTGTTTGGGACTTTATGAATATCCATGAAAATGGAGAACAATTTTTCAAGTTGCAATTTTTAGCATCCAAAGAAATGTGTCTTGCTATCAAGCAGATAAAAGATAGCTAAAGCAGTCCTGCCTAAACATGCTAGATTCAAGACTAAGCAGTGAGCATGTGTTGATTTTGAAAATAAAACATCATGCACATAAATGTTCCAGATGAATTAAAAAGAGCTGAGCTGACATGATTTCATGAATTATAAGCAGGCATATAAGTGCAAAATATGTAAATGCAATTTCAACACAATTAGACAAAGGCACATCCATCTAAAACAGCTCCCCCTCACAAAATGCCGTAAGGGTGACAAATACCAAGTTCCCCACGCAAGTAAGCAAATCGAGAAGCATCGAGGGGTTTTGTAAAAATATCGGCAAGCTGGTGTTGGGTATCAACATATTGAAGTTCAATATCACCCTTCTCATTGTGATCTCTGAGAAAGTGATACCGTACATCAATGTGTTTAGTTCTGGAGTGCTGAACCGGGTTGTTTGCAATACAAATAGCACTAGTGTTATCACAGAAAAGTGGAACACTCTTATAATCTAACCCGAAATCCCGCAAAATGGAAACCATCCACAAAATCTGAGAGCAACAGCTAGCTGCAGCAACATATTCGGCCTCAGCCGTTGATTGTGCAACACTAGACTATTTGCGGGAAGAGCAGCAAACCAGTGAAGTACCCAGAAAATGACAAGTACCAGAGGTACTCTTCCTATCAATTCTACACCCAGCAAAATCCGCATCGGAAAAACCTCGAAGACATAAAGATGAAGAAGCTGAATACCATATGCCAAATTCAAGGGTGTGTTTGAGATACCTTAAGATGCGCTTAACCGCTTAGCGGTGCGAAGCTCGTGGTGAAGCCTGAAAACGAGCGCACAGACACACAGCGAAGTGTATGTCCGGCCTCGTGGCAGTCAAGTAGAGGAGGGAGCCGATCATGCTCCAGAACTCCTTCTGATCTACGGCTTCTCCATCTTCGTCAGGGTCCAATGCTACAGATGTAGCCATTGGAGTGGCGAGGGGCTTCGCATCGGACATGTCGAACTTCTTGAGCAGGTCCTTGGTGTACTTTGTCTGGTGGACAAAAGTACCTTGTTTGCTTTGCTTGATTTGCAAACCAAGGAAAAAGGTGAGTTCACCCATCATTGACATTTCAAATTCCCTGCTCATGGTATCTGCAAACTCGGCAACCAAAGCATGAGAAGAGCCACCAAAGATGATGTCATCCACATAAATCTGTACTAGGAGGAAATCTTTGCCATGCTTGAGAGTAAACAAAGTTTTATCAACAGAGCCCATCAAATACCCGCGCTCAAGCAGAAAAGTCTTAAGTCTATCATACCATGCCCGAGGGGCCTGCTTGAGTCCATAAAGAGCCTTATGAAGTTTAAGGACTTTATGTGGGTACTTGGGGTTTTCAAAACCAGGGGGTTGTTTTACATAAACATCTTCACCTATGAAGCCATTAAGAAAAGCACTTTTGACATCCATTTGATAGAGTTTGAATCCCCGGGATGTCGCAAAGGCAAGCAAAATCCTAATGGCCTCAAGGCGAGCAACAGGTGCAAAAGTTTCAGTAAAATCATTCCCTTCTAGTTGAGAAAAGCCCTGAGCTACAAGTCTAGCCTTGTTTCTAACTATAGACCCATCCTCCCCTTGTTTATTTTTGAAAATCCATTTTGTTCCAATGAAATGAACATTAGGTGGAGGATCAACTAGAGTCCAGACTTGGTTTCTCTCAAAATTTTCAAGTTCCTCATGCATGGCATTGATCCAACTAGAATCAGAAAGTGCATGACTAACATCTAAAGGCTCGAAAGAAGCAACAAAAGCAGAATTAGTGAAATGAGCGTGAGAACGTGTTACCCTTTGATCAAGCTCACCAATGATCTGCTCGGGAGGGTGCATCCTTTGAACATGGTGTGGAGCCTCGCGGCGGGATGCAGTCTCCCACTCAACTTGTGCGTTGGAGTGGTCCAAGATGACCGATGTTGAGGTAGTCGCTTCGGGACCTCGGGCCAAAGTAGTTGAAGCGGGGTCAGCTTCGGGGGTCGATGTCGAGGGTAGAAGGGGTTCATCCTCGAATTCTCCGGAATCTTCGTCTTCGAATAAGGTCTGTTCCATGTCGTGTTCATTTGCCTGTTCAAAAGCAGAGCTAACAGAGGTGGTTGATTCATCAAAAGTCACATCACATGACTCGATGACAGTGTTAGTCTCCAAATTATAAACACGATAAGAATGACCATGAGTAGTATAACCCAAAAAGATCCCGTCAGAAGATCGCGACTCAAATTTATCCAAATTGCCACGTTTTAGGATAAAGCAGCGACAGCCAAAAACTCGAAGATGAGTAACCTTGGGCTGTCTCCCAAAACGCAGCTCATAAGATGTCAAATTTAAAATTGAGCGCAAGAAGATTCGGTTTGAGATGTAACAAGCAGTGTTCATGGCCTCAGCCCAGAATTTTCTAGGAGTCCTATGCTCATCAAGCATCGTCCTAGCCATCTCAACCAAAGTGCGGTTTTTCCTCTCAACAACACCGTTCTGTTGAGGAACCCGCGGAGCAGAGAATTGATGTTCTATGCCATGCTCCATGCAAAAGTCAACAAAGAGACTATTTTTGAACTCGGTGCCATTATCGCTTCGAATGAATTTTAATGCACCAGGGAGTTCAGTAAAAAGTCTCAAAGCCAAGCTCCGAAAGTGTGAAAACACTTCGTCCTTGCTGGCAAGAAAGAAGACCCAAGAGTAGCGAGAGAAATCGTCGACAATTACTAGAACATACCACTTGCCGCCTAAAGAACTAACCCGAGAAGGACCTACAGTGTCCATATGGAGAAGTTCTCCGGGTTGTTCAGTCATCACTGTGGTGACTGGCGAATGCGAAGCAGCAATCATTTTTCCATGTCGATACGGAGCGCAAACTAAATTCTTCTCAAACTTGAGCTTGGGCAATCCTCGGATCAGACCTAGGGCGCTCAGACGAGCGAGCAACTCAAAGCTCATATGCCCTAGTCTCCTATGCCACTTCCAAAGCTCAGAAGTCGAATGTGCAACAAGACAATGAGAAGAACCAGACGACTCTGAAAAACCAGCTCCAAAAACTCTCCCAACTCTAAAGATCTTACAGACCACAACGCCATCAGAATTGAGCACTTGCGAAGTATCGCGATGAAATCGCACTTCGAAGCCCTCATCAAGCAACTGAGATACAGACAGCAAATTGTATCCCAGGTTCTCAACCAAAGCAACATCTTTGAGAGTGAAATTCGAGTTAATTCTTACCACACCTTTACCTTTCACTCTACTCCTTCGATTGTTTCCGAAGGTGATATGTTCCCTTTGCTTGGTTGTGGTGAGGCTGGAGAACCATGCTGCATCTCCGGTCATGTGGCGCGAACAACCGGAGTCCATGATCCACGTGCCCTCCAAGCCTCGATCTGTCGCCTACACACGATAAGAATGTCTCGATCGCTCAGTGCTGGGGTGAGTGAAATAATGACGAGGCATCCAGCACTGAGTGACACGAGCAGTAGGCACAGTAAAAGCAGACGGTCTACGCACATAATAATCAGAATGATGCAAAGTGCGAGGTCTACCTACATGCTGTGAACGAACAACATGTCGAGGTCTCCTACTCTGACGAGGTACAAATCTGCTAGCCCGAGGTCTACCACCATATGGAACATGGTGAACACCTCGAGGAGCAAAACCTCTCCGAGAAGCACGAGGAGCCTCAAAAGCAGGACGATAGTACATCTCAGACTCATGCATACCTAAAGATGGGTAATGCATGTCCTGGTAACTCATTGCCTGAGAGCGTCGCTCATCCTTGATGCGACGAAAACAGAACCCAACCAAATGACCCGCCCGCTGACAATAGGAACAATGAAACACTCTCCTGGGGCATTCTCATGGGTCACAGGAGCAACTCTCACATGCTCCTTGGGTTTCCTCTGTGTGGTTTTCTTGGGAGGATTTTTCTTGGCAGGAGGAGTGGTTTTCTTTGGTGGATGGGTAGGCTTTTTGGCTGATGGGGTGTCCAACAGAGCTCTCTCTTTCTCTAGGGTGGTGGGAGAGGTAAAAAGAATTTTGGTTTTACTATCTGAAGGTATCCTCTCAAAACCCAAACCTAGAGCTACCCCTGCTCTGTCAGCACACAACTTGGTCTTGGCCAAGAGCAAATCCATCCTACCCTTCCCCTCAGTGCATTTGTTTACCACGGAAAGAAGGTATTCATTTTCTGACATGAGGTTCTCAGCTCGCTCTCTAACAGTGCCTAGCTGGTCCTTAAGGGTAATGCAAGTGTCACAAACAGGTTGCACATCCTTAGAACTACCGGCCCTCTCCAATCTAGCCTCTAAATCATGAACATGCTTATCACGTAAATTAATGCTATCGCGTAATAGAGAGCAGTTCAGGCAATCAATAACATCATGAGGTCTAGAATCCACCTCCAAAAGCTACTTCTATGCAGTCTCAAGCTCAGAAAGAATTTGAGCATGTACAGAACGCAACTGAGCAAGCTCACCCATGACAACAGAGCAAGATTCACATTCAGCATCATTAATCTTAGACTTAAGCATGGCATATTCAGTAGAAACATTTTCTAGCCTAAGTCTAAGGTCTTTTCTTTCTCTAGCGGCTTGCACAAGTAATCTATCCTGACCAAGAACTACTTCATTCAGCTCATCTAATTTAATTAGTAGCTGGTCAGATGATAGGTTTACCTCAGATGAGTCAAGCTCATCGCCGCTGTGATCGCTGTCGGCCATGAAGCAAAGGCCGGTGAAGTCACGTCCCTTCTTGTCCTTCTTGTCCTCCTTTCTTGGGGACTCCTCCTCCTCAGAGCTCGACTCCTCAGTTGAGGATGTGTCGATGTCGCTGAGAGCAGCAACAAAGGCTCTGGAAGCGGCCTTGGCTATTTTCGTAGCCATCTTGCCGCGCTTGCCCTTCACAAAGGGCTTCCTCTCCTTTTTGTGGTATTTGGGGCGGTCACTCTCATCTCTCTTCTTGATCTTGGGGCAATTGGCCTTAATATGAGAGGTGTCGCCACATTCATAGCAACCACTAAAACCACTTCTCCTCTGATCCCGTCTCTCATGGTGAAAGCGGGTGAACCTCCGGGCAATGAGAGCAAGCTCATCATAAGCTAGAGTGTCCACCTGCTCCTTTGTGACGGAGACCAGGGAAGACAAAGCAAAACCATCTGCAAACACACAAGTACCAGATGTGCTTGGTTCTGCAGTGGTGCCACGGCTAGTGCTAGAAACCAATGCCAATGGATGTGGCAAAGAGCTTCTGTGCACAGCAAGAGATGCCTTGGCAATCTCTGTGGACTTCAGCTTGCTAAAGAGTTCGTCACAGGTCAATGTGTCATAACCTGTGGACTCCTCAATGCTGGATATCTTCACTTCCCATATGCTACGGTCAAAGAGCATAGAGAAGCTTGATAGCCCTATCATGATCACTGTAAGCAAGCGTCCCGTTGGATCGCAAGTTACTCACTATCGCGTCAAAGCGAGAAAACATGGCATCTATAGATTCACCAGGTGCCTGCACAAACAGCTGATACTGTTGATTGTAGGTGCTTTGGCGCCTGGCCTTAATCTGAGTAGAGCCCTCATGAAAGACAGTGAGCGTTGTCCAAATCTCCCTAGCAGTCCTAAGGTGCTGCACCCTATCGAACTCACTTCTACTCAGACCGATGAACAGTATGTTTCTTGCCTTGGAATTGGCATTATACTGATCCTTCTCAGTCTGAGAGGTGCGAGTCTCAGGGATGGAGTATTGTGAGTCCACAATCTCCCAAATTGCATTTCCTTGGCTTAACAAGTAAGCCTCCATGCGCACCTTCCAGTATGCGAAATCTGTCCCATCGAACAGAGGAATTTTAATGCCTCTATCCATGTCGCCAAAAGATCACAAAACCGGTTAAGGTCAACTGGTGATCTTAACCTGCTCTGATACCAATTGTTGGACCGGAAACAGCGACCAAAGGGGGGGTGAATGGGAGCTTTTAAAATTTCGGGCTAAAAACTAGCCTTCGGTTTCAGTTCTGTCTTCTGCGGAACAGGCTCCGAACACTACCTTCGAAGGTCTGGTTCGGAGGTACTTCGACACCTTCGAACACAGGCTTCGCAGGAGCAAAAGTTCGAAGCCAAGAAGACTTCGCTCCACTTACAACCCTCGAAAATCTACTCTGCTAAGTCAGTGCAGGCTCCGCACTCAGGGTGCTTCGAGCAGGCTTCACACTTCACCCTTCGCAAGAGTGGACAACCCTCTGAGGACTTCGACCAAGTACTTGGCGGCAGCAACTGGTGCTGGGCTTCGTACACGAAGGTCTACACGCACACAAACACACTACGCTAAGGGCTTCGACACAAGAAGCAAAACGGGCTTCGATCAGGGCTTCGCTAGTAAGCTGTGAGGTCTAGCCTCAAGTTACACAAAGCGACAACACACTGAAAAACACACTTCGCACAAAAACACCCTTCGCCTAGACAGGCTTCGGTGCACTATACTAGCGAGGTATGTAACGCGAGCTCAAGCAAAAAGCACACAGAAGCAGGGCTTCGCCGCTTGAACAAGGAACACAAAATAAATTGAACTCTGGATGAAACAGCGAGGTATGTAGCTACAGGAGCTCAACAGTAAATGCTCAAAGTATTAAATGTTACCTACCGAGCCCCCATATTTATAGCCCACAGTTCACCCAAAGGAAATGACTACTTTACCCCTAGGGTTTACAAAGGATTTGTCTCTACAGAACTAAGGGGTACAAAAGGTAGTCCACCTTTATTCTGGAGGCTTCTCTGTCAGCTTTGCAGAGGGGACAGTGTCAGCCTTTTACAGAACAGACAGTGTCAGCCTTTGCAGTCTTTGACCTTCTGGAGTCCTCCCTTCGCACGCGAGGGTGCGGTAGCTTCGGTGAGAAGCCTGAAGCCAGATGGCCTTCGCTCCACCGAAGTCAGTCTCCGATACACTGACGGTTTTGAGCCGAAGCCGTCAAAGCCCTTGGGCCTTCGCACCAACACCTCCGGAGTGGACCACCACGGCTTCGCAGCTACTCCCAGCTCGAACTCCGTCCGTCCGTGTACCGAAGCCATGCAGGCCGAAGTACCTCAAGTCAACCTTGCTCCGGAACAAGCCTCGCTCCGAAGCCTTCCTCCCTCCGAAGCCCCACCTTCGGAGTACCACCCTTCGAAGTCCCTCCTTCATCCAAGGCCTCCGTACGAAGCATTCCATGAGCCCTTCGTCGCAGTGTCTCTCCCCGAGCACACTCCTCGACGAGCCTCACCCGGACCATGCCTTCGATGCGCCTTGACTTCTGAGACCTTCGTCGGGTACCTTCGAATGTCTCCCTCCGGAGCACACTTCGAACTCCTTGCCTCCGCAGAGGACTTGTTCCACCAACTCCGAAGTCACTCCATTCGGAGTACCTTCGAAGTGCCTCACCTCCGAGGACTTTGTCTCGGAGTACCTTCAGCCGGAGCTACGCTCCGCACTCTCTGCCTTCACCTGGCACGCCTCGACCCGAGGACCGACCCGGACCACCTTCGCAGTCACCGTGACGGAGCTCCCCGCTCCCCTGGCATCAAGCCTCCCGCTTGACCCAGGTTCACCTGCTGCGAACCTTGTCTGTCGCCTCCGAAGTCCCTGCGCACCATAGACAAGCAGACAAGTGTATCCAGTACTCCGGAGACCTCTCCGGGTTAGCAACCTCCGGTACACACTCCGGTGTACCGCCCAAAGTACCGAACCTTTCGGTACGAACCCAGTCATCGTGTACTGTCGGACCCCTCCGACAAGCACACTCCGCTGCAACAGCTGCAGCAAGCAAACACCGAACACCCTTCGGTGAAACCTCCTCCGAACACCCTTCGGAGGTACCACCTCCGAAGCCCCTTCGGAGGTACCCTTCGAACAGAGGGTAAAATCATGTCAATCACTCATCACAAAACACCGAAACCAACCCTTGGTTTCTCAATTGGCGTAAAAGATTACGCTAACAGGTTTCTGTAGATTAGAAACTAACAAACGAAGTGTTTGTGAAGTGAACTGTTCTAAGCCTCCGAAAGGATAATAACTTAGAATAGTTCGAATGTGTATATTGAATAACTTGTATTCGGTCCCTATTACAGGGTGAAATGGGGGGTATTTATAGGCCCAAATATTAAGGAAAAGACCTGTTTACCCCTCTATTACAACCGACATAGTGGAAACTATTCGGTACCTTTGATAGGGCTAAAATGGTAAAAGACTAATCTAATAATATAAAAGATAAATCTTCCATCTTAGCTGGCAATAAAGATCTTAAATAGCATTAGTTCGAAGATGTACTCCGAACCAATGCCTATCTTCGTACTTCGAGCTTGACTCAGGGTATCTTCGAAGATGGACGTCTGGAAACCTTCGAATCCACTATCTGCTTTCATGTTGTTGCGGCAATAACCCCGAAGATGAGATATTTTCCCCCAACAGTAGCCCCTCGAATACGCTTCTCCGTTTAACCTGTAATGTTAGGAGAGCAGTATACGGAAGGAAAAAATAACCAGACATAGGGGTTATTAGATTTCAATTCATCTCCGAAATGTACGAAGATATAAACTCTGAATCAGTCTTAAGATAATTACTTTTCGAACTATCTTAGAACCGACTCAGGAAGTTCGAAAGTCTTTTAGACTTAGAGGAAATAGTCGTTAGCTTTCTGTTCCTAACGGAAACCGTAAAAAGCGTTAATTTTGGAGAAAAGTAACGGGCAGGAATGCGAAACGGCATGGACTAACGGTAAAAATGTAAAGTTTAGGCTATAAATAGATGGCCTAGAACTTACCCGGTTACCTTTTCACTGCTTTCTCGCAATCAAACACCTTTTGAGCCCTTTGAGTTCTTTGAGCCCTAGCCTCCATTTTCCCCAAAGCAACCTAGTGACTGCAATGGTGAAGACCAAGGGTTCTGGAGCCCCGTCGGCCTTGGCTCGGCAGCAAGCGGCTGCGGCAGCAGTGGCTGCGACATTGGTGACAGCGCCTCCGGCATCTGCAGCGACATCCATGGCGACAGGAGGGAGAAATCCCCAAAATATCGATGATCAAAGTCTCTGCACGCCATCAACGAAGTATCTGGACCAGTCTTTCCAACTGGGATCTTCTACCTGCAAGAGGGAATCGCTAGCAATCGCAGTAGAAGGAAAGATCAGTACCGGAGTTATGATTCGCAAGCCCGGAAAAGAACTCATCCCGTCACCAAGGCCCAGAGAAGTGGTCGTTTTTTAAGCCTTCTTCGAAGCCGGCTTGGGCCTTCCCGCAGTGGACTTCTTGGCGGAGGTACTTGACTTATTCCATGTCACCCTTCCTCAACTGTCTCCGAATGCAGTAGCTCGTCTGGCTATCTTCGAATGGGCGTTGAGAGCCGAAGGTTGTGAGGGAAGGGCAGAAATCTTCGCTGCGCTACATAGAGCCTCATGCCAGCCAAAAACCTTCGTAGGTCCCGGAGGTGAAAAAGTAGTGGTAGCCTTCGGAAGCATCAATTTTAGGCTTCGGGATGAATATGCCCTTCAATTCCCTGCTAAGGCCATCAATGCAAGATGGTACACAGACTGGGTCATGAGGTGGTTCTATGCCGAAGTTGGGGCGAGCAATCCTCTGGCCGGACCTTTGAAAGAGATCCAATTCCGGAAGGAAGCCTTAATGCATCCCGACCAAGGTCAACTCGAAGCTCGCCTCAACCTACTTTAGAGGATCAGCCGAAGATTGAGCATGCGAGATTTAGCCGAAGAATTCCTCGGGTTACAAATCTCTCCACTGATGGCCAACTGGCCTATCATCTTCGAAGAGGATTCGGAAGGCGGTCTCCGAAAAATCACCTTGACTTCAAGCCCTGCAGGTAACTTCGAAGACAACATGTATTATGCATATTCATTCGAAGAAAAACTAACTTGATTTATTTTTTTAGCTTCTTCAGCCCCTGTTACTTTGGAGCAAATCATAAGGGCTTCGGAGAAGATTTTGGGCGCTCCAACTCCGACCGAAAAAGAATGGAGAATCAAGTTGGTCGGGAGTTGGGAGAGATTTAACAGAGTATGGGGAATGCTGGAAATCACTCCGCCCCCTTTGATGGATTGGGTGCCTTCGGAGAAAGGACCCAAGAAGAGGAAAGCCGAAGCTGGGACTTTGAGCTCTGCGAAGACTCCGGTGAAGAAGGTGGCTCGGAAGCCAAAAAATCTTGCACCTTCGAATCCTGCACCTTCGAGCTCAAGGGCTTCAGTTTCCGACTCCCAAGAGGGTGAAGGGAGATTGCTTGTGCGTCTAATAGAAGAAGATGAAACTCAAAGGACTGCACAAGCCGAAGTACCTGTGAACGTGCCAGAGTCTCGAGATAATCTTGAGCAACCAAGGACTTCGGCAGTTCAAGAAGATATCTCTCAAGAAGAAGTTCCTGTGAATGAAAGTGGGGTCGAAGTCACTATGGCTTCAATTCCCGAAGAGGCAACAAGGACTGCTCAGGACGATGCTCCTGCAGTCCAAGACTTAACGGCTGATTCGGATGAAGATCTAGCCTTCGATCCACCGAACAGTCCGATGATGACTCCTCTGCAAAATGTCGAAGGTAGACTTCGAATAACTCTTTCATGTTTATTTTGTGTATTTATACAATGTATAATACTTTATTTTTTACAGGGCCCACTCTTGTGGTAGAAGTCCGACAGGAAGAAATAATTCTTGTACCTTCGACGTCTTTGGAGCCAGCCCAGAGAGTTACTCAAATGGGACCTGGAAGAGGCAAAAGACATATAGAGCCCCTCCCTGCTGCGAGTTCTGGATCAACTCCGTCTGATTCAACAGACAAGAGTCAATCTTCCGGGGAGGGCCAATCTCCAGAGGCTCCGAAGATCACAGGCCAAAGCTCCGGTCCTTCGCTGAATGAAGATGACCAACAGGCAATAAGCATGCTCCCCTTGCTAGCTCCTTTCTTAGGGCAAACAACTGGTCTTCGGACTTTGCTCGAACCTTTGGATCGAGCTAGCCGTGACATAGGGGGGACCAATTTAGTAGCCATTTTGAGCAAAGCGGACAGGACGGAGCTTAATGCCGCTATAGAACGTGCAGCCTACCAGGTACGGAGCATCTGCGAAATATCATAAAATTCATCTACGAATAAATATTTACCTTAGTTTTTATTTTTGCAGCAAACTGTCTTGGCCCGAGATGCGAATATATGCAATGACGAAGAGATCGCTCGTCTTCGGGAGGAAAATAACGTCCTTCAAAGGAATCTTAACATCTCCGAAAGTCGAGTGGTTCAAATGGACAATATAGTGTCAACAGAGCGAAGGGCCAGGCAAAGTTTGGAGGCTGCGAATAAAGAGCTCGAAGCAGAAAGAATTGTGCTTCGAGCAGAAGTTGAAAAGTTGCGGGCGGAGCACGCTACTGCGGGATCCGAGCTTGTCCGACTCCAAGAGGAAGCTAGCCAGCTGTTAAACCAAAAGAATATTTTGACTACTGAAAATGCTAGACTTTCTGGGGTTTTGGGCGAAGTCACTTCGACGAAGGACGCGTTGAACGAAGACAAGCTGAAGTTTGAGAAGGTGGCTGTGGAAGTTATGAATCAGTTGTTAGATGTCCTAGAGTACTTTGGTACTACTGGGATACTTCCTTCTGACGATAACATCACTCTTCTGCGCCGGTTGAAAAGGATCCAAGGAGTGGCGAAGCAGATGAAGACAGCAGGCATTAGATACGGAGAACTCTCCGGACAAGTGTCTGTTGTTGGCCTACTTTGCTACTACGAAGATCTGGGCCGATCGATAACTCCGGACGCAGGAGGGGGCCCAATCACCTTCGACGACGAGTGACTTCTGACACCTTCCGAAGGTGTGGCTGCTGCCTGGCGAGCCTTCCAAACTTCATGGAGAGCCGAAGGTCGTTCCGCGATCAAGGCTTGGATCGACGAAGGCCAACGCCAGAAGCAAGTTCGGACCCAAGCTTCAAGCAGTCAGCCTCCTCCGAACCCGCAGGTTTAGAAATACCTTAGGATTTTTGGCCATGTAAAGCTTTATGCTTATAAACATTTATCAATGAAAATCTTGTTTGTCATATTTTTAGGCTTTGCCTCTTACGGAAGATATCGAAGTGTTAGACCTTAACGATGAAGTTCGCTCATTATGGACCACCTTCGATCTTCTAAAAGCTTATAAACGTCCTCGATTTCTAATTCCTCGAGATGACTCCGGTGTAATTGCGCCCGAAGTAATCAAAGATATACTGTCTTATATTAAAGAGGAAGAAAAAGAGGTTAACTTAAACACTTCGTCTTCTGAAGACGTTATATGGTCTGAAGATGAAGATGAAACTCAAAATAAAAAGTCTGAAGAACTTGGAAGCTGGGAAAGGAGCCCCGAACGGCTTCGAACTTGGGCCAAGCTTCAACAAGAACAGAAGAATTTTAGAGCTTCGAAGGGGGGCAAGAGAGTTAAACGCAAAGTTATTAGAACTCCCGGTGTTGGAACTAGTCGTTCCACCCCTAGCTCTAGGGACCGAAGAGGTCTTCGATTCCTTCTTGGTATAGATACCAATTTTTCATAATGTAATCTGTAAACACATTTGTTTGAATAATGAATACCGATTAAAATTGTCTCCATATTTACTAGCCCCTCTTTGGGTATAAGCAACTTCGAACTGTATTCAAAGATGGTTATGCGCAAAAAAAAAACTTCGGAGTACAATTTTTTGGGGGTTCGGAGCCCCTCTGCAATTTAAAGATCTTTTAAAATCTTATAAAATGTCTTCGACTATTTGTAGTCGGAAGAATGGCAACTTAGTACCTTTGTTTTTTGAAAGAAATCACTTGAGATAACTTTCAAGATACCTTAGGGTGTGTTTGGTTGAGCTGTGGCTGTGGGAAAAAGCTGCTATGGGCTGTGGGCTGTGGAAAAGCTGCTGTGGGAAGTCAGCTGTGAGAAAGCTCAAAGTCGTTTGGCTGAAACGGCTGTGAACAAGCTGCTTTGAGCTGTGAGCTCTGTAAAAAATTTAATTTATGAAATTTTGTATGGGTGTATGAAATTTGAAATGTCAATTTATAAAATTTTGTATGGTTGTATGAAATTTGAAATGTCAATTTATGAAATTTTATATGGTTGTATCAAATTTTAAATGTTAATTTATGAAATTTTGTATGGTATGAAATTTGAAATGTCAATTTATGAAATTTTGTATGGTTGTATGAAATTTGAAATGTCAATTTATGAAATTTTGTATGGTTGTATGAAATTTGAAATGTCAATTTATGAAATTTTGTATGGTTGTATGAAATTTGAAATGTCAATTTATAGAATTTGTGTGGTTGTATGAAATTTGAAATGTCAATTTATGAAATTTTGTATGGTTGCGAAGCCAAAAGCCAAAAGCCGCAGAAAGCAGGTCTGGAGGAGCTTTCACATTTACACTGCACCAAAAGCTGCTTTTACTAAAAGTTGCTGGGTAGAAATATACCCTTTGGTTTGGCTTTTGGCTTCCAGGAAGCAAAAGCTGCTTCCGGAAGCCAAACCAAAGGGACCCTTAGTATCTTCGATAATTTGTCACTTTGGACTGTGTTAATAGACATTCGAAGCTCATGGTTCAAACTCTGTTTTGCTTTAGCCACCTTCGGCTCTTTTTTGCGATCTCTGTCGAACCAATGGTTCGGAGTTTGCAATGGTCTCTTGGGACTCTTTTTACGGATGTCTACCAGCCAATGGCTTGGACTCCGTATATTTTGGCCACCTTCGGCTCTTTTTGCGGAAGTCTACCAGCCAATGGCTTGGACTTCGCAGGTTTGGCCACCTTCGGCTCTTTTTACGGAAGTCTACCAGCCAATGGCTTGGACTCCGCATGTTTTGGCCACCTTCGGCTCTTTTTACGGAAGTCTACCAGCCAATGGCTTTGACTCCGTATGATGTGGTTTTGGGCTCTTTTACGGATGCCTACAAGCTGGTGGCTTGGACTCCGGATTATGTCAGCCCCCACGTCGGAAGCTTCGAACCAATGGTTCGAAGTTCGAAATACAATCCAGCTTCATGACACTTCCCTCTCGGTCGACCCCGCGGTTCCAGTGCGTCCACTCGGAAGCTGGAAGTCTATGAGGGGAAGGCATTATCAGGATCATATGCTTTATTAATTTGGAAGATGATTACAAGTGAGTTACAAGGAGTCCTTATGCGAAGTATCACTTTAGGTGCTCCGCATGCCAAGTATGTGCTAACTCTTCACCTTCTAAATTAGCTAACTTAAAAGAGCCAGGGCGTCCTGAACGAACAATTAGGTATGGACCTTCCCATTTATTTCCTAACTTCCCTGGCGCTATAATGCTTCGTAGAACAAGATGAGCCGGTCTTAGTTCATTGAGCTTAACCTTCGTGTCAAACCAAGCCTTCGTCTGCTGGTGATACTTTGATAAATTTGACATAGCTCGAAGTCTTGTTTCTTCTGATAAATCTAGCGAAGCTTGTCTTTCTTCTTCAATCTCCGGTTCGGTGCTGCGAAATGATCCTCCTTTGAGCTCTGTTGGAGTCATAGCTTCATCTCCGAATAGCAGTCTGAATGGAGTAAAACCTGTGGACCTTGTTTGCGTAGTCCAAATGGACCACAAAATCTTCGGAAGCTCTTCGGTCCACAGTCCCTTTGCTAATCCTACTATCCTTCGATTTAGCCCTGACAAAATATTTCCATTGGCTCGTTCTACGGCTCCATTAGACTGAGGATGCCTCACTGCAGCAAAACATAACTGAATGCCTAGATCTTCGCAAAACTTCCTGAAGGGTTCTGCATCGAACTGTGTTCCATTATCAACTGTGAGTTGTCTAGGCACTCCGAACCGGCAGATGATGTTCTTCCAAAAGAAATTATGTACATTGTTCGAAGTGATAGCTGTTAAGGGTTCTGCTTCCACCCACTTAGAAAAATATTCAATAGCTACCACTGCGAACTTCAGATTTCCCTTGGCTACTGGAAAGGAGCCAATTAAATCCATACCCCATCTGGCCATAGGCCATACCGGAGCAATGACTTGAAGAGCTGTTGGTGGGCGATGACTCCGTCGACCCATCCACTGGCATCCTTGACAAGTGCGGACTAAGCTCTCCGCATCAGCTGTTATTGTAGGCCAATAAAGCCCCTGGCGAAGTGTTTTTCCTACCAAAGCTCTAGGGGCTAAATGGCTACCGCAAAGGCCTTCATGAATTTCTCGAAGAATTTCTTGGCCTTCGGCTTGAGATATACATCGGAGTAGAGGGGAACATACTCCGGCCTTGTATAAAATACCGTTGATTATTTGATAATTTCTAGCTCTAAGCTTTAATCTTGACAGCTGTGGCTCTTCGGGCAAATTTGTTCCTCCCTGTAAAAGTTCCATGATTGAATTTTTCCAATCTGTACTAGGAATGCAAAAAATCTCTGCAGAGGGAATTTGTGGCACCGAAGGTATATTGAGCTCCTCATAGAAAGCTTCTTCGGGCACATCCACAGCTCCGGCTGCAGCTTTTGCTAAGATGTCCACTTGCACATTTTCTGCTCTTGGTATACTCCGAATGGAAATACCCTTGAAGTGTGCTTCGATTTTATGGATTTCTTCTAAGTACTTTGCAAGTTGTGGATGCCGAACTTGGAAACTTTTATCTACGTGCCCTGCTACTATCTGAGAATTTGTCTTTATAATAATTCTTGTAGCCCCTAGAGCACGTGCTTTTCGGAGTCCCAATAAAATCCCTTCATACTCCGCTATATTATTGGTAGACTTAAAGTTGAGTCTTGCGGAGTACATTGCTCTTTGCCCTGAAGGTGAAATTAACACTGCTCCGATGCCTGCTCCGGATGCTTGGAAAGCTCCATCGGAGTAAACAGTCCAAACTCCGTCACTTGACTTCTCCGGAACCAAATTTGCAGGTGGAGTCCATTCTGCTACAAAATCTGCTAGGACTTGCGATTTGATTGCTGTCCTTGCCAAGAAAGATATGCCGAAGGGTGCTAGTTCAACTGCCCACTTCCCAATCCTTCCAGTGGAATCCTTACTTCGAAGCATATCTCCTAAAGGATATGAAGTTGGTACAATTACATTGTGTGCCAAAAAATAATGTCTTAATTTCCTCGAAGCCATTATCAGAGCATAAACGAACTTTTCAAGCTCGGAGTATCTTGTCTTCGCTCCTGATAATGCTTCGGATACAAAATAAACAGGATTTTGGACCAACTTCCCATTGAAATCCACTTCTCTGACAAGGACTGCGCTGACAGCAGAACCTGTAGCTGCAAGGTAAAGGAGTAGGGTTTCGTCCGCAGTAGGCACCGTGAGTGTAGCAAGATTACTGAGATACTCTTTAATATCTTCGAAGCTTTTCTGACACTCCGGTGTCCATGCAAAATCTTTGGACCCTTTCAATGCTTTAAATATAGGCAAGCTTCTCTCCGCAGACCTTGATAAAAACCTGCTAAGTGCTGCTAGACGCCCATTCAGCTTTTGCACTTGCTTTAAATTTTCCGGAGGAGCCATCTTTTGTAGCGCAGTTATTTGAGTAGGGCTAGCTTCAATTCCCCTGCTTGAAACTAAATACCCTAACAACTTTCCAGCCTTAGCTCTGAAGATACATTTTTCGGGGTTAAGACGGATCCCACATGCCCGAAGGCTATTGAATGTTTCTGCTAAGTCTAGGCTATGCTGGTGCTTTAAATCACTCTTTATTACAATATCATCCATATAGGCCTCTACATTGCGACCTAATTGATGACCTAGAGCCTTAGCAACTAACCTCGAAAAAGTAGCTCCGGCATTTCTTAAGCCGAAGGGCATTCTTACATAAAAGAAGACTCCCGAAGGAGTTACAAAGCTTGTCTTGATCTCATCTTCGCGCTTCAACCATATTTGATGATAACCAGAATACGCGTCAAGGAAGCTTAATAACTCCGAACCTGCGGTGGAGTCAACCAATTGATCAATTCGGGGCATGGGGTAGGGGTCACGAGGGCATGCTTTATTCAAAGATGTGAAATCAATGCACATGCGCAACTTCCCGGAAGACTTCTTTCTGACGAAGACTGGGTTGGCTAACCATTCTGTGTGAGCCACTTCTCTTATAATCCCAGCCTTCAACAATTTCTCAACTTCGTCCTTCGCTAGAGCAGCTCTTTCTGCAGGACATTTTCCGGAGT